>JAUBNQ010000013.1:3428863-3450038 GCA_032353495.1 Ctenopoma kingsleyae
TAGTGTACAATATCTCTCCCATGAGGTTTGCATTAATCATATGTGACAGTTGTGGAGCACCCTGGTAGCCCAGTGGTCATGGTAATGGTCCTGGGTTTGCGTGCAGCTGGACAGCTGCACATCATGCCCCTTCCTTTCACCCATGTTTCCTGTCTACCTTTTCACTAGCATCTGGCAAATCAAGAAAATCCCCAAAGCAAATCTTTAAACATCATATGTGACATTTGTGTTAAAGCTGAAATGTCAGAGTATTGTGATCCAGTAAAGAGTGCTTGTTTTCTTCAATCTCCCACCTCCTAGATTACTGTTTTATCCAAGTGTTTCGTCACATGGTGCCCCACCAGGATAGGCCTAGATGATGCAACAAACAACAGCACCAGGACAGTAGCTCGTTGAGTATTCAACGTCAAGCACAATGTCCAGCAACACTGGCAACTGACAGAGCAACTGTGTCTTCAAATCATTCACCTCATCTCAACTATCAGTGTCAGTACGACTGGTCAATAAGTGGATGCTGAAGTGGCAGTGCCAGCCTTTCAACTGAAATAACCATAATCAATTCCTCCTGACTCAACAAAGCAAACTCTGCTGAAAGTCTGTGCGTACATGGTATGACGTGGCACTGCCTTCATACAGTTAGAGCCATGGTGGCTATAAGCTGCTATACGTCAGTGTGGTCACGCTGCAGATAAGACAGCTGAAAGGTTTTGATGAATACTACAGAAAAGGAGCGAGATGTGTTTTAATTTGGATGGACAAACATCAGTATGTTAGCATGCTGACATTTTGCTCAAGGCACCACTGTGCCTAAGTGCGTCCTCGCAGAGCTGCTAGAGTGTCTGCAGGCTTTGCACCTTCTCTGCACAGAACATGTCTCGGCTGTGTTTTTCAGGCATCCATCTTTATTTCAATCAATAAAAGCATGTAATGGCTGGTGCTTTACGCATATAAACACTAACAGAAACGTCTTTATAGGCTCCGAGTCCATTTTCCTCCATTTTGTACAAGTACAGGGATTGTGTATTGCACTCACGACTGACCACATACTGAGGACAAATGCATCTCGTGTACACACAGACAGAAAACTGAAGCTGCCACTTTTACCACATGAGAGATAATTAAACATTTCCTGTGTGCGATTCTCATTTTAATGACCTGCCATAAGCTCTTTTTCATGGGAGACCTTTTTTTAATTAAAAAAAAAAAGAGAGAGAGATTGCATCAAGAAAGATGAAAAACTGCAAAGCCTGTCTCTCTGATGTTATCAGTACAACTTGTTGGATGAAATACATCATGGTAATGATAGTGGTCGCTTCCACTGTAATGTCTTCAGTTAAGCTTTCTGAGCACATTTGCAATGTGTTCTGACCTCACTGTCATTCTTTTAGCACCCCTTTAGGAGCTGAAAGTGTCGTCTTATTTAGATTTCTTTAGGCAGTATAATGAGCTTCAGATTTTCACATTTGCTTATCTTTGAATTTTGAAAATATTAATGATAAAAAGAGTTAGAGACGGGGATATTTTTGTTATTTGTATAAAACATGACTCCTGTCTCAATTTTGTGTTCTTGGTAATAACTCAGATGTGTGTTGTTTCTGTGCCCCAGCTTGTAAATTGTGCATCTCTTTTATCACTCCTCAGAGACTGCTGCAAATTTACAAGGAGATGGGACTTGTGAGAGGAGGAATATCTACCTCTGTAGGGTCTGCTTCCTATCTGTCCCTCAGGAAGCCATTACTGTGGAGTAGCTTTGTTTATAGGGAGAGTGTTTGGATATGAACATAGCTGAGCTTGCTGGGAAAGACGATGGTGAAATATTGTTTGTCTGGCCTCTCAAGATAAAGACCAATTTTTTCAAATTTATAGGTTTTACTCCTCTAAGGATCACCTTGCTTTACATTAGTTGTCTGGGTAACTGTTCCACGACTACAAGGTTTGTATGAGCCATAGGTACGCCATCAAAATAGTTTTCACCCATAAAGAAAATGAATACATGTGCTAATTAAAATTAAAATTAAAAAAACACAATTCTGGCTCAAATAAAAAATAAAACTACCATAAATTTAAAAATGTAAAAAAAAAATTTTTTTAATGAAAGTCACTGAAAAAAAAGAAAACTAAATTTGTGGCACACAATATCACAATAAAACAGTTTTAGGAAATGTGGACAAACAATACAAACAGTATGTAAGTATGTCTGTCAACAACAAAATCTGACAAAACCATTAAATAACAGAAACAGAAAGACATATGAACAATTAAAACAATATTATGAAATCTTTTTGCTCTGGCTGTGCAGTAGAAAAGTCGTGTTGACACGACATCATACAGCTTCATGTCTGACAGCTCGCTCCCAGCAGCCGCTGGAGCTCCGCGCTCTCTTTCTTCTACTCAGTGGTCTGTTCTCAAACTGAGGCGACAGTATGACTCACTTTGTTTGCTCGTCATGTTAATACAGAGCCAATCATTACAGCAATACAGACATAATACCCCAAACTACACACGCGCCTATGGAGCTTCACTGTTTCTTCCTTTTGAAAACCAGGGCGTGCTTTAAATTGACCACTGAACATTTTGGTGTTCCCTCTGCTTACAAAGACGATGACAGCATACTCTGTGTGGACAAACTGTTTTCTTCAGTGTCCTGATCCATGCAAAATGTCACTGAAAGGGAACTTGGTGTTTGCTCTGTCACCTCACACTAATGTTTTGGGTTGCAAGCAAGAACTGGACGATTACGTGCTCCAGTTTCCTCCCCTACGCTAAAGAGAAGTCAATTAGGTTACTAGCAGTGTCCCAAAGCTATACTACATATTCAATGTACAAAGTATGTACTCTGTACGTGTAGTATTTAGTACACAAGCAATTAAGCGTACTTTAGTGTCTCTTGCACTACAGAAAATGTGAATTTATGCAGCATGGATGCCAGAAAAAAAACATGCTAATTGTATTTCACAAAATCAAAACTCAAAATCAAAACAAGGTGTTTATTTATTTATTTATTTTAAATTTATTTTAAAAAATGTAATCATGTTAAAATGTTTGTTTTCCCAGATCTTCAAGCACGTGTCACCACCATCATGTTCCATCCGCAGTGTGGTGTATGTAGTTAATATACTGCAGTACAACAGCGTATATCAACAGCGTGCTCAAACTGAATGTTTTTTAGTCTTCGTTATGACTTTTTTTGTTCATTATCCATTCACCATGCCCCGCCACATTTTGATGTGACTAGCTATTGGTAACATAAAGATATACCCACATAACAAATAGCATTTGTTGCTTTTTTAATTTCTTACAACACGTGAATGCAAATATTTCCTTTGAGTTAGCAGACGGGATTTGGCGCATTGTACAGAAATATATCACCAAAGGTCTCGACACCTGTTCATGATTAGAAATCCAATCTGGTATTTTAAAATAAAGGCTCCTCAGTAAAGTATGCTAGGCTGTCAATGCGCTTTGAGAGACATTCGACACTGCAGATCAGCGTGACTTAGTGGTGTGACGATGAAGGGAAGGTCAACATGAACAAATCTGGCTATTCTGAATTGTAGATACGATGTTCAAACCCTGACCTTCAGAACTGATCCCTGCTAATGATGCTAATGAAACCCTCTGATGTCCTTCAGCATTGTCTCATTCTCCTCTGTCAGTCTTGCTAATCACACCATCACTAAACATTTCTTTTCCTTTTTTTTGGTGATAAAAAGGACAGATGTGAAGGTCATTTAACTGGCTATTGCCCTGAGCTCCTGGCAGCAGGTTTTAATCATCCTCTCACAGGTAAAGCAAGCGGTACATTATCCAATACACGCCTTCCAGAGCAGGAAATGTTATTAAAAAGTTGCAAAGCTGGTAGAATGTGAGCCTTGCTAAATGCAAAGGTGCTCTCTGTGTCAATATCTTAGTGCTGCATATCTAAGAGCACAATGTGAACAGTATATCATGGAGCTGAAACTCCAATAACCTCAAAAAGCAGCCAGAGATCCGAGCTCATATATCATATCATATAACAAACTAAACCTGAGCTGTGCACCAAAAGTTATATTAGCTGGGCACCAGTGAAAGAGCATTTTAGCATATAACAGAAATCCTATAGCCATGATAAACAGCAAGGCAGATACCGCGGAAGCACTGCTGTAATTGCTGCATTTGCTTCGAGTTGTTCGTTGGAGTGAATCTGTGTCTTCACTGAAATGTATTGTCTGAGCCAGTGGGGCCATGGGCCTAATTCAGGAATGTTTTATTCCATGTTTTATAATTGGGTCATAAAAGAGATAAATCAGAAATGCATCATGTCTCACACATAAAACCTGTCAAAGCCAATTCTGACTCACTGGGATTTCCAGGTAGAAACGTGCAAAGCAGTGATTTCCATGAGATTCACACTGCAGCCGTTAATGCTCACATCCAATTTTTTATGTTGATGGTTCACCTTGATGTTTCTAAGCATATTTGTGCAACAGTTAAATCATGCAATTTACTCAGAAACTGTTTGGTCACGTACAGTCACTGTCCTCTTCAGCATGCAGTGTGAACACATAGCTTAACTTTAGCTGTGACTGGATGCTGGTGGATAAACTGTGGTGAGTCAGGGCGGCCATGTATTGGAAAAGACAGGAAAGTAAAAGACTGAAAAATCAACAGAGACCAACATCTGAACTCACACCAGCTGTGGGCTAAAATGCAGTTGCTGTAGCTTTACAATATCTGAGTGACAAACAACAGAGAAGAGTCTCGCAGTGACAATTCAAACCATGGCAACCAGCCGTTAGCGACTTAAGCAACGCAAATGTGTCCCTCTAACATTATGACCCACGCCGTCATCACACACTGTGCGAAAATATAGTTGGATGCCAGCGTGTGACTTCCTGTAGCTCAGTTGAAAAAGCAACCAAGACACTGATACAGTGCGAGAGCTGGTAGTCTAAAACTTATGTCTGTTAACTAAAACCTGTTGCTAAGCACCAGCCTGGACCCCGTGTAGACACAACCTTGACATGCGGTACACATTATAAAAAGTCTAATTTTCTGATTTTAATCATTAAAGGCATTTTAGCAGCATAGAACAAAACAGCCTTAAATGTTCTTCACTCAAAAGCTTTTATATGCTAAAGAAACACACACACACACACGTTTTATACCATGTTTGTGCCTCTATACCTCAAGATCACTTATAGTCATTGTGGTGTTTTGGTCTGAAGAGACACCGTTCAAATGAGACCAGGGTCATGACTTCAATCATTCATCGTCACTTTGTTATGCTTTCTCTCAAAAACCATTTCCTCAGGCTCCAAATGTCCCCGCTCGCACTCAGACTTGCTCTGCTCGCGTTCAAGACTGAATCTCTGCCCTCAGATTTGCTGTTGTGCGCACAGATTGTCCTGTGCCCCTCCTCAAACCTGTCTTCTCGCCCTCTCGAAACGTCTTTATAACGACAGAAGTTGAGACACTGGGGCCGGAAGAGGCCTGCTACGCTAACAGCACTGCTAATCAACGCGCGGCACAAAATTTGTGAAGTATATTCTAACATGTTCTGTTTGTTGCACTTATAGGTGAGGACTTGTTAATATCGCAGCTTCGCTTCCTGGAGCCGTGCAGCCTGGAGATGACATGCATGTTCCAATCTAATAATCCAGGCCACACACGACGTACTGCTGCGTCTTTTGAGGAGGGGTTTATGCAAATATCCTTTTGGTTCTATGGCATAAAAAACAGATGCAGTTCGTGGTACGTTTTGCGTCTGAGGAGCATAACAAAACCTGAAACATGAAATCATTAAAGTGTGCTCTCAAATTTAAAAACTGTGCTCTTGATTATTGAAATAAATCGGATTTCATAGAAGAACTGTAAGCATTTTATGTGGGGTACATTATAAAGGGTTAGTTATACAGAGATTATAAGTGATGATCGATTACATAGAAGAGATGAAACAATAGCCACACATGTTCTACTTCCCTCACTGAACAAAAAGCCGCCTTAGCACAGTAACCAATGCTTGGTAGATGCCATCTCTGAATCTGTTCAGAAATCCAGCTGTTGTTTTCTTTCTTTCCTCTTGCTATTCTTGTCTTCTTCCACATGCCTTGTGCCTTTTTCTTTGGGGCCCGTAGATCATATTCTTCCTTCTCATTTGTGACAGTCAACACTCCAGTTGGTGGAGGCTATTTGATTTCCTCCAGCACATTCGATTTGTGATAATTTTCCTTCTTGTTCTTTTATATTTCATGATGGCTGGCAAATTATGAAATGACTCACCACCGACACCCACTGCTGTGCAACGTGTCACCAGTGTCTCTGCTTTTACGTCGGAACCTTTGTTCGCACCTTATTGCTCTGGGACACATATGACGATATCTCTTAGTCAATCTCACTCGACCATTTTAGAAAGAGTAGGATTTAGCACCTAAAATGAAAAGGACGTGTTTGGTACAATTATTATTTCTTGGAAAGTAAAGTGTCACTTTAAAGAGGGAATGAAAATACACAGACATAAAGGAAACATGCACATAGTTAATTTAAAATGCAGCTTACAGCAGACAAAATGAAAATTAATGACTACTACCATACACCCTCACTTATGTTACCCAAGAGTAGGGTGATGAAAAATATATTTTATGACTAAAAGTTTATACTGCATGTCCCGAATGAGCATGAAAACCAAAGCTATACATCATGACTCAGGCAACTTATAATACTGTAACTACAGAGGAGCCTCACATCCCCCTCTTAGGGGCTTCTTATGTGATGCTCTTGTGTGTTATTGGTCTCATTTCGCTGTTCTAGGCAACTCATATGTTGTGATCAGCAGCAGTGGGTAGCAACGAGTTACATTCACTTAAGTAACTTTTGGAAAAAAATGTACTCATAAGAGTAGTTTTACTGCACCATAATTTTCTGTTTCACCAGTCACACGTAGCCCTGCAGTCACATGACAACACGCAAACAAAGTCTTTACACACATTGGTGAAGATTCTCAGTCATCCAGGTGAATTTATCTGGTAACTGGACTTCATTTTATTTAAATTACAAATTACTCTTGAGTAATTTTTTTGAATGACTACTTTGCACTACTTGAGTAATATTATTTTGAAGTAACACTACTCTTACATGAGTCCAATTTCTGGCTACTCTACCCACGTCCGGTGATCAGACCATGTTTATTCCGAGTTTAAATGCCTTTTGCAGATGTCTAAACACTGCGACCTAAAGAGTAATCAAGAGAAGTGTTACTTCATCATGCAATATGGTTAAGCAGCTTGAAAAAAATGACATAATTGAAATGTTCCAAAAAACAAGCAGAAGGTTTTGAATGTTTCAGAGAGAAGACAGGTGTCTAGAATTAAGTAAAACTTGTGGCTTTTGGGGCCTATTTTCATGCCAGTGTATTGGCAGCTGCTGCATCAACATATTTGCACTCATACACTTGTGCTCATTCGGTAGTTTTGCTGTGCTTATGCAGATCAGGTGGCACAGGGCAACTTTGGTATTCATTTTGGCATGAAATTATGCTTATGTGTCTGTTCGTTTAGACATCAACACAAAAGCAAAAAGGTGCAAAGGTATGGTGGCGCTGCACTGCAACTTAGGAAAACAGACATAACACAAGCAAACTAAGAGAACACATTGGCAACACACGAAGTATTTAGAAAAGACGCTGCACAGAGAGAAAAACACAAAAAACACGCACAGTACATACAGGACAAAAGTAATGGGAGGCACAGGTGGAGATGAGCGCAGCAGGATCAAGACTCAGTGCCAGATTTAACGTCCTCTGCACAGAGATGGGTCTGGCTTTCTATCTGTTTATCCCTCTCTGTTTCTGTCCCTTTGCTTCTAATCGTGTGTGCTAACAATTGTGTAAAAATGTCTATGTAACTCTAACATTTGCATAAAGTTTGCATTTTATGGACAAATGTGTCTGTGGTTGTGTTACAATACAGATTCTCAGTTACCCAGGTGAGGCTGTATAGAACTTCAGTCATGGTAAATGAAGCAAGCCGAAAGTTCAATCAGGAAAACACTTTATCCATGCCTTCCTCTTTCTCTTTCCTCTGCCTCCTCCTCTCCCACCCTCCTGCTCCACCTCACTCAATCAGCTAGTGGAGGGTGTTTTTCTTTTTCTATCAGTCTCTGCCACGGTCTCTGTGATCCAGTCATCTCATAGCTGTCACAATTCGCTCCTCTCTCTGCTTCTGTCAGTCGTGTTTGAATTGCGTGGTTCAAACCTCCTCCACCTCGTCCAACAACCTGCTCATCAGGTCAGCGTTCCTCGGCTCCTTGACTATGCTCATCATGTCCTTCTCCATCCTCATCTTCATCAAACCCCTCCAGCTCCATCACTCGGTCCTCCACCGTGCTCATGCAAATCACACCTCTCCTTCACCACGTTTGTGGTCCTCATTCAGTTCTCCAGTCTACTTCTGTGTCTCCTACATCGCCCTCTCACCACCAGTGTCTAGAATCTATCGGAAGATATCCATACTCCTTGTGACCCAAAATCCCCTCCTTGTCTTAGTCACACTACTCACATGAAATACTTAAGCCTTCAATTTCTCCCCTTTGCATCTCTCCTGATTGAACTGGACCTTTTTCTTGTTAGTTTGAAACATTTCTCTACTTGTCCAAGTGTTCTTCAGTCTGATTAAAGTCTCTTAGGGAACCCCCGAATACATCCTCTAGGGTGGTTTCGTTTGTCACCTAACCTGAAGAGGTTCATTTGGATTATGTTTAGTGTCAGTGTTTGCACTTTGGTTAAGGTTAGGCAGTAACTGTAGTTTTATTTAAATGTTAATTAAACACATTCAGTCTCATGCTTTAGGTCACTTTGTTCTTTACTTAGACCACAGGTTAATCTTAAACGTAAGCAAGTGCTTCACACGCAAAAACAAATCCATATAAAAACATAATCACGCTTTGGATGCTACTGGCAGACGCTGTAAAAAAAAAAGTTACACACAGTCAACATTTTGCTCATGAGTTCAGAGACAACATCTTTTAACCTTACAGTAAAAACATCTCATTATACTAATAAAAATAACATTCAGGTGAATGAAGGTAGCTGCACATGTCCCATAAACAACTGCACATACAGCACATTATCTGAGTCTCTAGTCAGCATCTGCTGCCTTAATATGTGACAGTCAAGATAATCACTTCTTTATTGACACATTCAGTGTTACACATGTGAATATTACTCAGTCTATGGTGTCTGGAATCCAGAGATATTTTGGATCAATTATGGGGCTGTAATTTGTTATTTATTCAGTATTGATCATAGTGTACCAGGCTCGTTAAGATTTGCATATATCCTCGGGCTCGGTGTTAAATCTGGGAACTCACAATCCCTGAACGAGACACTAAGCCCCCTCAAAGGCGCCATTTGTGAGCATTTTCGATGGATCTTTCACAGTAATTGGCAATTTGCACCACTCTTCCTTACCACATGAATTATTTTGCAATGTATTTTTAATAGATATTAAGAGCGGTTATGCAGTACCTCCTTGACTCATATGCACTCTTCTCCATCGCATATGATGCAGGGTTTCTAGAGTTTCCCCAAAAAAAAGCTGCACTGTAATTCTCAGTAGCTATGGGCTATATCCATCACTTGCAGATTTTCCTGTAACTGTAGCTGCTGAGGCTGGATTGTTTCATTCCTCTGTGCCGTGGGGAAAGTTTATATAGAAAAATGCACTTATTTATCCACTGATGACTGTTCATATCTCACTGACACTAAGTGTTTTTAAACTGTCACAAGTTGTTGCTAAAATTACCCACCTACCAGTAAACTGATTCAAACTGTGTGAAATGCAGAATGAAATCATTGCTTTGCATGCCAGACAAATATCTCTAGCTGAGTCCTGCCAGTTCTCTCGCTGCAAGCATGAATCTCAGGTTGGTGAGGACTGAGACCAGACTGTGGAATTTTAAACAGTAACTGGACAAGATAATCACACTTCACTTCCTGAGATTGCTCTTTTTCAAGAGGCTCCGAAGCTGCTAGGGGAGAGCTCTGCAATCTGTAATAACGCTTATAGCTTTAGAAGACAAATTTGCATGTTAGTTGCTTGAAGGAGCAGAAAAAGTAATGCTGATTTTTCTCCCCCAAACACTTTGATTGGGACCAAGATATCTCAACCACTACTAAGCAGATTGTCATTTAATTTGCAGTGGAAACTCATGTAGCCCAGAGGGTAAACTCATTTTGACCTTTTCTAGGACCAGCCCAGCTAAATTCCATCTTTTTCAATAATAGACGTAGTACTAAAGAGGCAATATGACAATGCTGAAATACTTTAGCACAAACCAATTCTACTTATAATTAAATTACTGGCATCAAAATAAATGTAAAGTCCAAAAAGTGACCGGAATTATATTTCTAAATCTTTTAATTACTTTAGTTTGTAAGTTTTCTCCTAATCGTTGTGTGTCAATTTCAGTTTTCTGTTGTACCTGTGACTCTAGTTAGTAGAGGTATACGCCCCTTTTCTGTTGGTAAACATTATGGTGTCTTTCCCTGAACATGCGCTGGCTAGCAAATGTAGTTGGCTTGTATTTGACATTGTGCAATGCTGTGGGTTTTGTTTTGGAGCCAAGAAGAGACTGGACACTATAGGATATGTTTAAACATATGTTTAATTAAGCTCAAACGGGAGTGGACTGAACTCAGCAGTGGGGCTGGGGCAGCAGGATTTGATTTTGACTGGCAGTGGCAGCTGCTATAACATAAAATTTGCTGTTAGAGCCGTTAGGCTGTTCCTTCGATTTTGGCACCCAGCAACACATCAAGATGACATTTACGGTAGGTGATGTAGCCTGAGGTGATTTGTGTTTGCCTCCTTTTCTCCTTAGTTTTGCCTCCAGCTAATACTGTGACATAATCATGGTGTAGGCAGGGCCCTATTAAGTAAATCTTGTGTTGTATAAAGAACAATATTGTAGTGGAGTAGAAGTATAACATAACTACTACTACAGTAGAGTAAATAAGTTGAATAAATGTACTTACAACTGATCATAATCAACAACAAGGCATCTCTTAAACCACAACACATCTGATATATGGTATTTTTTACTCAAATGAGTTTGGTGAGTCCCTGGATGTTATTAAGCCATCTGGTTAAAATTGTCATTTACATAATGTGAAACAAGATATGTGTTAATTTTCACAATTATGTTGCCCAGAGGATTAACCCTTAGCGTGATTTTCTCTGGTGTGCTACCCTCAGGATAGCACATCATAATATATAAATATACTGTATATATATATATAGAACTTCTTAGGTAATCATTTTCTTTGTGTTGCTGCTTTGTGCAGCCTCCGCTAATGGTCAACCGTGATTGTTGCCATTCATCATTTTTCACCTGCCTGAGCCTGAGCCTGAGCCGCATTCATTACTTCCCACCTGCCAGAGCAAGAGCTGGGCAATAGAATCACAGAGCCTGAGTGGGAAACAGAAAATCACAGTGATTGAACGTCATGGGAAGCAGGTGTCAAACTGGTATTGGCCTGGAATGACACACAGACCCCTCGCTTTCCTCTGTCACTTTAAACTGGTAAGTGACCTTCAAAATAGAAAAGCTACACCATTACTGTTGTGCTGTCACAGTCTGATGGCGAATGCTGATGGATGAGCAGAGAGGTACCGGGGCCTTCAGAAAGCACACAGATCATTACGATGTGACCACTGGAAGCAATATTGTCATGCTGGCTCAAGTGACCATAAAGGCCTCGATGAATTGTTTGACGTTCCCAGACATGATTGTTACTGTTTTAATCTTTTTTCATTCAAACCGCCAAACATAGTATCTTGTGAGAAATAATAAAGGGAATAAAAAACACTGTGATATCTCTGAAGTGTGTGTCAAGAGATTGTGCATTGTAATGGAGCTGCTTTGGTTTGTGAAGATCCCAAGTGAAATTACCACTGATTCCAGTCAAAGAAAGCCAAAAAGACACAGAACAGAAAAATATACTACATCTGGATGTACGTGCACCCTACATATTTCTAATGTGTATGAAAATGAATTGACATTATTACCATGCAATAACATCTGTGTTCAAAAATGCCAATATCTCCTAATGTATGAGAGCAGCTCTTTTATGTTGATAAAAATTGTAACTGGGACAGCATTACATTTCTCCCACAATATATTTACTGTCGCTAATTAGTTTGCTATAAATATAATTTCGAGAAGACTGTGTTGAATAAAAGATTGTTTATATCAAAGTTTGAAGTTGGTATAAACAAGAAAAAAGGATCAAAAAGTGAGAAACTCCGTTCCACTTGTCACCACCATCAGCTGACCTCAGCACACGCTACAGGCCTCGTGTAGTTAGACAGAAATGTAGACTGCAAACTTTAGCTGTCTCTGTTCAATTAAATCAGAACAGATAAGCGGGAAATGTGCCCCATGCAAATGAGAAGAAAAAGCCATTTTTCCAAATTCTCGACATCACTGATGTATGCAAGGTGACCACTGCCCTCCGTCTAATAGTTTCATTATTGTACATAAATCAGACAAACTGAACTTTAATCCACTTTTTTTTTTTTTTTTTTTTAAATTCTGCACACAGTAACTTCCAGCTGTGTAACCGTCACCAAATTGCTGCGTGTTTAGTATTCCCTGCCGTGATGCCCTGTCTCTGTTGTTGCGTTATCAAGTCACTTGTGATGTGATATAACTGCCCTGCTGTCACTGATCTGCAGCCCTTCAGAATAATGATGGTGATATATGGGTGTTTGTGCAGTGGGGTCCTCTGCAGCCTGTGAACTGTGCTGCTCGAGCTCCGTCCTTCTTGTTGTTATTTAACAGCACATCAGAGAGATTGCGTGCTTGCTGGGCAGGAGGTCGCTTCTGTGATCTTAACCACATGACAAATTGCACTATACTTGTTCTTTGAAAATGTGGGAAACAAATAAACCTCTTTTGCAGCAGACATTTTGACTTAGCACTGTAGGAAAAGCAGAAGTGTTACTAATAACATTAACAAAGGCTCTTTTCTATTCAAGTGTCCCTGTAAGCCATGACAGTGTGACAGTGAGAGAGCACGCACAATACTACGACCGTGAAATCAAAGAAACTAAATGGAATTCATCCATCATTACTTTTATTATTAGGCTCATTCAAGATGAACTACTCCTCACCTGGAAGCAGATGAGAGCAGTGACTCAAACCTGCAGTCATGGACAACTTTCCAACAGCCTCCAGAGTCTGCACAGGAAGTCAAATAAATATTTACATCCCGAAATGATTTAATAAAATGTTATCAGTTAATCTACTGAGTCACTCTCCAGTAATTGTTGTTTTAACTATATTTTTCTGTATGACAGGGTATTAAAACAATAGGCAATCTGTGATCATCATGACAGTGTTGATGGTTTAACCTCCAAATTAATCAATTATGAGTACTTCATATTTTTCTCATAACAGGCTCACAACAGTGTGTCGCTGTACAAACTGTGCTGCTGTGACTCAGTTGCTGTAAAACATAAATCAATAGTCAAATTAAATGTGGATGAGTAAACAGAAAAAGCAAGGGAATACATTTCATTTAGTATTTAGATTCTCAAGAACTCACTGGTCCATTTAAAAATCTGCACACCCCACTCAAGTGTGTAACTGTCATATTGTATACAAGTGTCATAGACTAACTTGCTACACTAGAATAATCCTTCATAATACAAAACCAGGGCAAGAAAATTAAGATCTCTCAAATTCAATTCACTTTAACTGAATTTATTTATACAGTGCCAAATCACAACAGAGTCATTTCAAGTCACAAATTAAAGTGAAGACCTCACAGAGTTGGAAAAACTCAACAAATCCCCCTTGAGCAGAGAGTTACTTGCCCCCACTAGGTGACAGTGGAGAGAAGGAAACCCACCAGAAGGGGGGCGGCCATCTGCCTCAACCGGTTGGGATGATTAGAAAGTGGAGAGAGAAAAGAAGAACAAAACCAACAAATGCACTTCTTTCTTCTAAGGTAGAAACGTTTAATTCTGCATCCATAGAGCTTTGTCGGTCTGAGGGAAGTTGGTTACAAATTTATCCTCCAGGTTGGTTTAAATAGATGCGTAGATATCTATAACCAGACAGTTAGACAGTTGGAGCTATGAAGTTATTGTACAGGGTGATGGCTGTTGGCAGGAAGGACTTCCTGTACCATTCTTTATCACAGCGGAGCTGAAGAAGTCTAGGACTAAAACTTCTCCGCTGTTTGACCAGCAGGCTGTGGAGAGGATGAGAGCTGTTCTCCACGATGTTCAGCAGCTTGATGAGCAGCCTCCTCTCCACCCCCTGCTCTAAGGGTTCCAGTTTCACCTCACACCTGCTTTGAAAGAGCTCGTTAAGTGAAACAAAGGCAGTGGAGGGGTGTGTGTAGATGAACAGTCACACCCCACCCCAGGGTTAAGAATCTGTCAGACAGAACACTTAACCAATCTGAAGTAAGCGTCTTAGCCAAAGGACTTAATTTTGCCGTGACACCGGAGCAGATACCAGTTGTGGACCTCATCACAGTTACAGAGTCAACAATCAGGGACAACAAAATGGCAGAGGCAGAAGCTGAACAACTCAGACTAAAGGTCACAGCCACCCTTTCCAGTGCAAAGACACCCCCTCCTAACCTCACCATAGAGGAAAGGAAGGCGGTGAACTCCCTCAGCAAAGACCAGAGTATCACCATTCTGCCAGCTGACAAAGGGAGATGCACAGTTGTCCTGAACACAGAAGACTATCACCACAAGGTGACTAGCCTTTTGAGTGACACTGCAACATATGAGGCTCTTAGGAGGGACCCTACCAGCAGCTATAGGAAGAAGGTCATAGACTGTCTACAACACCTGGAGAAGGACAAAGTTAAACCTGCTGCTCCTACCAGTCAGTCAGACTTGAGAAAGCCCTCTGGGATGGAGGGCGAATTGCATTCAAGGAACTAAAACAAGTCCAGTTGCTATTGAAACCTTTTTTTGAGATAACCATGACCTGGATGACTGAGAATCTTCACAGATATTTAGGGAGGGGTGGTTTATTTGCACATGAAAACCACCTGTCTTCTCTATCCAATATTTGTACATTTTGGTCCAATGACTGTCCTTTGTCCTTTAAATGAAGGTACACAGCAGATTCTGGCCCTGAGGTGTTGCTCCTTCAACGGAAAGGAAAGATAGAGAAGACAGGTGGTTTGAGAGAGGGGTGAGGGAAGCTTTTCATGTGCAAATAAACAACTCCTCTCTCAACATAGGTGGAGGCCTCAGACATAACCTATCTTCAACCTATCATGCTGCCCTTTCATCCATCCCCAGGAAAATCAGGCCCAGTTCACACGTCCACCAAGTTGGCCACACTTAACGACCCACTTAATGGGGGCAGGAGGAGCTGCCAGGGGTGTGACTGTTACATCTACCCACCCCCCTCCCCTGCCTTTGTTTCACTTAACGAGTATATTCAAGTCAGGAGTGAGGTGAAACCAACCTGGAGGATAAATTTGTGGTCACTAGCCAACTTCCCTCAGACCAGTAGAGGTCAAGTTGAGCAGAAATCTTCCTGGCAACATTGAGCCTATTTATAGCTGTAATTTCGCACTAGAATGTGTATTCAATTAAAACACCTATTGGATATATTTCTTTATATTTTCTGATGTTTGCCATACCAAGCAGCAACAAATGGTAAACATATGGTAAGGATGAAGAATAACTAATTTACCAGTCAATACCCTTTGGATAAGGTGTTGTGTAAGCTGTTGCATTAGGTGTAAGCTGTTTTAGACTACTTTCCTGCTTTGGAGGTTCCACCCGGATTTATAGACTTTGGGTTTTGTCGGTTCCCCTTGGCCTGTTTGTTTTGGACCGCTTGTCTGTAACCAGCTTCTGCTTGTTCTGACTTCACACCTCTTTTATTTCTTGTCTGGATTTGCTTGCCAGCGCAGTGAATAATCCTGTTTTCTTGTGCATATAATACATTCTCACTGCATCTGCCAGGCTGTCTGCATATTTTGTCTGCCTTTGTGTCCAGTGCTATTGCCGCTTATTATTAGAAATGAGACTAAAGGCAGAATTTGACTTGAATCACACTTATTATCTAATGGCACAAAAGAGCAAGAGTTGTATTCCCTCTTATTTTATGCACTAATACTTAGCTCCACATCTCCAGCAATAACATGTTGCCTATGTGACATTCAGTAATTGGTTTATGATGGATCTTCATCTCATGTTATATATAAAAGCATTATGTCATCCGAACTAATTCTTATTCATTTTTATATTTTTTTGAACGCACAGGGCTGTTTCGGACATTCTGTACTGTCTGTGTCACTGTGCGTTAAAACAGCCTGAAAGACTAGCAGCTGCCTGGCACCTCCTGGGCTCCATATACTAATGATTTAAACAAATAAATATAAAATTCTGACTAAACAAGGGGGCGGCACGGTGGTGTAGTGGTTGGAACTGTCATCTCACAGCAAGAAGGGCTCAAGGTCGAATTCCCGGATTGGACGGGTTCCTCTCTGTGTGGAGTTTGCATGTTCTCCCTGTGTCATGGGGAGAACATGGGTTCTCTCCGGGTACTCCGGCTTCCTCCCACCATCCAAACACATGGAAGTTAGCTGGAAGAGTTCAGTCTTCAACCATATTGTTTGGTGTCTTTGTCTCGACATTATTTCAGTAGGTGACAGGGACTGTAGGCCTGGATGAGGGTGTTGAAGACCTGTTCGTACTGTAGGGCACTGCAGTAGTCGAGACATGGTTCAGTGTCTGATCATTCTGATGCTGTAGAGGGAAAATCTGCATACTCATAAGACTTAAAATAAGACTTTGGGAAATTTACAGTGGTTCTATGATTCATTAAAATTCAAACTATAAAAATTAATGTCACCACTTCGAATGGGATATCTTAACTCATAACTGCTTAACATGATGACTAATGCGTCTTTATGCAGAGTGGACGGAAGGCGTTATGAGCCAGGTAAGGATGATATATTATTATAACTTTAACATCTGAAACAACTTATTTGCTTTACCTCTAGTTTAAGTCACATGTTTGTTATTATTTACTCTTACAGTATCATATCTGTGATAAAAGTAATTGATATGAGCATCTTCCTATCCACGGGCACTGTTTGCAATTTTCATTAGGAAAAGCCAGCTTCTAGTAGCCATTTTGACCTTGTCCTGAAATAATCTCATGCAGCAAAATGTTTTTAATGTGCAACTGAAAAATCAAAGCCTGAGTAAATCTGGCCTAAACTTAGTAATAACCTTGATTCTTGACAGAGATGTTGAGCACAAACAGCCATTATACAGCAAACCAGACTAATGATGCTCCCATGCACAGCCTTGTACTTTCCAGAGCCTTTCCTTTGTCTGAGTTTCAAGGCTTTGGAAATAGATTGACTGCTGAGGCTGATGCTGACAGACCCAGCTACATGTGCTCTCCCAGCTCCTGCAGGGAGAGCAGAGAAGAAGTAGAAGTAATGTGACACTCTCCTCTGGCTGCTAGAAGACGCCTGGAACTGCAGAGGCTTTTTCATCTGTTACTCTGCAACCAATAACAAGTCCCTGCAGCCTTTCCAGTCCCAATATATGTGTTTCGGCTTCACACTTCGATCATTTCTCATGCTCGTCCGGCCTTTAGAACAGTAACTAATTGTTTTTCTTCCCTCTGTGGGCTTCTTGTTTTTCACAGTGACATGCTGTTCCTTGGCTTTCAACTTCACAAGGGGTATGCATACTTACTTGGTTGTTGATTGACAAACTGTTTGTCAAAGAAAGTTGGATCTCTGCCATACAAGGCTCAGCTGAATAAGTTAGCCTTTTAAATGTCTGTTAAATGATAACTGAAGCCCAGTACACCAGTCCATGCAATACAAAATACTTATTTACCATTGGGTTTTTTTAAACAGCATAATTCAACTGTTTACCTCACAGTAATTAAAACTCTCCACAGTGCGGTGGATTGGCATATTAAGCCTCACTATTTGAAAAACTGTACCTCTTCACCAGTACTTACAGAAACACCAACACACGAGTCCCCGGGTTCACCTTTTGTTTTCACAGCTGCGTTATTATGTGGTTATGGTTTTCAGTTTGTCATGCGAGTCACAGGGAGCCATATGACTCAAAAAGACAAACAAGTAAAAAAATACAGCTGTTACAAGTACTGACTCATTGTTTGTGCTTTTCAATCAGCGATAACTCGGTTCTTCCACAGATAGGATATATACTGTAGATAAACTGTTTATAACTGCAATCATAGTTATTCCATGGCTTATCTTTGACAGTGGAGTATAAAGACACAGTAATGCGTTTATATTTCATATGGCAACTTAGTTTTCATCAAATTGTCCTCTAGTGGAAAAAAAAAAACTATTGATGAAAATAACTGCAGTAAGACTGTTATTGAGTTAATCAGCCACAGAGGGCTGTGTGGATGTAGCCTGCAGTGTAGAGAGAAACAATCTTTGCTCTCCAAACCGATTTACATAATACATACAGTACAAAGGCTTGTTTGCATTATAACTGGACTCTAGGGCCAATATAACCTACATTTGACAATGATAGTGCCTCATTTTGCATCTCACAAGTTGTTTTGGCGTCATGTTATTCGTTAGTCATGAGGAGACTGATTCTGACGGGTCCAGTCAGAGGAATTTGACAGTTTCCCCTTCTTTCACATTTTCCATCTGTACATCCTTGTTATTTGGTTACTTTCCTTCTTTTTTATTACATCCTCCCTTAGATCAGTGCCTAAATAATAAATTCTGTTAATGTGTGCTGGGGTGTTCTTCAAAACCTCCATCCCCACATGCTATTAGCTTTTTGTAGCCACTCCTTTGTATATTTGTTGCCAGCTGTGAATAGATTATAAGATAATGGGTCCCTCGGCACAGACAGGAAAAAGTCTGTGTCCATTTCGGTTTTCTTCTTTGTCTTTGTAGTAATTTTACTTTACTTTACTTTACTTTACTTTGCAGACACATTTATCCAAAGCGACTTACAAGGAGAAGACGCAAACAATTACCATTCGGGTTCTGTAAATTATGAGTTACTACAAACTAAGACCCAAACTTGTCAAGAAGAAAAACATGCTAGGAATTGTTAAGTGCTAGATTAAAAAAAAGATTTCCGTGTGTGTGTGAAAGACTCAATTTTTGTTGCTTTTCAGTCAGTTTATCTCTTTACAGCATTCATGTTACACTTCAGAAAAACCCCTTTTCAACCAAGACAAGCTAGGTGCAAATTCTGAGTTGGTTCCGCTTGCAAACCTTATAAGAAGTGGATTCGACAGGCTAGAGAGCCACTTTAGAGTCATGTCTGCATACGTTACTTTCACACCAATGCTAACACCGAGCACAGTATAACAATGATCTTTCGGCGGCTCCTTTTTTCAGGGTCGCCACAGCAGATCATTACCACATATTAGTTTGGCAGAGATTTTTACACCAGATGTCCTTCCTGATGCAACCTTCCCCACCGGGCTTTGAACCAGCACTAGGGAAGGACCGGGATGCAATAGCTGGCAATTGCTAACTTCCCCAACCACTGTGTCACCGTTCCACCAAGCACCATAACGAACAAATACTACTGGTCCAATACATTTGTACTTTTTCGTCGCTACGCGCGATTAAGTTCGTTACACTTTGACTCTTTGTTAAAACCGAACGTAATGTAATGTTAGCCTTTGTTAGCTTTAGCCTTTAGCTAGCTACCTAGCATCCAGTGCTGCTATAAACACACAGCGTAGTTAAACCTTACACATCTTAGTTGATCTTGTTGGTTTCAATAATCCCTCAACCATCACCTGACGCACCTGGTTCTTTGTTCTAGACCAGTGTTTCTCAACGGGGCCCCCGGGGGAGTTCAAAAGGTGCTGGGGGCGCTGGGAGCGAGGCAGCCAAGAGGGGGGCGATTAGATGAAATTGGGGGCGCTGAGTGCTGTTATTCATCACCACATAATTAACATTCATCACTGTTAGTATAAAATACTTTTCACACATTAGTACGTTTGATTTGGTCCGAATCAGTTTATGAGTTTGTAACTTTGCAGCATTTTCCGTTAGTTAACTTTTTTTAAAATTTCACACAGAAAAATCCAAACGTATAAAAATGCGTCGCTTCAAACCACGTGAGAACGTTCTCTCTGCTTATTGGTCAGATGTGTCGTCACGAGAACAACAAAAGTAAATACAGGAAGTAGATCCTGTGTTGTAGATTACCGCATGTTTCTGTGACATGGGAGAAACAATCACAAGATTTATGTTAACGGTGTTCACCAAGTGATTGTTTATTACCTTACATCACTTTTACAATTATCTGACCAGGTGTCTGTGAGACGCTGTCACATCTCACTACTTCTGCACCAGTGTTCGCTAAATGATTCTGAACGAGACCACCTGTTTTGGGGGGGTCTCGGTGTGTTTTTTTATGGTGCGGATCCGACTGCGATTACTTCGCGGGTTAAGGTGATCGCAGTGTACATCCAATAACAATGTGCACAATCACAAAGTTTCATATCAAACGATGTAACATTAGTAAAACAAAACACGAAGAAATATCGCTGTATAAGGTAAAACACAAACAGAGCTACCGGTGTGTCTGCTTTGCAAGCAGGTTTTTTTTTAACCAAAGTGCAGATTATTTATGCTGTTTTCTTATAATTTTACTGCTATTTATCGGTTATATTTTTATTACTATTATTATTATACTATTCAAGCCTGAGCAAACAGATTTAATTTGGCTGAACTGACAAAGGAAGCTTAAACATCCATGTTGGTTAGATCAGGCTTAAATTATCACTGTGTCCAGACATGTGAACTTTTCAGTTTGTTAATAACTACATAAACATTTTTACTTTGATTCTCACAGGTCTTAAAATTGGTCTTAAAATCCAAAAGACTTTAACATTGTCACATATAGGCCCAATGTTAATTAAATGCATTTGCAACAACTGCAATTTTATTGGCCAAGAGGTATCTGAGTGTTGCAAATGCGTATTTCTGTTAAATGTGATGTGTTCAATGACTGTATAAAATATTTTTAACTTTTAAATCATTTTTTCTGTTTATATATATATTATTATTAACAACATATGTATTTTAATGTTCTTCTTTCAAAAGACAATATCATTTTTTATATTGGGGGGGGGGTCGTTTAAAAGCATTGGGATGACGTTG
>JAUBNQ010000013.1:3456419-3468333 GCA_032353495.1 Ctenopoma kingsleyae
CTGCCCACCCTCAAGTATCTGCTTTAGAATCTGTACAACAATTTGTCCTTAGATCCACAAATCGGATCAGGAAAACTCCTGCTCCACACTGTTCAAATTCTTCATATTCCTTTATCTTACTGCAAATGAGAGGCGTTGTGTGCTGTGTGTGCTGTGTGTGTGTGACTAGACTACACGTTTGAGGTGGTTAGTGCGTATGTCACTTGGAAATTAACATATGATGGATGATGACCTACAAACTGTCTGCTGCTTTTGTGCCTGCTGATCTACTTAAGTTCCTTGGTCTGGTATTTGAATCCCATAAGGTGGAGAAAAATTGGTAGCAGCTACTTTCTACAGGAAACTCGTGTGTTATGACGGCAAATAGGGCTTGACTGGGGCTTGAAGAGTCAACGGTGTCAGGATTAGGCTTGTTTTTGTTTTTTTTAACTGCCCATGGCGGTGATATCTTCAACCATGATGTTGGCAGATCACTTTCTGTGAGAGTTGGGGCTGTTGTTGCAATCCTGACCCAAAAATTACATTTCTGTGCAACTAAACTGCAAATGAAAATGTGTTTTGTAGGGAAAAAAGAGTGGGCCTACAAGACCAGAATGGACCAGTTTGAGTTTGACTCGAGAGGCACATGCGTGGTTAGGTTTAGGCTTAGTTAGAGTAAGATCGTAGTTATATAACTGATTTGCCGTTTTCATAAATTAACAACATATTCTCATTGTGCTAACAGAAAATGTAAACTCATTACATTCCTAACCTAAACATTTTGTAGGTGTGTGACTCCTGTGGGGTGGTTATCGACGCTGCTGTTCCTGTGGAGAGGATGTGTCATCTTAAAACCTGAGGAGACTTTTGCCCTACACCATCATCACCATTAAAAAAAAAACGTTGTGGGACATTTTAATCAAACATGTCGTATACAGTTTTTAGGTATTGAAAAGGGATTCATACTTGAAAGCACAAGTCAAATGTAGAAGTGACACAGCGTCTCGTCTCTCTGTTAACTATCCATTTGCCTATTTTTACTTGTGAAGTGCACCACCTTCAGTTGGAAAAAGCGACGTTAATGCTCCACAAAAAGCCGCATAATGCTGCAAATGATGAGCAAAATGTTCCAAAATGTCTCAAGGTCAAGTTAACTTTCTGAAGTGTTGACATCCTGCACTAATGAGAAGCAAAGAAAGAAAGTCTGTCAGCATTGGTGTCAGGTACTGTTACAAACAAGACGGTAAACCCTGGGTCATTTTGGAGATGAATCCCAACAATAATAAGTGTTCATCTATAATTAAAGACTGTGATATAAGTAGACAGAATTAGGAACAGGGAGGCGCAGTGAAAATTGTCACAGTACTCTGAAGTCACTTTTTCAATTATCACGTAATGTAATATAAGGGTAGTGTTATCTTTCTTATTTTTAACAAAGTCTACTAACAAGTTTTGTCTGTGATTTATGCCTTTTATGCAGTCAGTGCCAGTATTTATTTATAGAGGGCTGCTCACAGTCTGCCTTTACACTGGAAGCAGAATTAGGGTTTTTGAAGCAGTGAAAGTTTCCACCCAGTTGCATCAGAAAAAGAACTATTATTGGAAGCTCCATTCAACGCGGTGTACCCTAGTGATATCTGTTGATGAGAAAAATATTTGGTTTAAAGCAAACAAACCTTTCACATACCAGTTAAGACACAGAATAATCCATATATATGGATTATATAAGCGATCACCATTTTTTAATGCCTCCAATCCTGTGACTCATCCAGACAGAAGTCTCTGCCCTGAGGTTAGGGACACTCTGATATCAGTGTGCCAGAAACTCTTGGCTTTCGATACTTAAAAGTATTTAACTTTTAAGCTACAGCACAAGGAATTACAGGAGTTAAAACAACTTGTAGTGCAGCCAAGAACAGATTAAAATTCAAACTAATAGTCACAATCATATATGAAAGTAAAAAAACGTAATATTCTTCTGTGTACTAGAGGCTCCTCATCGTTGTCGCTCCAACCATGACAAAATTGTAACACATTTCATGCCCACTGAACTTAAGATGCCAGTCAATAAAATCTTCCATCAAATTCACCATTTAGGGGCCATTAGACCATCAGATACCAATTACTGCCCACTGGAACACTTTAAACACAATGAGCTTGTTATAGCTAGAGATGGACAGATGACGGGCTTGTTTAAGTCAGTGTGTCATCACACTGTAGCAGAGCTTTTATCTAATAAACAATATCATATGGCTGATGGCGTCCAACGCTGCAATGTCCATTATTTATTTCTCAGTTTTTACATTAGAGCAACTTGGCTGCTCTTCTTTCATGAAGACCTAATCAGGGGTTTTTTTTCAGGCTATGGAAGGATCAACTTTCATCCAGATGAAGCTGCCAGATGCCGAGTCAGGTCCCTGCTGGACTTCTTCCGGTGTCTCAAAGATGAAACTCTGAGAAACCGCTCAGCAGATTTTGATCCTGTCCTAGTTTTCTCTTTGACCTCTCCAGGTTCTTCAACAGAGATCACACTCATTATTTGTGTTTTTCAATACTGTGTACATGTTTTTTTAGATTTTCTAATAATAATAAAGATACTGAGAAATAAATATAAACAGCAAATCTAATGGTGACCTATGACTTTACACAGTATTTATTTTACAGTCACATATGGAACTGTAACATATACCCTTAATACAGCACTTCTGAATAAAGGTAGTACAGATTTAAAAATAAAACAGAGGCTCTGTTGACTTTTATTGCAGTGATATTAGGTTAAAATATTATTATTATCACATTCAGAATCAAAAGAAAGTTAGTATTGAACACATCAATAAATTTCAGAGTAACATAGTTACCCACCACACCATGGTTTCAGTTCTACTACAGGTTTTTGTCAATGCAGATTTTTTGTGTGTTGAACAAAGACCACAATGTTTTCCCTAAGAAAGATTTAATGTTTATGATATCAGCGGATATTGCATTGGAAGATCAGATATTCTGGCAGAGAACAAATGAAATTTGTTGTCTGTGAACATTTTACTGATGCGTTCGGTGCCATGTTTGTGTGACTTGCCAAATAAAAAATGTAATCAGGCAGTTTTTTTTCTGTTGTTGTTGCAAAAACACATTTGCTGTTTCAAATTAGAAGATAAAAAATATAATTTCTACGCGTCACGGTTGCCTGACCAGACAGGTTACAATGAAAAAAGACAGTCAGCTCAAGTCCTCGCAAGCCATTTAGCTTTCAAGTACCAATGGACTGATTTTAAGGTGGAGGTGGTGTCCATCCAGGTGAAAATAAGATCTCTTATAGGACTCTCATATCTAAATACCTCTGAAACATTTGTGAGAGATAAGCAGGGTCTCAGTCATCATAAAGCGTACTGAAAACCCTAGAAACCCTCTACCTGTTCCCTGCACAGACTGTCCTCGGTGGCCTCATGCACCCTGTCGCCATATTCTGACAGCTACTCCTCCTACAAGTTCAGTCCCCAAGATAACAAGAGGTGTCTGACCCTTCGAACTCTCCTCTCAGCCACAACGCTGATGGGCTCCTACACAATTTGAGCTGACAGAAACATGAGGCAGGGTGGAGGGAGGAGAGGAGGCTGACTGTAATGTCATCTGCCTGGAGACTTGTCAGCTCCTCACGAAACAAGCCTCAGAGTTTTTCTGGTCATCATTGGCAACAGGCTTCTTTTTAAACACACACCAGCTTTTAAAGCCTAGATACTAAAGCTACAATGCATCCTCAACTGTCTGACCTTAAAATCCCCTTCAGAAAGAATTGAAATACGGTGTTGATGTAAAAAACACATTATAATGTTTGCTTTTGTGTCTGGAGTCTACAGTGTATGAGCTCAGTGACAGCAGATAGGATCTGAGCATTGTGTGATTCTGTTGTCACCACATGCTGCATCTGACAACTTTCACGCAGCAGACTGAGAGGACATACTGGAAGTCTCACACACTACATCTGACTGCATCTTTGTTCAGCTCCATAAAGCAGGGCGACACCTCCAGAGCAGAAATTAAAACATGCACCACCAAGGATCTAAAAGTAAATCAAAACAATGGGGTGTGCAAGCAGATATGGATAATATAGAGAGGAACTGATTACATTTTGGTTTACTACTACCATGTAAAGGCAGAGGCAAGTTTCAAACATACACGATCATTGATTAAAAGCACCTAACATTTTGAAGGTCCCTCTAACTGTCACCCATCAAGGCTGGTATCACGCACCAAGACATCAGCAGCATATCCTTCAAATCTTTTACGGTGTCAGACTTGTTCCGGCTTCACTTCTCACAGATTCTTGATCACATTGAGATCTGTGGAATTTGGAGGGGTTTTTTTTGCATTGTGCCAGGGTGTGTTATCCTATTATTATGGTATTCCCTTCATGGGAATACTATTGCCATGAATGGGGTGTGTTTAGTCTGCATTAGTGTTCAGGTAGGTGGTTACGTGTCAAGGTGACATCCAGCAGAACATTGCCCAGAGCATCACACTGCCACCACCAGCTTGCCTTCTTCCCAAAGTGCATTCTGGTGCCATCTCTTCCCCAGCTAAACAAAGAAAACACATCCAGCTGTCCACATGGTGTAAAAGAAAACATGACTCATCAGACAAGGACACGTGCACAGGGTTCAGTATGGGCACTCTGTCTGGTCTGTGGCGAAGCTGCAAGCTGTGATCAGCAGTTTGTACTATTCAATTCAACTTAATTTATATAGTTATCTCAACACACTTTACGCTTATGCAACTTACAGCTAAAAACTGTGTTTGTTTAAGACTGTGTTTTATTGTATTGCTAACATAAGGACATACAGTCTCATTTTCAATAACTTCACTTTTCAGTAACTTCGTATAAATAAGACACAGGACACTTATTGCTTTCTATACAAATAGTGCAATGGCAAATTTCTAACGTTCAAACTGTGTTTTCTTGTGTGATCCTGAGCTTTAATAATAAAGGATGGTGTATTCCTCCTCCTCACTGGGAAATACAGTTGGCTGTTCACAGAAAAAAAAAGTTATCTTGCAGATGAAAAAGAACTTTTGGCAGCTAAAAAATCTTGATTTGCCTTCATCTGTAGCTTTCACTGTAGCGAAACATGCAGAAATAGAAGTGGAACATGAGGACGGGCCACTGACAAAGCCATGAACAAATAAAAGCACACAGTTGAGCCTGAGAGAAAACAGGAAGAGAGGTATTGATGTCAGTTTCTGGTTCAGGCAATTCCCGCCTGTGACTCACCAAGATCACTGAGAGCGCTTCTATTCCCACCAGATTCCAGCATTTCTCATATGTAGGTTCTTATTTATATCCTTTATTTTCCATGCAAAAGTTTAAATTATGCAAATTTTATGTGGGAAGGACACTGCACACTGAGTCATACTTGAAGCACAGTTCATTAAGCTTTTCTTCACACACTATCCTCCCACTCATCCACCCACCTCCACACAGACACACACACACATACACACTGACACAGACATGCACAGCAGCATGTCTGCATTCTGTTGATTTATACTAAAAGAGACATACTGTGAATATACAGTATATTGAATTTTATTTGAACGGCTGACACTCTGTTAATCAAAAACATTGATATTTAGGTGATTTGAGGAGGATTTGAATTGTTTTACGTGCTCCTCAGTTGATGTTAATATCACACTGGAGATCAATAAAACCTTATGATTCGTCCGTATTTAGTATTATGCTGAAACGTGAATGTAGTTATCAAAAAAATGTAGTGGGATAATATCATGATAGATACTGTATTTGACTCTGAAATGTATGAATCAGCAGAAAATGGGAATATACCAGTAAAGCAGAAATAGTTGAGTTACTTTACATTTGTAAGTGTGGTGGTTTTAACATTAGCTGTGTGAACGTCACCCCCACTGTACTAATAATTGCAGCCATTTACTGTTTTTGAATTGTCTCTGGAGTGCTGGTCCTCGTATTTTAAAGTGGATGTCTAACTTTTCATTTTCCATATGAAGAGCTGCTAATCTTACTTTTTTCAGTTCAGTGTGAAATTTGACTTTCACAGTGAAAACCCTTTGCATTCTGATGAAGATACTTTAGCACCAACCTCTAGGTCTCAATGGGAACGGATAATATGGAAAATTAAAAAAAAAAAAAAAGAAAGCCATCAGAAGATGAAGACCCAATAAAAGCTCATCCAAAGTGCGGTTGTAATATCAGCTGCCGGTAAGTACTGGTATTCCCTTTTGTCTAGTTCTGCAGAACATCATGATTTCATGGTGTTGAAAATACCACTTGTGATGATGAATTAAATTACCAAGGAGCACAATATTTTTTTTACTCGCCACCTCCCTCTGTAATGCTAATCCTGTCTGAAGTTATAGAATGTTATAGATCGATAAAAATAAGCCCCGTCCACCATGTTCACATGCATATATACCTATATGAACAAAGGCCTTCATTGATTAAATGCAAAATAGAAAAAAAAAAAGACTGCAGGGAAAATGAAACCAAGTGTAGGACAATCAAAAGATTTCAAGGACAACCTCTAGTTTTCAGTGACGTCACATTTGAGATGGACTAATGTAGTTCTCACCATATGGGACACCTTCACAGTTTATAGGAGCAGCCTTGAGAGAAAAGGCCAGCCGGAGTCAGCCGCTCTATGGGCTTCGGGGAGGCCTGTGTGGGCTGCCTGCTGAAAGGGTGCCCTTCATTTCTAGACAGCGTGCCCTTTTTAAAATACAATCATAGATAGAGAGTGAGGGGCAGCCTTACTGTTGTCTGTCCCCATTGCTACATTAACTCAAAAACATGGCCTCAAGAGCTTCATTTGGGCACACGGTAGCTGGAGGCACATGGTCAAAAGCATGACCTTCAACTCCCTGCTCTAATCAGGATTTTCCTCAGCATATGGATATACTGTGCTGTATTTAATCTGTGCTTTTCCGGGTGTTCTCTGTGACTGCAATGTGCAATATCTGAGGCAATAAAAAAAAAAACACCAACACTTGAGGTGTTACGTAAAGATACTGCATAATGTAAGCAATTATTGCAGAGAGTGAGGTAAGCGAAACCCCTTAAGTCCACTGGGTCAACTCCATCTCCTAGAAATTATGTTTATATACTACTAAATTGGTTTTCCATCTTGATGGGAAATATAATTGCTGCCTGGATTATGTTAACTGGCAGCATTTTCTCTCTCATTCAAGGAATTACTGTTCTGCACA
The DNA here is from genome assembly GCA_032353495.1 of Ctenopoma kingsleyae. Lineage (NCBI taxonomy): Eukaryota > Metazoa > Chordata > Actinopteri > Anabantiformes > Anabantidae > Ctenopoma > Ctenopoma kingsleyae. The sequence goes on from JAUBNQ010000013.1 coordinate 3,463,632, forward strand.
CGTCAAAAAGACCCGGGGAGATGGTCAGCATCAACGAGGGGAAAATAAATCACAGGATTTTGACACTGAAGAGGTTTTCATGTGAGCTTACAGCTACAGTATGCAGCTTTTTGAGATTCTCTTCTAGTTGAAATAGAAAATGTATTTTATTGTGGAGAGGTGCAGTCAGACTTGCAGAGCAGCACTGGCAACAGTCCAGAGAAACTTGTTTCTGAGCGAGGCTTGCCTTTCTAACCTATCAGAAAGTTTTAGTGATTTCTTCTTCACAATTAACTTTGACAGCTTCGTATTTATTTATAGCATAGCAGATAAGCAAAGCAGGGAAGGGGAGGGCAAGGTGGAGTAGAGCAGATTTACTTTGGTTTTCATGGTGGCAGGAGCTTAAGTTTCATTTTGTGGTTTTAAAAGCTAACAAAAACACACTGGTTAAGGTTAGGGAAATGCTACAGTGGCCATGTCCTGTTTGCTTCAAGCCACTGTTGTTTTCTGTTCAGTATTAACACATTAGTTTATCTAACCTTAACCCAACTTAGGGGATTCAAGGTAACTGTGTCAAATCAGCTGTACTCCCAAACATAGTCATAAAAGCTTTTATTTACGCTTTAGTTGCTATAAGCACATTGTGTACTGTCATGGTTTTGCATTTTGTTGTCTGCCTTTGTTTTTATTTTTCCTTTTTCTCCTCCTTTCGTGTCCCCTGGTTTCTCCCCAGGTACTGCCTTCCCCTCCCCTCTGTCTTCTCCTGCCTCCTCGCCTCGGCCTGGCCCTGCTTCTGACACGCCTTCATCACCTGCTTCTTCTCACCTGATTGCCTCAGCATTTATTGCCTCTGCTATGTTCTGTCAGCAGTCAAGCCCTGCTCCTGCCAAGCTTAGTTTTCTCAGTTTTTGTTCTGTATTTCTGTAGCTCCGCTCTGCCCACCCTGAGCTCTGTTTTTGTATTTTTGTTAGTACTCCTGTTGGGAGCCTCTTTCTGTTATCATTCTCCTGATTTGGCTATTAAAACACCTTGAGATTGTATTTTTGCCTCTGCGAGTTCTGCTTTTCAGTCCTCACCTGTTTTCTTCCTGACATGTACTGCAGAAGTGGATATTGTAGTAAATGAGTGACATACTCTGTGTTGTCAGTTAACCGCATCTTTGCTCATGCTGATAAAAAAAAAGGCATTTAATACCATTAAAAACACATTTGCTGATATTATTAGAAAATGAATGTAATTTCTTGGATGCAGATGCATCACATTCTTCATGGCTGCTCTTCTCTGTCATTTAGCAGGAACGATATGTTAAGATGTCGTGCCAGAGTTTTGTGTTTTACAGTATGTGCATACTAAAGACACTTCAGCAGATCCCTTATGGCTGCTGCAGTAACGGATACTCTGTGCTGAGGCTATACTGTGTACACTAAGTTATATAATTTGTATTTATTTAAATGTGAATTATAAATCAGATGTTTTACTATTACAGAAGACCTAAGGCAGTAAGAGAAGCATTTTTCAGGGACAAAGCTTTCTGGTGTGTAAACATTATCTCAAATTAAATCACATGCTGACTAAGGAATAACCATTAAACAGCATGCCACTGCCAAGCATCCTGCTTACACCACCGGCCAGAAACATGCAAACTAGAACAAACTGTGTATAATTTACAATCAGGAACAGACAACAAATGCTTTTAGTAAGCAGTGGGGAATTCAGTGTAATTACAATTATTTTAACTTTGCTTCAGAACAGGCAGAAAACGTCAACATTCAACGTTCGTTTCAGTTGTTTGTTCCCACATTTTTAAGTAAGTCGATCCAAACATTATGCTTAACAGTTCGGTCGCGTTACTTCATTTGGAACAGGTAAACCCTTCACTGCAGCCAGAGCGTTTTCCACCATCTTCTCCATTATCCTCCGCGCTGTATCGTATGTATTGATCCCAATGTGGGGGGTGATCAACACATTAGGCAGGAAGAGGAGGGGATGATCCCTGCACAAGATGAAGCAGAAGAGCTGTTAGAAGTGACTAAAGAGTAATTCATTAGTAATATACTGTATATGTTAATTGATTTATAAGTCGCAGTTAAAATTAGATAGTGGTCTCTGCTTAGAGGGTCTTTTCAAAGAGATGACACCTTGGTAAAGGTTCAGGATGAGTCACATCCAGCGCTGCTGCATGAATTGTTCCCAACTGGAGAGCTTTGACTAAAGCATCTTGGTCAACAACTTGACCTGAGGCATGAAGAAAGAGCAATATTATTAATGTGACCCTCTATAAAAAAAGAATCAGTGCAGTCCAGAAAATGTATTGTTCTCACCTCTGCTGATGTTGACCAGTGTTGCTGTGGGTTTCATGAGGGACAGTTCTCTGTGGCCAATGAGGCCCGTTGTGTGGGGCGTTAGTTTGACAGCAATCACGACGAAGTCTGACATCCTCAGAAGGTCATGCAGACTCTCACAGTAACTCGCCCCAACTGCCTGCTCTTCTTCTACACTCCTGAACACAATGAACGAATGATGACGAATGAAATAATGTCTCTCCACATCTCTCCACATTCTAATCGACATGGTTAAAGTTTTCAAAAGTGGAATTATCCTATAAGAGAAATACTCATTTGTCAACCATTCGCCTTGGCTATACATGTCTGAGCTCACTCTGAGCAGGAATCATGCCACAGACATGCAAGCAAAATTAAAAATCATCAAATATTTATTTCTACATGCTGACATTTTGTTGTCGTTACCTTTTTGTCCTGTTGTGGTACAGGATATTCATTTCAAACCCTTTGCTTCTTTGGGCAATTTTATAACCAATCTCTCCCATTCCGATGATCCCCAGAGTCGACCCTGTGACTTCAGCTCCAGCTTTTTGTGGTGTGCTGGAGGTCGTAGTTTCCAGAGCCATCTGATGAGCTATGAGAAAAAAAACACAGGACAAAAAGTCTAGATAAGCATTTTATTTCTTTATTAGCGACATTTTCTTCTCTGCTGTGACTAACCAGCCATAAGCAGTGACAAGAGAGATGATTTAATGTTTCTACTCTTAGGCCTAAAAGAAGGAACAAATGTTCTCTGGTTCCACAGAAAAAATATTTTACAGGTAAATAACAGTTTCTTTCTCTAAGCCCTGATTTTGACATACCCAGTGATAAAGTGAATTTCTAATAGAACATATCAGTCCTGTAAACTGGGGGGACTTAAAATTTGGGTTATGAAATTAAATAACCATTTTTTATATGTGTGTGCTGGTTAACGTTTGATCTCACCCTCAAGGATCTTGTAAGCTGAAGCCAGAAGCAGAGCCATGGCCAAATCTGCAGTGGAGTCACTAACCACACCAGGCGTGTTGGCCACTTTCACCCCAAGACTGTTAATGAACGGCACATCCAGGTGGTCGATGCCCACTCCTCCACTGGAGACCACTTTGAGGGAGGGAAGCAGTCTAAGTAATGAAGGCTCTGCTGCTGGCAAGTACTTCCACATTAGCAGGGCCTGGATTTTGGGGCCGTGAAGTGCAGGGTTTTGAAGAAGCTCTTTGTAGCAGATGATGCGGAAGTGTTGTTTCACCATGGCTGCAAGCTCCTCCGTGTAACCACGCTCACCCCCCACCTCTGACAACAATGCCCATGGTTTTTCCTCCATTACCTGGTGTGAAAATACATAAAAGGGCTTTATCATAATATCTTTCTAAAAAAAAAGAGACAATGTCGAGTAAGTACACTAACAAAACGCTTTTAGTATGTTAATATCAGACTTTTACAAGGACAACGTACCTTTTCTGCCCAGACTTTCCTCAGACTGAGCAGTTAGAAGCTGAGAGCTGGGAGTTTCATTGTGTCATTTTCCATTACGTTAAAGATTAAACATGATCAGCTAGTGTAAAAGCTGAACAGATGGTTGTCTGCAGTTTAACTATACACTACTCATAAACTCAGAGGTTAGTGAATTTCTTGGTATTTGGACTTGAGTTATAACAAACATTATGTATAGAAATAACATTTAATTTCATATTAACTGCAACAAAATACAGAAAATACACATAATAATGCCCTGTTACTTCATCTTAATGTAACTTAAATCATCATGCATGTCATAGCGATTACGGCATTCGAAGAGCTTTAGATGAGACACAAGGAGGAATCTTGAGTTTTTATAATAGGCAAAGAGCAGCCGTACACAAAACGTGCAACATGTGTAAAAGATAAAGGAGCACGAAGTTAGTGTTCTCCTTTGGTTTCTCCGACTCATTTCACTGATGTTTGTGAATTAAATTTTGACATTCACTGTGTTTTCGGTGATTTTAGACTTTTTATCACAGCCCCTGATTTACAGTGTAATTATGTTGTGTGTGATGCAGTATATGAAATATTTACTAGGTCATACAGGAACAGGAACAGGGGAGTAAGAACTCAGCATTTCAGAGCACAGGAACAATGAGTATTTTGTCAATAACTGGGATACGGTGCAGGGTAACGATACAGAAAACAGAAATATGATTTGAATTGTTGTGTGTGTGTGTGTGTAGTTCATTTTCAAAGGCCAAATCTTTCTCTTAGATATTATCTTTGTGCACTACTAAACTGGTTTTCCAATTACACTGTGGTGTCATTGTAATCACCAAATGCTCGTTATATTAATAGAAAACATAAATTCAGTTGCAATTACATCTATCTATCTATCTATCTATCTATCTATCTATCTATCTATCTATCTATCTATC
>JAUBNQ010000013.1:3468376-3478803 GCA_032353495.1 Ctenopoma kingsleyae
GAACCTTCCAGCTGTATGTAGAATGATCTCCTGTGTTGGAGACCGCTGCTATAAATCACAGTCTGCATTGACAAGTTTTACCATGTCTTCCTTACTGAGGACACGAAGATCCACTTCCTTGTTCCTGTCTGAGGCAGCACACTACAGCCAGATTGCAATGAAGCTGAAGAACACAACGCCTCAGCTAATTTAAGTCAATTTTGAGTCAATATTAAAGCCAAAAACTTCAACACTTCCCACTCACAGTTGAGACGCCTTTAGTTTAGTCACTCCATCTTGACTTCTTTGGGAATAGGTACAACTTCCTCTGCAGCCAGGGCATTTTCTACCATCATCCCTCTTGCTGTGGCGTAAGTATCTGTGCCAGCGTGTGGGGCGATCAGCACGTTAGGCCAGGGAGAGGAGGATTCCTGCACAAGATCAAGCTGAGGAGTTGGCTGAATGCTGGTTTGAGAAATTTCTTAATTAGTTTGGCCTTTAATCAGTTAAAGTTTGGGATTATTAATCAGTGCACTCCTGTAACCTTTGTCATGCTTGTTTAATTAAACACTGCTGATAAAATCACAACATTTTATAATAAAAAAACCCCCAAAAAAACGTGATTTCATGTTTGTAGCAGAAACATAAACCTGTACTTAAACATTGTGGTGACGTCAAACAACCATCTCACATGTAAGTGAATGAATTATACTCACTTTGATATGCAGTATTTGTTCTAACATATTTCTACCGTAACACCTTACTCTGCACATAAGGTGTGGAGATCTCTGACTGTCTCATGTGTCTGTTGTTCTTCTGCAGACTAATGCAGAACAGGATTCTGTTTCGGCACTGTAGAGTGATTCTGAGATAAGACCTCGATGAAGGCTCAGGGTGAGTCACATCTAATATCTCTGCACCATTTGTCTAAAACTGGAGAGCTGTGACTTACTGAAGGCAACTTGTAAATAACAATTAGGGTAAAGATCAGTGTACTGAAATTATTAAAAAAGTAATCCTTCCCAGCTCTGCTGATGTTGACTAGTGTTGCTGTGGATTTCACGAGGGTCACTTCTATGTGGCTGACGGTGTCGAGGTGATTCTGCTCGCTGTCCACGATCCTGAACACGACAAAAGCAAACAAGAATAAGTAGAAACAATAATAATTTACATCTGTTAGTTTTACAGTGGATTTTCTGACTTACCTAGCTTCATGGTTCATGATAATGTAGGTGTAAGATTTAAGGTTTTTTTCTTTACCATGCAGACAAAGTCAGACTACCTGCCCCTGCAGCCTGTTTCCAGTCTGCACTAAGCTTAGCCAACCATAATTATGAGCTCTCTCCTTGTAATTATTAGACACAGAGGTCATAATTACAAGATAAGGCCTCTGATATTTTTTTCTATGGTGAATGGAATGTTCCTCTGTAATTTTCTGGCTAGCATAACTGCAGATGCTGCTAATGGTATAAAAACTTTCCTACATCTCATTAATCTGACAAATGTTTCAGTGTTTCAGCTGCAGCTTTGGAAAACAGCAGTAGTGGTCGCTCTCTCTGTACAAACACACGTGTCCAATGTTAAATTTGCAGATGAATATGTCGGAACAGTCACTGATGTAAAGCTGAAACGGTATCTTGTGTGGGTAGGAAAGGGATCGTTCATAAACAAGCAGGGCAGTGGGCCTTGAGGACCAGGTTTCAGGCTGCCTGTGCACAGAGATCCTTTATTCCCCACGTTATCACTCTGTTGAACAAATCCTGGTGAGATGACAGTCGTCACTTTGCACAGTGTTGTGATGTTTGTCTGTATTTTGTTGTTGTTTGTGATGATGACAGCTGCCACAGATGTGAGACATTAAAAACATTTGTGGGATGATAATAAGCAAACCAAGTACAGCTCCGAATCAGGCGTGTTGGTCTCTTCATTCCTCAGCTGGTGCGTCCAGGTGCTCAGTTGGCTTCCAGCAAGCAGGAAATGCTCAGCAGGTTTGAAAATGTTTTTTCATTATGTCAATTAGCTTATCAAGGAAACCTTGCTTGACCCCCTCCTCTGAGATCAGAGCCCAGGGTTTGTCCTTTTCCAATACCTGTGGGGATGAAACTCAAAGATAAACACATTAGGGCCACTCAAAACACTTTGATGCTTGTTAGTGTCACGGAGGGGGCAGAGATGAACACAAGCTGATTTTCATCTCAAAGCTGACCTCCACCTAAACCTGTTTCCTAAACATTAACTGCAACAGCTAATTACATTTCCCACAGAACATAATCTATGCATTTGCTGCTGCGGTTTAGTCGTATATAAATCTAATTTCCAGGAGACAGGTTTGCTTCCATAACTACGCTGCGATCACAAATCCGTTTTTGTTTTACGTCTTTGTTTTAGTTTGGTTTCCTCCCGTTTCTGCCTAAATAATATTAGAGAAAAACAAATAAACATTTAAATTAAATTTCCATTTAATCCAGAAAGTCTCAACTGTTCCTTCACTACTTTCTGATACAGGTATCACAGAACAGAACTTTGAATTACTGATTAGAATATCACTGCTGCATCCTAACGTGTTGGAAATGGCGAATGGTTAACACGAACACACATGAATGACGTGACCTAAACATATTTATATCTTTACATCTTTTCATGTCTGAAAAGTTAAAGAAATTCCTGCTTGTTTTTCTTCAAATCTCACCTCACACCTGAACAAAACGGGGCTCTTTATGCATTAGTGGGTCAAGTTTCGTGGTGAGGACTCGTGCACAAGAGCAGCAGCCAATGGTCAGTAACCACTTAACTGCCCACAGAGAGAAACCCCCCCCCCCACCCCACCCACCCGCTGTGTGTTCCTGTTTGAATAAGGTGAAGTCTAAAAGTAGCAACGAACAGACAAACACAGTCTCCCTGCTGACAGGAGCATCACATGAGAAAATGTCTTCACCCTTAATCTCAGGGTCGAGCCTTACGTTGGGTGCTTCAGCTCTGGGGTGGCTGTAGCTCAGTTCGAGCAGTTATCTTATCTACAAACCCTAAGGTCAGTGGTTTGATTCCCGGTTCCTCCTGGCTACATGTTGAGGTGTCCTTGTAGAAGACACCAACATCCCATGTTAGCTCCGACGTGTGCTGTCTGGCAGCGGTCCAGACAGTTTCCCCAAGGAGATCAATAAAGTATGTCATTATTATATTGTCTTTTAATCTGCAGGGCTTATTAAAGTAATTACAGTAGTATAACTGTAATAGTTTGTAGTAATTGGAATAACAGAATATAAATAGAAATACCAGCAAATGAGTAGATGCAAAACTAGAGTTAAATGAACAGCAGCAGTTTACCTGCTTAATTCAGCTCCTGCCTCCGTGACTTCAGATCTTTTTAGATCTCCATCACCTACCTCTTCTCCTTTTCCCTTGATTGCTTTATAACACAGTAATATTGCAATTTATGCTCACGCGTTAGCTGGTTAGCATAGCCTGTGTGTATATGACATGAATGGGAATATTAATGCAAATGTAGTCCGACTCTGGTAATTGAACTAATTTTTGAGATTCTTGCAGCCTCTGTTTTTTCATCGTGGAACTAATTGTGAATTAAAAATGCAGCTAATTCCCGTCTCTAAATTCTCCTGTCATTGCAGAGCTTCCCACTCAGTGTCCAGTGGTCACGCGCCATGTGTCCCCTTTGTGTCACCTGCACACGTTTTATGTTTGGTTTTAGTTTGCTCTTCACTCCAGGTTCCTTATCCCTCTGTGCCCTTTGTTTTCCACCACACGTTCACACACACTCTCTCTCTCTCTCAGACGGTCCCTCTCGCTAAATTAGGTCAAGCGTCTCCCGTCTCACACACCTGCATCTCATTAGGCTCGTCTTCCTCTCACTATTTAAGCAGCCCTCACCTTTCACTTACTGCTGCTTTGTTTGTTTTGTCTCTGCCTACGTTTGCAGCTCCTTGTCTTTGCTCCTGGTTTCTGCTCTTCATCAGTATGTTCTGTCTGTCTTACACTCACAGTGTCTTTGTCTTCTTCCCTACTTCGTCTTCCCAGACCAACCTCAGACACAGTTTGTCTATCAGTTTGGTAATGTTTATTACTCCTACTCATCTTGTCTTTCTGTAGACTGAAGAACTGTCGGATTCTGCCACGTATGCCTTGCTTTTCTGTTCTGAAGAGGGAGCACTTCTCGTGGAGAAAGGACAATTTGTCTGCAAGGTGACCGATAAATTAATTACCTGTATTTATCTTCACATGTCCCAAAAGACTGAGATTATTTCTCTGTGTGTGAAGTCACCTTTCAATGGAAGCTGAACAGAGAAATCACTCACCTGTGTTCCTGTTGAAGGGTTTTGGTTAGTGCAGTTATTTGGGTCCAAAACTGTCTCACGTTTGTGACATTATTGTTAGCAGTGACCGTCTTTAACTTCTGTCTGATATGTGTTGGCTTCCTGCTTTTGACTTCTCACATCTGGGAGCAAACTATAAACCAAGACAATGCTACAGTAAGTCATCAAGAATTCATCTGAAGTCTTCATGGTCATTATCTCTTACATGTCTAATTTTTCCTCAGTAGGCTTGCTATTGTTTTTCCTCTATTTAATATGCATCTCTTTTGATAAGTGTAGCTGATGGGGGACCACACATTTCCATAACCCGTCCCTGTTATAATATGGAGAGAAAGAATGACTGCACGCTTCACTAATCTCCTTTTGTCTTGAGTCTGCAGACACACTCTACATTTGGGCCATACAATCTTAAGGCTCCATTTTCCATTTCCCACTGCTAAAGCCCCACAGAGCGACAGTCTCTTCGTTTCACTAATGAAAAGCAAAAGGAATGAGGCTCTATATGGCTTTTTAAATATAACCACGGCTGCAAAGCTGTAAGAACACATGAACGGATCTATAAAGTAAGATCTAAAATTTGCCTTTTACAGATGTTTTAGGGTTAAACCGCCACTTTAAATCTATTATGCCCAATCAAAATGCTACATGGATGATTAAAATGATAATATACAATTATGCATTCCAAAGTAATTATCAAAAGAAAGAAGTATTTAAGCTCTTTGCCTATCTAAGCCTAATCATGAAATATTGTGTGGAAATTACAATATCCCTTATGTCTACTAATAACTATTAAGCTATTCTTATTACTGAATTCCAGCCATTTTCACAGAATAAAGCGCACATGTATTTAGTCCGTTCATTAGTCTATTCATTAGGATGACAGCAGGGCACATTTAATCGGCCCGTGATTTTCTTTTTCATCGAGATCTTTATTATGCACTGAGAAAGTAACCAAAGGCTTTGGTTAAACATGCAAGAACACTGAGTGAACTTTGGCTGGAGGAATTAAAGTTCTATCAAACCAAGGTCAGGTGAAGATTTGTGGAGCGAGAGCATCTTTCTTTAGTCAGTGAAGTGATTTGTTAAGATGAAATTATCCTGATAATGTAAACAATCATTGGTCAGTGCTGCCACTCAGGACTGTAACAACGATTTTGCCACTGCTGTGGCATCGAAAATCAATATTTGATAACAACAGAAAACCTGAGCACTTAGGTCATTGTTAAGGATGATATTTAGGGCCGGCAGCTACATTTAAAGTAGTTCAGTGTCAGGTTATGAGCTACACATCAGCTTTCGGGGGTGTGCTTTTCGAGCGAGCACCATGAAATCACATGCACACACATAGATATAAGAGCGCAGCAACACAGGGTGTTATATAGCAGGGTTACTGTAAAAAATATTATCCATGCAGGCAGCATATATATAAAATCAGTAGAATTCCTTATAGGTGCAATAACAGCAACAAAACAGTCACTCAAGAAGAGCTGTCCAGGCTGGGTTGTTTCACATTCTGACCATCCATAACTTGCAGTCTATTCAAATGCTGCCTCCACTCAATGATGATCAGTTCAGGTGGGTACTGTAAATCTAGTAATTCAAGTGCAGCACCACCACCAGCAGGAAGACACACAGAACTGTGTTAATTATTGGAGACATATGTTTGGAAAATGGAATTTAATGAGCAAATAAACACACAACAATGAATATCTGTACTATCATTATTTATTTCAGGCAGCTTAATGTAAGGAAAAAGAAAAGTGGACATTATTTATAGCAATTATAAAAGACAGACAGGCCATTAAAACCCTTAAAAGGGTAAGTCTTTCCTTTAGAGAATTTAAGTCAAGGTGCCAGTGAGCACCTTTGTTTTTTATTAAAAAACAAAACAGGAAAAATGGACCAGTAACGAATCTGTACCAAACATTGTGCCAATCCATCCAGTGGCTCACATGCAAACACACAGACCACATTAGGCTTTCATCAAACAAATGCAATATTTGTCTCATAAGGGCAGACTCAGTTAATGTCTGACAGCAGCACGACACACTGTTTCCACATGCACAATGGTCACTGAAATATTAATTGAAGGATGTAACCAGAATAAGAAAGTAAGTAAGAAACAGAAAAACTGGGAAATTAGCCCTTTGGAGAATTGTGCAAAAGTAAAAGACTTTAACAAACCTAAGATAAAAACCTAAGCTCAGGTACAAACGGACAGAAAAACTCTGAAACAAAAGCATCAAAGAAAATAAACTGTAAAGCAAACACGACTGGAGTCAGACGAGTCAGAGGTAATCAACTTTTCCAGTGTACTTCCTGAGTCAAAAAGAAAAGGGCTGTACCTTCACAATAAGTTGTTCAAGGCAGTGAGGGAACTCATGTCTTAAAGTCTAAAATGTTTTACAGTGTACCTTTCATGAGCCCTGAAGAACAATATCAAAGTGCTTTCACCGTCTTTATTCTGCCTCTCAATGCTTCTGCTGAAAAGAATCTTTAGAGCTAAAATCCCACTGGAAACGGCAGGGTTTAGTCATACTTTGTTCAATTTGCCTCAGACCTTTGTTAAAGAATTAAAAGGAATCAAGTGGAGGATTTTTTTTTTTCTATAGTGAGATGTGTAGGTAAAATTTGCTGTAAAGGGAAAATCAAAGTTACAGGCACGCTAGTGTCTACACACAGAGACCCTGGGGATTCACTTCTCCCAAATCAGTTTGTAAGACTTTGATAACACTGGAAGGAGACAAACTGCGTTAAGTCAGGGAACCTAGCCTGCTTCACTTTGAAGAGACAACAAACACAGAATTGGGAAAGGTTATTCACTCACATGAACTGTTGTATTGTTTTTTTTTGGGTGGAGGCACATCTGTAAAACATATCAAGAATATATTCAGTATTGTTCAGGTCTGTCAGGCTGTAATCATTCCTCCAGTTCATGAATTCCTTTCAATTTAAGCGACCAGACCCCCAACATCCACAGTTCTTGTTCTGAGTAAGAATGCATTCAAACGTTTGTCTAAAGCTAATGAGGTTTCTGCAGTCTGGGTTTATTAAATCAACAGGACATGTTCAAAAGTCTTTTTTATGTGTGACATTCTCTCTTTCTGTTTCCCTGTTGAGATGCAGTGGAAGAAAAGGAACAAGAACAGGAAGTTATTTACTCCTTTAAAGGCTGCTGCTTTGGAAGATATCCACCTAATGTGACTAATTTGAAAAGCTGGAGCCTTTATATTGTCTTCAGATACATTTTTAATACATTCGGCACAGATGGCACACTGTGGACTTTAGCGCTTATCGTTTATTTAGGAAGCATCTTTTGGAAGAATCTGTTGAAGGCCTGCATTAGCAGGAGGACTGATCACGAAGAAGAAACCTGCTTCAGTGTTCACGAGACACTGAAACAGTAAGAAGTTAAGAGGTTTATATTTCCAGCCATGCTAACAGCGATAGCAAATACATCAACAGCTACTGGAAAGATTAGCATTAAATTTGATAGAATTCTCGACGGCGCTTCGTGGATGAATCTTAATGACTCTGGTGGTATCCTGACCTTTACTCTCGTCCCCTAATCCTGTTAAATTCTACGGACACGCTGCACGAATTTGCAATAAAATGTAAAGATGTAGTCCTTCGTTCCATCCATTTCACTTTCTGTCAGTTCAGCTCATCACGTTTCTCGGCTGGAGCTTCAGTGTTTGAATGCAGTGGTTCTATACATTGGAAACACTCATAGCTCCCAGGTAATCACAGCCTATTTGCACAAGTAGTGCTCTTACTCATGCTCAGTGGGAGGAAGCGTAGACTGAAGTGTATCTGATACGCTGGAGTTCTTGCTGTATTTCACTGCGTCTAATAACAGCCTAATAAAGAAAGCTGAAAGGTCTGAAGATTGACTTCAGATATTCAGATAACTTCCTAGTTTGCAATCGTGCTTTTACCAGCATCTAAGACTACATCTTTAATCCAGACCTGATTCCCAATGTATCCGCCTGACTCCTGGTTAAAACACTGCTGTGATAAATTACAGGTTCACAGATCAGCTATAGAATAACTGATTACTCTTAGTCTTATGATAACAGGGCTGAATATTGTTGTAATATAATTATGATATATCTCTGCTGTAAGCAGTGGATGCACACATTTATGGCTGGAGGATAACAAGGGTTTTTGGAGTATGTAGGAGGGCTGTTTAAGGGAGCTATGCTCTGTAGATGAAGAGGTCATAAAAGGGTGAACAGCCTTTCTTTTATATCTTTTTAAAGCATTTGAAGAGGGAAATATCAGTGAATGTGCAACACTGCTCTCCAACATGCTGGATTTATCTCTTGTGCATCTCATCAGTCTGAGAGCATCTGCTTTGAGGACAAGCCGATATCCTGCATAAAAGACCAAGACTCCTCTTTGGGGTTAAGTTTGCTAAAAATAACATTTCTAATTTGGTTTTGCTTAACTCCATTTGCTGAGTTTGTAATACACTTTGGTTATAACATGTTTCTTCTGACCTTAGTTGCCTTTGCTATATCTAAGCAGTGAAGTGTAGTCTTAAATCAGTAAGGGATTGCTGGCCCATTTGGCCAATATTGACCTTGGTATTTGATATTAACACCACATCAGTGTTGTCCATATGGGTCTAATAGGGTCCAGTCTGATGATGAATAGCACTCACTGTTCCCTGGACTGACCTATATGGGCTGGGACACACAGGAGAGTCCAGAATCAGAAAAAGGAAACTAACCTTTCAGCTCATTTACTGTAGCTTCAGGGTGCTTTCAAGTTGAACCTGTTTGGTAAGCTTCACCTGGACTTTGTTGCAGTTGTCCACATAGTGTAGGTTTATTTCTTCTGGGTGATTTCAAGGCAGTTTGAAAGTGTGAGTTTTCACTTTTCTCAGCTGAGGTTCGTTTGTGATGTGAAAACAGCAGATCAGCGGCAGGAATGCGTGATAGTAGATCCGAGCATGAATTCCAGTAGTTAACAACGGCACTGTGTGGATCATGTGAGACTTTCATTCTACCTTTTACAAAGGTACTCGTACTTAACCTGAGTGAATTTATTTAGTATGGTACTGCACTCCCGCTTCACTACAGTAGTAATATATCAAATATCACACTGTTCTACATTTGTCTGACAGTTTGAGTCAGAGTATAGACTTATAAAATTTGTAGGAAGTAGGTGATTAACTAATTAGTAAACTGACAAAGAAAAGTTAACTATATTCAAAATGACATTTTCATGCAAAACATTTCATGGTGAAATATTAGGGCTTTGAAGCTTTTTCTCATGATTATTTTAATAATTTTAATTACCACACTACTGGTTGTCAAAAATAGGATTGCGAATGTGGCACTTAATATTTTCTGAATTCTTACAAACAAAACAACTGATTAATTAAGAAAAAAAAAATCACGAGATTAATCCATAATCAAAACAATCATCAGTCGTAATCCTGTAGAAAATAGCTTTGTAACAACCAACAACAGTAAAGAAAAGTTACGCTGTAGATACACAGAAAGTATATCAACTGTTTTAGAGATGCATGTCACACAAGTGATACACTCCTATTTTAATGGGTCCAGCTGAGCCATGTCGCCTATTCTTGTGCGTTTACCCGCATCATAACCACAGTGACTGTGCACTGAGCTCTGAGCGCTTCCAAATTGCAGATGACCCATGGATCATGCAACGCATCTGAACAAGGCCTATGTCAAGCAGACATATATTACTATAGTGATGTATAAGCACTAAGTTATGTTTTACAGCATTTTAGTCTGACACAGTACAAGACAAACATTCAGTCCACGACCAAAACACGTCCTGCTACAAGCCTAAATCATCATTCATTATTGACATGAGTCAGCAAGCAGGAGATAAATATATACACAGAGACAGGACGGGCGTACAGAGCACTGCACACACCCACACACTTTAGACAGGCAGTGAAATTATAAGTAACTCAAACAATAGTCAGGCCTTATTACTGATATTGAACTGATCTCACTCGTTGTGGAGATCCACAGCAGGGTTCTTTGACTGATGAGGCTTTGTAATATCCCTGCAGCAGCCCCGGGACTTGGTGTTGTGGGTTGCAGGCGTGCAGGTGGAGGGAGGCAGGTAGACACA
>JAUBNQ010000013.1:3478903-3490380 GCA_032353495.1 Ctenopoma kingsleyae
GTAATATCCCTGCAGCAGCCCCGGGACTTGGTGTTGTGGGTTGCAGGCGTGCAGGTGGAGGGAGGCAGGTAGACACAGGTTGACACACAGTGGAACAGTGGAGGTACATCTGAAAGCACAAAAATCATAATATGGCCCCTTTAAGTAAAGACTATGAATACTTTTCCCACTGCTGACCTGTGCGACTAACAGCAAAATAAAATGCAAAATCAAATCAGTGTAATTATTCTCATCATAATCCTGCTGATAATTTAAGCAGACGTGTAAGATTTCAGTTTTTGGAGTCACGGGGTTCATGATGGAGGTTGCTCGCTGGAAAGCATTCAGACATCAGTGTTATCTTTCAAAAGTTTGCTTTAAATTCATTCGATTTCGGGGACAAACTAATGCTGAACTAACCCCGTCCTCTGAATTTTCTTTTCAGTGAGAACACTCGCTCATGAAAGGGGAAGGACGGAGCTGTGAGTGTCAGCAGAGACTTTGGTTTGAAAGAGAGAGAAAAATCAAAGTGCTCTAATGTGTTTTAAGGAGGAATCCAGGCTAAATCGATTCAGGCTGAACTGAAACACTGGGCGGTTTTCACCAAACCACTGGGTTATTGTTTAGGTTATGTTTATACAGTTTGATCTGTGAGAGAACAAAAAACTACTCGGTGCAGAGTGCAGCTTTTATTTCAACCCAATTTCAAGAGGATAGATGAACTGATCTTGTAGCAATCAATGGGTATCGATCAATTCCCTGAAATGCTTTTATTTCAAACATAGTATGGGCCAAATTGAAAAGTGGTGTGTTGTTAATGGAAAGAAAAGGGGAGAGTAGGACACTGTGCTGAAGCTGCTTTGTGTTCTTCTGGATCTGTCTACACTTCCAGTGCTTAGTTAATGAAACAGGAAATACTTTCAAAGCTTTTGACATCTCCTCAGAATCCTGCTGTATCTTTGTTTTCTTGGCAAAGTGATCAACAGCAGGAACTGTTAAGGTTGCACTTTGCCAAATTGAAGCTTGATCTAAAATGGTAGCAGTTAGTGGAAACCAAGCTCCTGCTAATTACATTCATTTTTCAGGGAAATGTAATTGGTGTAATAGGTTCATTAATTAGAAATGAATCGTTAATTAACCATGTTTTCTCATTATGTTGACCTCTATAATTTTCACACCGTAAAGACAAGATGTTTATTTGCATTGGTTCTTGAGTACAAAGTTCATGAAGCACAAACGGCCTTGAACATGAATATAAGAACATGTAGGTTAAGTTACTGCATACAGGACTCTTACATTAACACAGAAGGAAGGTGTAGCAATGCAAATCAATCTAACAGCTGAGATATTAGATCAGCAGCGTAACCAGAGGATGGTGCATGGTGAGAGTAGCATGAAATTAGATTTCAGGGAGGCAGCACCAGTGAAAGTGACTGGCTTCAGTCTGGTAGAAGGGAAAAATACAGGGACATCTTTCTGATTTTTTTTTTTTTTTTTTTTTTGCTTCATGGGCTGTTAGTCTTGAAAGGAAACCAAAAACTGCCAAAGTTTAAAGGACCTACATTCAGAGTATACTTTAAGCAAGAGAAAACATGTTCCCAGTATGTCGTTCTAGTTAAATTAAGTGTTAAAATAAATAAATAAAGCGAAAAGGGCAGAATGCTGTCAAGAAAAAAAAAATTGAAAGACGACAGAAGAAAGCAAAGAGAAAAGGTTAAAAAGAAATCTGAGTCAGTTCACTTAAACTCTCTGGATATTGAATGTCATTGTGTCATTCACCTGAAACATTTTCATGCCTGTGCGCCAGCGGCAGTCGTGGCCGCAGCCATTATGCTTTCAGGCTGTACTTACATACCAGGCGCCTGTTCATCCCATTCGTGTGAACGCAATATCATGTGAACGCCTGCAGGGAATTTCATTACAGCTGGCACAAATGTCCACTTGAACTGATTAGAATATTAGTCTATGTACATATATATATACATACATTTATTTATATATATTTATATATTTTATTCAACAAAATAAAATGTTTTAAAGTATTAAAATTTCTGACAAATTTCAGTAAAACACTTAATGCTCAAAATACATCATACAGCTGACAAAATTAAAATTAATTGAGTAATAAACTATCTGGTACCATCTCCAAACGGTACAAGTTAAATATCTGACACAAACCAACAGAATATCTGAAAAACTGCCTCGTTTGCTGGGCGTGCATCTCTGTCTAGCTGTTATATCTATATAGGATCCTCTATTGCATCCTCCCAGCTGCACAAAAAACACAACCAGCTGTGTTTATCCACAGTGTGCGGCCAAAGACCAGTGTAATCAAGTAAAAACTCAATAACGTATCTATAAAATATGGATGAGGTTAAATGTTTCTACTTAACCATGTTCCTTTATTTTGAAGAATACTTATAGTTAACCTTGTTCACATTGTTCCATGTTCACCATATTGATACTGAGAGTCCATAAATTAATTTATGAGGTGAATTGGTTTCACACCCACGGGCTAAGCAAACAATATCAGGTTCTGTTTATTATATCAGGAGCCATTAATTTTCTGCCAACTTTATATTGAATATGTTATCAGAAACCTGGCAAGCAAATGAGAGCAAAAACAAAATGAGCCAATTTAATACTGTTTGGCAGGAGGAGTCAAATTTCACTCTTATCTGCTCACTGTATTTTTGTCTGACCGGGAATCTCTAAAGTAAATTTGTTCGACCTCATTCTCCTGCGGTGTTTGCACCTGTACCTGAATTTTATCTCCAGCGCTTCCATTAGTGCTTCACGATGCAGAACTGCAGCGGCTGTTGAGTAATTTTCTGTTTTCTGACAAGGAAGTTCATTGTCTGTGAACGTCGTCTGTTTCATTCAGTTCAAACTGTTCTCAGCTATAAACAACACATCCCTTTTATTTCACTCTCAGCTGAAGGTCAAAGAAGGTAAATGCCAGCATTTCAAAAAATACTAACATGCAACATGCTGCTTTTTTTTTTTTATTAAGTTTTTCTCTATTATTTGTGCTAAGGCTATAAATTTTATGTCTTAAAAGTGAATGTTCCAGAGATTAGCTGTGACTCAAACAGTGTGGGCAGTTACTTGGACTTTCTTTCTCCTGGTCGAATGCTGCAACTCAATAATTCATACAATTAGAAGCAAAACAAGCCTTAGGAATATTTCTTGAATTATTAATCACATGTAAAACTCTTCAAATATCAGAACTCTTTCTAGTAACTATTGCTGTGCATCACCACCACATCCGGCCAAGACAAGTATGAATCTTAAGTGAGGCTATGACACCGACAACAGCAGTTAGGGCTCAAACTTTTGGTACAATAACAGATGCAGACACCAAGGAGGAAAACTGTGCAAACTGTTTAATGGGATACAGTAGAGGACGATCCGATGGCGGTTACATTTTGCATTTGTTATAAGATCACCTCAAAATGAAATGATGTTTCAAGTAATTCAGTGGCTGAAGTCTGAGTGAACCAGAGAGAAGAAGAAAACTATTGAAAGTGAAGCTGTTTCCTTTTACAATTTGCACTGATCTCCATGAAAATTCATTACAAGAGTCACAGCTTCTGCACAGTCTGGACTCTTGATGTATCCCATTCATGAGCAATGCAGCAGACTCGTCTCTGGCAAACTGTTCCACACACACACACACACACACAAAGTCAGACACATAACAGTTCTTTCAGATCATGTGTTCCTGTTTTTCAGCCATAGTTAAATATGGGAGAATTTGTAGGGATGTGTTTATATCATCTAAAGCTCGACTGGTAAAAGGGTCTGCTCTCATTGCGCACTTGTGAAATGGAAATGCATGTCAACAAGAATATTAAAGTGAGCATGCAGCACTTGTTTCCAGCTGCCACAATGACCTCTTACTTCAATACATAAAAGGTTTCCCTTTCAGTTGCGCAACATCTTCTGTCTCCTTCTGTCTGGGAGCAGAATGCTGACTTTTATGATTATAGTACTGTGCAAAGCAATCTGCTGCAGGACTGGGGAAACCAAAAGAAAGACCGTCTTCTGTCTTTCTATATATGTCTGTGTGGATGTATGTGGGGCCTCTGGTGCAAAAGCAAAATCCATCCATGGTTATTTGCAAAATGTGTTTCTAGTGCATCAGAGAGTTGGAAGTGGAAGCTGAACACGCTGAAAGGATGAATTCTAATGACTTTTGGTAATCCCCTGACTTTTTATCCATTGCCACTATGGGGTTGATGAGGTTTAACTGAAATGTCTCAACATCTATTGAATGATCTGCCAGCTTAAGTGCAGTCCACAGAGCACCACTGTCAGATCAAATTTTCATTTGTCCAGTAGTATGCTGGTTTACACGGGAAGTGTTTTAGCCGTGTCTCTCACCGCTAACAGTTCACATATCTCTATTACAACATATGAATAAAATACAGCAGCGTGAGGTATATTAGGTTGACGAACAAGGGCGATTCTGCATCCTGAGGACAGAAGTTGATGCTCAAGAGCAATTTTTTTATTTTACTTGTTCTGGGTTTTTTTTTATTATTTGACTATGAGACTGTGAGTTTTAGTATTTTGACATACTCAGTGTGTGTAGCTCTCACTGGATAATTGATTATGACTCAGTCTTCTTACACAGTTTATACAGCCCAGGTTCTGTCTTCAACCTGGTGAAGGCCTTTTCTGAGAGACGTTGGTGGAACAAAAAAAAAAATTTTTTTTTTAATTCAGATAGTTATTTTCTCTCATTTCTGTATTATTATTACTGCCACACCTTATTGAGCAGTGAGGTAGTGAGACTACAATGCCATTATCCACACTCCACACCACTGCACTGGGTAGCATGTTCCTTCCATGATAATAATTGAGCTCTATAGCACAGATAAAAGCTAAATCAGGTATTTAGATTGGATTAAACACAGAAAATAACCTGCCTTATCCTGTAATACTGCAGAGCATGTTAGCGTTGTGAGCATATAGCATGCCGACTTTAGCATTCGGCTCAAAGAGCTGCAGCTTGTCCATGCAGCCCAGTCTCCTGCAGATATGTTTGTATACTGCTGAACTCTTCCAATTAAGCTGTGAGGACAACGTTCTATTTTTGAATGAATTAAGCGCAGCGTTAATTAAAAGCGGTAAGAGTACCAGGAGTTGTTTGGGGTGGGTGCTGGGTTTACAGGTGTCACACCAAACAGTGGGTTTTTGCATCAACAGACCCATCTGTGTTCATGTTTAAGCAACAAAAGCATCTGGTCAGTAACAAAAAGCGAACGTCGTGCTGCAAGATCAGACAGTCTGAGAATAGTTTACTAATATGTTTAATATTCAGTCAATGTATTTACAACAACTATGTACGTGTGCTTGCTTATTTTGCATAAACAGAAATCATTATGCTATATTAGGAGGCAGGTTTATAGCCTTACATACTACTATGATACCCCCTATGCAAAACCAATAGCCTACTTGTATTTTGTTTTCTGAATAAGCCTCTTTCACTCCCTGTTTATCGGATGATATTGTATTATTAGGGGATATTAAATAGTCCTACAAATGGACTCACAACATGCACAGGTATTCTGATGCACATACGCTAATGTTGCTCTCCCAGCTGCTTTCCCCTGCTGTCATCCACCACCACGCAGGCCACACCAGGCATTATAGATTTTCAGTCGGGTGACATTAGACTCAGACTGCTGCTACAGTATTACCACTCTGCTTGTCTGTTTTTCTCATTCAGCCTTAACTAAGCCACAACAGCAGCAGGATGAGAGAGGAAGGTGTGGAGGCGATGCCGAGAAAGAGAGATGGAGAGAATCCTCGTCTGGCTGATGCGACACACTGAGTAAATAACATCAGTGGAAGAGAGATGGAGAGGTGGCAGTGAAAACAGAATGTATAAAAAGATGAGGCAGAGAGGGATGCAGGGGGTGGAAGAAGGGACGGATGAGGGAGGAGGATCTTTGATGTGCCTTTTTTTTTTTTACATGAATGGAATCAATCAGGAGGGACAAATGTGTGTGAGTGTGAGGTGATGACTAGTATTCAGGGATATTATGACCGTTTGTGGCTCCCAAAAGAAGGAATGTGAACTGTTTACAATTCTCACACTAACCATCTATTGTCTCTGTGGCCAGAGTGTGAGTGCTTCGGTGTCAACGAGAGGAGCCAGAGCTCCTCCCAAAGGCAGGTTTGTGCACTGCAGTACTTTGTGAGGCACAGTCACGTGTTTGACTTGCAGCACTTTGCTATAAAACACAGTGATTAAGACAGCAGTAATCATTTGCTCCTTCATGTCGACGATTATGAGGTTTACAGTAGACTTAAGGTAATCCATCCCTCTATTTTTTTTGTGCATAGCACTGGTCATGCACATGCTTTACAAGGTAATCATAACACAGTACATACAGGAGACTTATGCTCATATGTCCAAAGTATTTAGGTTTAAATTTAGATTTAGCCGTTTTCTTTAAATCCAATGAGCCATGTAGAAACATTATAAAATCATCTTATCTTTTTGCTAAATCAAACATTGTCAGCTACAGAATGAACAGTATCAATACTGTCTTAAAGGTGGGGTGTGTACGATTTAGTGGTATCTAGCGGTGAGATTTCAGATTGCAACCCCCTGAATACCCCCCACTCCCCACCCCCCACCTTCAGAGGCGTCAGAGTGGAGTCACTCCATATGCAGATAAAAGACTAAAGAAAATGTGATTACACACTAATTAAAACATAATTACGAATACCGTATTCAGTTTCTGCTGATCTAAATCTTACTCGCTGTATATCTTCACATTTTTTGCACTGATGTGTAATTAATTCTTGACGATCATACTTTTAGTTTCTTTTGTTTATTCTGTTGAATCAGGTTTTATATATATGTTGGTGTTAGAGTTAATAAGTCTGCAGCTTATAAACCTATCCTGCCACTTTTACGCTGTTATGCATATTATTATTATAGTAAAAGTCCCACTGTTTGAACTAAAAGACAACTAACGACTAACACATTTGTGTCAGAAGACCTTGGGGGTCGTTTTCCAGCGACCTGCATGTATAAAACCTGCATGTAGTCGCAGGAGATCATTTTAATTTGAAAGCATTTCATAAAACAAAGTCCATAATGGTGACCCTTGCATAAGAATGTAAGAGAGCTGTAGTGCTTCAAAATGTATCCACACTTTATGAGACAGCGCTCGTAAATTTGTTTTATGAAATGAGCCCTGGATCACACGGTTTACTGCAAGCATGTCAGGCAAAATAGGCTGATTCAACACCATGAAGGGATTTATAAAATATCAATACAAAAGCTGATGGGCGACCACTGTAAAAACTGAAATGGGTGTAATATTTGCTCCCATCTGGTCCCACTACTACAGCTCAGAATCATGTAGAAATGAGCTACTACACAGTACACAGCTGTGTGTGGACTTTACTGAGTGAATATGGTGACAATGATCCTCATTTTCATCAGTAAATGCATTCAGCTACCTGCTGCAGACAAAAGGGGAACATT
This sequence comes from Ctenopoma kingsleyae, assembly GCA_032353495.1. Lineage (NCBI taxonomy): Eukaryota > Metazoa > Chordata > Actinopteri > Anabantiformes > Anabantidae > Ctenopoma > Ctenopoma kingsleyae. Next base: position 3,486,396 of record JAUBNQ010000013.1, read on the forward strand.
CAGTAATGAGAAAGCTGAATCATATATCTTTCAAGCCCTTTTGCTCCAAATAAAGCTGACTCACCCACTGTGTCACTCCTGCAAGGCTACAACAAAGACACTGTGGATGGTGAGCTGGAATATCAAAGCCAGTGTGCAGTCACCTTTCTCTGGAGTAACACGCCAATTAAACACACATTGACAAGGCTTGGAAAAGCCGCTGTTATCCAAGCCTTGAGACAAAAAAAAAAAAAATTGACAAATGACGGCGAGAGAGAGAGAGAGAGAGAGAGAGAGAGAGAGGGGTAACATGTGGCTGCTCTCAGGGAGTGCTAAAGCATGATTGGACCAGATCAATATGTTTTTTTTTCTGGTTGGAATTTATCCAAAGGTGAAATGATACCGGGAATACAATGATTTCATATCCGCTTGCTCCATCCTTCAGTTTTTTGTCTCTGGGTTTGTGGGCGACTGAGAATATTCTCAGTTTTATCACTGATCCTCTCATCTCTCTGAAGCTTTTCAGAAGCTCTGGAGGTTTCTGGTACTTGATGATGCAAGTCCTGGCAGGCAGAAATGGCAGCTGTGAGAATAGTGTGTCTCCATGTGCATGTGTGTGTCATTCTATGTTGATTTCTCTTGTTCTTCAACATTTAGCAATCACAGGGAGACAGAACACTTTGATTGTGATGAAGCTCCCAGCTCTCCTCTCTGTCAGTCCATCGCTGCATCTTGTGATGCATATGGTTATCATCCAATTTGTCATCTACAAATTTTTTTTCTTGGACACAATTACTTCCACATCTACAGGAGCTCACACCATCGATATTTGCCAAGCTGGTGGCTAACTCGTGTGCTCCTGCTGTCTAAGATGATGATATATACACACACACACACACACGCACCAGTTGTGTTTTTGCCACTGCCATGCTGTGCTTCACAGCTCAGACATCACAATTAGCACACTCAGACGAAATCACTAAACTTCCAGTTTTATGCAGGGATGTTAGGCTCCTCTAGACATAAGCACTTAATTGATCCTATTTATAAGTGCTGTCTGTGTTATCCTAAAACTAATAAGACTAGAGTGAGACACCCAGAACATGGGCACTGTAGTTTATTTTGATTAAAGTATCACGCTGTCCATCACCACAAAAATAATGTGGCTGATAAAATAAACTATTTGTTATATTCAGTTCAATTCAATAGAATTTATTAATCTTTTTTTTTTTTAAACTTGCTGACTTTTCCCACTTTATATTGAAACGGCTGAGGTTTGGTGGACTCAAAGAGGGCCAGAGACGGACAACAGGTAAGAGCCGGTATTTACAGGTGGGTTGGGGAGAAGAGATGGTCAGGTGAGAGGAGAGGAGTGGGGAGACGATGGAGAAGGTGGTGAGACGGACCAGAGAGCGGGAGGTGAGTGAGGCCTGATGGGTAATGAAGTCCACTGGTGAAGATGAGTGAGGTATGGCGCCCGTACTGAGGAGAGACTTGAGAGGAGCAGGTGAGTAACGCAGAGGCTACAAACAGAGGGCTAGGCAGGAGACAGGTGGAGGTGCAGAGCATAGCTCAAACGAGGGAGTCAAACATTCAATCCACAATCCAGATCCAGAAACACAGTCAGAGACAGATATAATATAAAATTGCCATTTTCACAGTCAATATTTTTCACATATGTTTACATTTTTGTCAATATGCAAACAAGCAGCATTGATTTCCCCGTGTGTGGGCCTTCATGGCTCTGAGACGGAAACCTTATTATAGAATTATTGGAATCTAGTTGGCGTCTAATTTAACAATAATTCTGATTCACAGAGATTTTCACATATGTGAGAAAATGTCAGTGGTCTGCATGTTTGAGTCAGCTGCAGGAGGCGCATTCACCATCGACACGTAGGAGACGAAAATCAATTTGTGCAAAAGAAGTCCAAACATCTTGCAGCAGCGAGGAGGGTAAAATAACTAATCAGTAGATGATAAGCCTGTGCACAGCTGTGAGAGCGCTCATCTGTCAATGTGCTGAACTGGAGCAGAAACATTAATACAGCTTAAATTCCAAGGAAAGTTTAGATCGTCTTCATTTATTAATAGTCATACATGATTATGAACGTGATGTGAAATGTGCGATTCAAATTCTGTGATAATGCTTTGTTCGCTCAGATTTGTAATCGTGTAAGTATGGATGAAGAAGACGTTCGTCCCCTGTGTTTCTACTGTATGAATCATTCAGCGTGTAATAAGTGTTTGACTTGTATCTACTGTACAAACTCTGACAACCAGCGCTCGGCTTCCAACCGTTGATGTTTAATGTCGTGCAGCAGCACTTCATCTTCGGCGCCAGATAATCAAGTCCCTGACAAATACTTTCTGTGCTGCCGAAGCCTGGTCCAACCGATTCTTCTTTGCCTTTGAGCACCAGTGCTGTCCAGAAACTATTAAAAAGACATCAGTGAGCCACAGTCACACTACTGGGTGACACACTGTATGCTCTCCCCAACATTTGTTAGAACCACAGCTGATTTAGGGTATTATTTAGACTTCTGTGGAAGTGTATGTGTGTATTTTTATCCCAAAGGTTTTTGACGTTAGTCAGAATAAATGGGTTGGAGTTGAGCACCACTGAAAAGGAAGGGTGGTTGGAAAGCTTTGACAGACAGACACACATTGTTGGTTGCGGATTTTTATCTGATCTGTTGATAATAATAAAAGCACTGAACTGACAAGTCTTAAAGATTCACACAGGGTGTGAAGGTCTGTTGCATCGTGCTGAACTGGTGTTTTATATATATATCTATATATATATATATATACTATATCACTGTGTGTGTGTGTGCATTGATCTGTTCCCAGTAACACATTCCTCTCGTCTCTTACGTCTCCATTTCACCTATTAGTGCTTCCAGTGTGCATATACTTTTCACTTTCTCTCTGTCATTCCCAGACTGTCATAGATCATTTTCAGATTTGTATCAAGCCAACTTATTGCCTTGTTTATTTCCCTTGTCAGAAATGAACTGTGCTAGAGATGTACGATGTAAAGTATACTAAAATATCACTTCCTACTTCTGCTGTGAATCCCACATTTATTTAAATACCACAGTAGTGGTATAGTGGAAAATAAGACAAGCAGGACAGCGTCCCTTCAGGACCAGGGTTAGCCCTGCTCTATGCTGTTTGTTAGGGAAAAGAGGGAGAAGAATCATTTATAACAGTGTGGAAGGAAACAGTCTTTGTGAATACATGTTAATACAAACAAAAACACTTCTTTACAATGCATTGTTCAGAATGACTGTGAAATCTTTACTAATCTTTTTTGTGGACTCCAGTATAATACCCAGCTGTGACATTTCTACAGCACAGTCATTACGCAAAGTCTCACAGTTGCGTTTATTGACAGTTTGAGTCCAGGGATTAAAGCTCCAAGAACCAACCTGCTCTGTTGTTATGAAATCCTACGTGTGGTACAGTTTTCGTATGTGTGTTTCTTAACTGAGCTCAGCTCTCATCTAAAAGGTGGAACCACTGATGTTCCAGCGAGTATACAAATGTGTGGTCTTTGTTTGGTGTTAATTGAATTTTATTTGTTTGCTTCATTTGGAAATATGCTCTGTCCTGAAAACATATTGAATAAATTTGACTGAATAGTCTCACAGCTGAATGTGTTTCTGATATGATTTCTAACCCAGTTAACCACACATTATCATCACGGCCTATTTATACTATATAACCAAAGAAAGATAAATAGAGATTATGTTCTAGAAAACCCCGGCGAAACCAGATTTGCACCTGTCGTGCTTCTAAATGTGATATAAGTCTTTATCCAGAAGAGGGCAGCATAGAGCAGAGCATGTGAATGACTGGAAGTTGTGTTCCTACCAGGAAAATATCCACTCGCTTTCAAGTCACTGAGACTTACAGTGACAGTGCTTCCACTCCTGTGAATGTAGTTTCAAAGTCACAGATATATATTTATAAGTAAGTTTGCTCGCGAAACAGCAAAAGG
>JAUBNQ010000013.1:3537249-3571275 GCA_032353495.1 Ctenopoma kingsleyae
TGTAAGATAAAATGTATAGAATAATAACTATATGTACGTAATATTATAAATGCAGTTTATTATATGCAAACTGCATGTTACACAATACATTCAGACAGGGTGTTGCTTCACATTTTACATTTACATGTGCTTAAAACTTGCATGAAATATGAACAATTTAGAAAATGTTTCAATTATTTTCTTTTTGAAGATATTATTTACAGTTCATACACAAGTACAGTAGATGAAAACAAGGCAATAACATGTAAAAACAACCAAATATTCAAGACAAAGAAATAAAAAGAGGGTTTGAGAGATTTGCACGAAGCTGTGCCAGGTTCTGAGATTGATAAACAGCTAAATGTCCTTTTTTTGAGTACTATACATATGTTAAGAGTTTAATTTCAAAATTAATCCTAAGAATGAGAGAAGCAGCATTTGTAATGTGGGATATCTTTAACTAAGGTATCAAGTTTTATTTTTTATATTGTTGTACTGTATGTTTAGTTAAATCTGTAACCAATACAGGTAGTGGTCAAAATGTTAGTGAAACATTATTCATACTAAATCTGAGTGACTCAACTTTTTAACTGGAATACAGAAGCCGCTCATATAAAGCAAAGCAGGCAAAGAGAAATAGGTTGTTGATGGCAACCTACTCAACATCATGTCATCTCACATCCAGTGTTGTGACAGCACCTGACATCCTCGTCTGAAAGACACTTAATCTCTAGACTGCAAGAGCGGAGGCCTGACTTCCATCATAGTCAAGAGAGAACACACTCATACACACACACCATACAATGAAGGTGACCTGAAATTCACTGTGGGAGCTCAGACAGATATGAACAAACTGTACATACATGTAGAAATGCTTACAAGTAGTGTTTATGTCTGAGAATATCCCGTCTCCCTTTAGTATAACCATACCATATATATGTGCATGCATTGCTGTGTGATCAAAGGAGACCGCAGGTCATTCAGGTTGAACACGGTGTAACCTGATTATAGACAAAGCGGTTAGGCCACTGTCAGGACAGTAATACACTTACTGGGCTCTAAATGGAGCTTAACCAGCTCCCAGTGGAAAATAGTGGAGTTAGTAAAAGCCAATAAAGCCTATTTGTTTGGAACTGCCGCTGTAGAAGTTTGCGGACACACTGCTGATGGAGAAATATGAGGACATCAGACTCCAAATTGGAGTTTTTTTTAAAACAATTACAGCTACATTAAATCAATAAGGATGCTTTCCAAAAGAATGGATTACATAAGTGGAACGTGCTACACGAGAAAACAGGAACACATTTAAAACTTCCCTTTTTTTTTAAAGTGCATCACTGCATATTGCTACTGGACAATGCTCCACAACAGCCACAACATTAAATCCATCTGGTGGCTTTGATGTTGTGGTGCACAGGGGTCAGCGTGGGAAAAATGTAATGCTGGACATGACTGACAGGTGTCACAATGCACAGTGCATCGCAGCTCGCTGTGCATGGGGCTGTGCAGCTGCAGACTGATCAGACTGATTTTATGTTAGGTTTATTTCTATAACAACTTTTAAAAGCATTTGCAGAGTGCTTCACGGGTGGGTCTACACATAAAAGTGCAGCACTATAAAATATAACAAAGCAATCGTTGGAAATGTTCAAACTAATTGATTTTAAACTAAATCTACTACTCAGGAAATAACATCTGACCTGAAACAGTTTAATGGGACTGAAAATGAAATTACATGGAGATGATGATGATTTAGACAGATCAATATGGATCAATGGCATAAATACTAACATCATACATCAATACAGTCACAGACATTGGACATGTGTTGTAGAAAGATTATGTGTTTTTTTTGCTGCATCACAACAAGTACAACTGCATGGCTATGTGTGTGTGCTGTTTGCTTCTTTTAGTAATAACCGATAAATGAAAAAATATTTAATGCTCAGTCGACGTTCAAAACACTTGAAACTAGATATTGTCCTCTCTCCTTATAGCACTGCTTCTCTAAAATGAAAATAAATAAATGAATTGATGAGGGCAAACACCCTGTGAAGCCTGTATGTCAGCAATGAAAACCCTGACTGTCACTGTATCATAGCTTTCTGAATATATTATACTTCAGCTGTTAATGTTATAACATAGTGCGTATTTCAGTTTTTTTCTTTTACCTTTCAGATTTAAGCTGCATCTATATGTTTCAGTTTCTTCTGCCCAGCTCACTCAAACGTCTGTCTGGAGTCTTCATTTTCTCTCCTTTTCTCATCCAGGGTAAGGTGTGTTTCAGAGCCACTTTGACGTTTCCATCCCTCCTCTCATCGGCACAAACTGCATTTGAGGAGTTCTATTGTAAAATGAGGCAGTTAATGCTCCGAGGAATGATTTCTGGTGTCAAGGTACAATTCACTTTTGAGTGTTATTGAAGTCAGAGCTGAGCTTAGAAAAGTGCAGCATTACAGAATTTTATGAGTTTTGTTTAAGCTCTTTCTCAGTGTAATGTTGAATTTTGAATTTTAGAGTTGTCTCCTTTAGAAACGTATAAAGTTTCTCTGGTGAAGTTTTACGTATGTTTTGGGACGAATTACAGGAGCTTGTCATTCAAATCAGGCATGGCATCGCGAATCTTACATTTAATGAAACAGTCTTAATTTCAATCCAGTAAATGTAAAACTGTACTAATTCACATCATCATCATTCTTCACTATCATTTGTTTGAGGAACATATTCATATATTGCTGCATAAAGGAGATATGCTCTACTTAGCCATGTGGACAGAGTTTATCTACCCATCACTCCACACTTTTTGCACTTTGAGACTTGTGGCTTCTTGGCAGTGGAAAGTGCTGCATCGCGCTATTAACTGGAATGTCAAAAATCAAGGCTGTGCTGTAGGGCCCCTTCTCAGCACTATATGCAGTTATCACCACTAGAGCGTAGGATTGACACTTCAGACACACACAGACTCTACTGACACACACACACGCATACACATGCCGCTGTCTGCCAGGCTGTGGTTGACCTTTCTCGTGCACTGACAGGCGGGTTCCCTCAGGTGCTCTGATTATTCACAGGGTTAAAACTGTCACCAGTCACCATTTAAGTCTGTCAGGCAAAGAGCTGAAGGGCGGGCAGCTTTTGTTTCCCGGCTGGAATACAGCATCTAACATCGTGCCAGGGCCATCTATAAAGATTTTGTGTTCCCTTTGTTTTGTCTTCTGCTTATTCTTCCACTGTTCTACAAAATATATGGAATGAGTGTTTTGTCTTTTCAGCATTGTTCTTTGTGGGTGTGAAATATGTGATAAATCCTTCCCAGTCCGGCAATTCATCCCTCTGACAATGATAATCAAAGATACATTGAAGCAAAGGACACCCTCCCCTCTCTCACCACACACCCTCCTTCCTTTGCAACTTGGCTTTGATTTGGAAACTGTCAGCCTTTTTCTGTCTGCTCAGCTTTTTGGGGTTTTATTTTGTGTGTATCATTGCACCCACACCGGCCCTGGCGTCGAACCTAACCAGCCCTGAGTGGAGAGGATGACTCACAGTGATGCCTCACAGAAGGGAGGACTTCGCAATGATTACGGTGCCGCACGCTGCAACGCTGCCACTAATTCACTCGCAGAGGGGTGTCCTGTAAATCAGACACCCCAGAGGTGGTGTTGCAGCTGCAGAGAGAGGCTGCAGCCGGTGGCAGCTCAAGGACTAGCTGATAGACTCGGCAGCTGGCTGCGTCCACACTCAGCAAAAATGTTGGGACTATCTTTGTGGTTGGACTTTATAAATGGATAGATTAGCTGTCAGAGGAAAGCTCACTTTGGTGTGTGGGCAGACAGTGTCAACGTGCAGACTCACTGCCTCCTAAGCTCTACTTCAATATCGAGACGTCAAAGTGAGAGACAAAAGGATAAGAAGTACAGTGCTCCTTTTCAAACAGAGCTCCGCTGATGGACCGAGTGACTGTAGTATGTAGAGTCATAAAAGAAACATGCAAGGAGAAATAATGAGAGAAATATGGAAAACATGGAAGGAGACCTGTCTATCTAGCTATCAAGTCCACAGCCATGCTAGCAGTTCTGTGACCTTGTACTAAAGCACAACAATGCTTTGACCTAAATGCAAAATTCAGCATGCCAACATGATGGTGTTCAGCAAGAATATCATTCATCATATTCATATTCACCGCTTCGGTTTAGTTAAACTTCGAGCAACACTCATTATAGAACTTGTCAGTCAGTGGGAATGTTGTTATTTTAGAAGTTACAGTATATGTTCATAAACCGAAGTATAGTACAAACAAAATTTGACCCGATGATGTGCTGGATAAAGTCTAGTGGAGTTTTATAACTCTTCTTCTGGACACCACTGATACCTGTATTAAAAATCATGGCAATCCAGTCGTGGCACAAGAGAAAAAGTCAGGGGATCATCACAGTCAGAAGGATTCAGCTATGCATTCATCTGTGATTCCATCCGGTACCCGCTGAGAAACACTATATTGCCAAAAGTATTCACTCACCCATCCAAATCAGTTAATCCAGTGCACAAAACAAGGTCCATAACGAGTTTGATGCGGAAGAAGTTGACTGGCCTGCACAGAGCCCTGAGTTCAACCCAACAGAACACCTATGGGATGAATTAGAGACTGAGAGCTAGGTCTTCTTTTCCACACATCAGTGCTTGACCCCATTGATTTGGCGATATAGTGTATTTCCATCTTCAACAAATAGATTAACTGACCAACGATGCTGTGAAAAATCAGCAACAACATTTCTTTCCACAAAAAGTCGAAGCTACTTCTGGTCAATACTATGAACACAAAATTTATGTAATGTATGTTTAAAAGCAGTAAAAACAGTAGCTTTTGTTTCGGGCACACCAGCTTACCACGGCTGAAGGCTGAACAGTCCTTATGCTTTCAATCACCCGTCTCTGTATAATATCTACTTATTTTGAAATGGCGTAGTAGTTGTATGCTTTTGTGGTTGTGGTTGGGCTCTTGTTCTGGTGCTTTAAGAATTGACGCAGCGGGTGTCAATGGTCAGGGTCACCTTTGTCTTTGTGGCATGTCTTTGAGAGTTTGTGTTCAGCCATGTTTGTGGCCTTCGCCCAAGTCGCACCACAGGAGCTATTCAGCAGCAGGAGAAGTGTCATCCCTGAGGTTTCTAACAAATTACACCCTTCACTTGTGGAGAAAGTCGAGCGAGCTGCTGGCTGGGAGTGTGCTCTTGGTCAGGTGAGGGGGAAAACTGTTCAGATAGTGGAAGAAACCCTCCTGAAAGCAAAGTGATGCCTTTCTCATATTCAACTGTGTCGCTGCTAAAGAGGAGCAACACGAAAAACTGTCTCCTTCCTGGCAAGAGGCCTTTATTATTTTGTGGAAACTATTTATGATGTATAGATCCAGGCAGTGTAGTGAACAGAACAGTGTGCTGGTGGACGTAGCTGTTAAAATATGACTAAGACATAAGCTGAATTTAGCTCTCTGATGTGTCATTTTCTTTTTTAGTAAGTCCAGTTTTTTGCGTGATTATGACTTTTTTGTTCAGGGTTATATTTATACAAGTGTTAACACCATCACAAGATCAACAGTTGGGTGTAGCTTGTATTTAAATTATTATTATTATTTATTATTACTTATTTTAAATAAGATATGATCATTTGATTGAACATTATGTATTGAGGCCCTATTTTTATGAATAATATCTGTGCATATGTCAAAAAAGGAAATGACAGAAAACTATTTTCACATTAACATCTACTAATTCTCGACTTAACTACTTCTGAGTACTCCAGAAATTGAGTATTGCACTTTTATAAAGCGAGAGCCCAAGTTCTAAAATGCTGGATCAATGCCTGATGAACACACATTTCTATAGTGCTCCACATCTATATGTGAAATTTCCAAATCTAAGCTAAGGTCACATCATGGCAGCACCAGGGTAATTCTTGTCACCCATAACACACTGAAATTTACCCAATGTAAGATGAATAAAGGCTTATTTTAACAAGCTCCTTGGTTTGGCAGATGTTTTATACATGTACTGCATATGTATAAGAAATCTGTTATCATCTCGGTGAGAATAGTTATTAAAACTGTTAATTACATGACACACTTGCCACTTACTTGTTTTAATGCCGCCTGGATTTGGGTTAAACAAAAGTTCACATTAAACTTGCTTTTCATCACTGCCTGCATAATGAAGTTGTTCATCCACAGGGCTTAGTCAAATAAGAGCTTAGAGGAGAGAGGAAATAACTAGAAGACACTTTGCTCTCTGTTGTTCCAACGTAATCTGTTTTAGTGTGTCTGCTGGTGCTGAGATTTGCTTATTAGCCTAATGACAGCATCACAGATCTTTCAATTTTATGTCGTCCCGTTTAGCTCTTTACAGCTGAGTGAACACCAGTTTCCAGAAAACCTCGGCGAGCGTTAAACATTAAAACATTTCTCTGTGTCAAACACATTTAAAACATCGCACTGAATTTCGATACAGAATAATTTGTCCGATCTCAGGCAGTGGTTATTAAACGGGTCCCTAAACCACAGACTTTCTTTAAAGTGAGTGCTGCGGAGTGAAAGTCAATCAAACAACTACGAAGAGGGAGACACAAAATGAGCAAAAAGAGACTGTACAAGGAGAAATAAAATGACAAGAAAGAGATTAAAAACAACTACGAGACATTCAGAATGACCACAAATGGTGCAAAATTACCAGAGACACTAAATCACACTAAAGAGACTCAAAAGGACTACAAAGACCCACCAAATGGCAATAAAGAAAGGACAAAAAATACTATAGAGTGATGCACAATCATCATAAAAATACTCAAAATTGTTACATTGGACATAAATTGACCATAGAGAGATGCAATATTACTACAAAAACTCAAAATGACAGCAAATGATTGAAACTAATGATGAAACTACTGCATGGGGACAGAATAACACACACAGATACAAAGAGACACACAAAGACCAGAAATGCATAGACAATTACCACAAACAGAGTCAAAAGGAACTATTTGTGTGGTATTTGTTTGTATTGTTACCCTCAATCCGACCTGCTCATTTCTACACATAAGAGTGAAACTAAACCTTTAAAAAGGAGAAATTTTACTTATTTGTTTAATCTTCACTACAGCAGGCCTGGGGTGGTGTTGGTGTAATTTTAATGCATAAATTATGGGGTAAAATAGGGGAAAATGCCAGCCCATATGTAAATGCACCGTGCACCACCAGTTTTTCCATCTTTGCATTTAAAGATGTGTTTTTTAACAAAAGCAGACGCAGGGGGATCAGATTTGTGGGGACAATTTGACATTTGCTCTGAGGAAATTATAAAATGGGCTTGTCTAATCCTAATCTAATTATTTGATTACCTGATGTGTTGCAGAAAGAGACTCTGGCGCAGGATGGTTCATTAGAGGAAAGAGAATTAGAACTTTATCCTAATTAACAAAAAAAAAACAAAGTCTTGAATGTGTTGATTAAACAGTAACTATAACATTATACATAAGAAGTAAGACAAACAAAACACGCACAGAATTGATTAAATCAATCAATAAATATGCCTCTAATACATATATTTATTACTTTCTTACATTCTCCCAACCACTAAAGTGTGTTTCTTTATGCACCATCACACAGTACGTAGCCCACTGATTGCACATCCAGTCCGTTATGTTTTTAAATGATATTTGACAGTAATTCTACCACATGTAATTGTCAGGCGGTCCCTAACTCGTGCAGGCTGAGTAGTTGATGCTGGATCTCCGAGCAGCAGCAGCAGCAGCGGCTCCTCAGTCAGTCGCTGCGGTCCGACGGAGCGGCCGGTCGTCAACATCCTCTCAGCGCCCGCGGAGTTCTGACGCTATGTCGCCGTGAAAAACTAACGATTCGCCCGGAGCAGGTCACGACGGTGTTAACGCCGCTGGACATGAGGACGCACGCTACGGTGACTACTCCCAGCAGAAGGCGCACACCGGGAACCCCGACTGGCGGAGATTTTCACCGAGCAAACGAGAAAGGTGGTGATGCAGCACGGCGGCGTCTTTTAACACAACAGACCGCCTCTGTCAGTTGGTAACCAGCTAGCTGGCTAGCGTTAGCATCCGACTGGGCTAGCTAGCGCCTCAGCGGGCTAACCTGTTTCCATAAAGCGGAGCTAAAATGTCAGCAGCACCAGCGCGTATGTCAGAAATATCTCATCCGCGTTTCTTCTTGAGCGCTGCCTGATTATTTTATTTACTGCTGTTCGTTTTTTTTTTTTTTCTTCTGCTAGCCAACCTTAGCTTGATAAGTTAGCCGCTCCGTTTGCTAGCTTTTTTTTTTTTGCATCGGCTAATCACCTCGCACAGGCTGGCACGGGCACGTAATTAACTTATGTATGTTGTGTTCAGACGCAGAGATGTAAAACTACAGGAGAATACGAGTGGATAAACATTTCTCATTAGCTGGTGTGACTCCTCGGACATCACTACGACGGCTTAGTGTTATGTTACTGTACTAACGGTCTGCTCGCTCGGTTCACGCTCATCCCTCACATTAGCAGTTGCTTGGCAGAATCAAACATTTGCATCCTGTCCTTATTCCACATATGTGGTCGGGGTTAGGGGGGGGCGTGAGTATTTGCTAGAAGACCTAAGATTCACATGTAAAACAGCACAGGATGCGTGCATGCAGTGCATTTATATAGCTTGCATGTCCTGCCCCTCTTGCAGAGGGGTGCCACACGACTGTCACTTGTCATTCCGGTCGACTCCAGAGGAGACGAGTGGTAGGAGGATGTAGGCTGATTTTGCTGCTCACTTTTATCACGATATACTATATGTCTGACCTACAGCTATGTGGCACTGCAGTGCAATATACCGACAAACCAACAAGCTGGCTTCGCTCTGAAAAGTTGGTCCCGACAGAGGTGCTATTATACGCAGTCGTGGGGTGATGGTCTCACAGATATTGCACAGCCTCTTAATACATTAAGCCTCTGGAAAATATGTTTGTCAGTTTTCCTCATGGTCAAAGGATTACGTGGCGTGTGTGTGTGTGAGAGAGAGAGAGACTGAGAGAAATTCTGAGGTATTTGTTTTTAATATGACATGTTGTTAAATCTACCATAGCATGTGAGCGAGTTGTTTATTACCCTAATATTTCAGCTGTCACTTGATATATGACGTACCGGTTTCTTGAGTTGTTGCCATGTTTCTGGTCGTAATTCAGTGCTGTTAGGCTCAATAATAGCCTGTCAAAGAGTGCTTGGTGGGATGATACTAGTGGTTACTAAGGGCATTATGCCAAGGTGGAGAAATTACAGCTAAAGAAAAGACTGACAGACAGAAGGTGATTACGTGTCAGTGTGGAAGTAGGCAGGTTAAAACCAACAGAGGCAAAGAACAGTTTGTGGTAACAACAAAAAGTTTCTATGACTTACCTTGACAATTTTATTTCCATTGCTAACTGCGATGTCCCTTATTTCAGAATCGTCATGACCATTTTCCTGCTGATCAGTCACTTCTTCACTGAGGGACCTTGGCCCTTCTTGTTTTCTGGATTTACCAGTGCAGGGATGAGATAATAAAGTCAACCAGCTGGTGCATGCTGCTACAACAACACCTGTGGCACTTGTAAACCCACCCAACCCTGCCCCTCAAGCTAAATCCAGTTCAACAGTGAAAACATGACGACACCGGCTCTCCTGCCGCTGTCAGGCCGCAGGATACCCACTCTGTCACCTGGCACCTCCTCTTTCCCTCACCACAGGGCTACCTTGAGGCTCTCTGAGAAGTTCATCCTCCTCCTCATTCTCAGTGCCTTCATCACCTTATGCTTCGGGGCCTTTTTCTTCCTCCCGGACAATTCCAAGCACAAGCGTTTTGACCTGGGCTTGGAGGATGTGCTCATCCCTCATATTGACTCACCCAAAGAGGGGAAGCATGCTTCAGGACAGGTGGTCATACATGGACAGGGAGGGCATGACGAGCACAGACACAGGTAAGGACCAAAAATGTTTTTGAGTGTTTTAGTTGAAAAAATGACTATATGATTTCTTAAATGGTCCATTTTTGGTTCTTCAAGCACGTTGCATCATGCAGATATTTTCTCCAGGCCATGAGTACAGATGTCGTGACTCTTATCACTTCTTCAGCAGTCACATAGGGGTGTGGCAGAGTTTGTATAGTGACTCTCCACTCTCTGCTCTCCACCTTTTTTTCCCTCATCCTTTTGTGCAGCTGGGGTTGTTGTAAATACTCTCACACTTTGTCTCCATTGGTTTCTTGTACAGCAGAAATTTTTATCACTTTGGCCCCAGGGTTGTGTTACTGTCCCATGGGAAGATGTGGTTGAACTTGATGAGCTAGAACACACAGGCTGTTTGAAAAGCTTTAGTAACTGCTTAAACAGGCATGGAAATTATGGCCCACCATGAGCCAAATAATGGTAAATTTTGGCTGCAGCTTTTACATTTGACGTTTGGATTGTCCAGCCTCTGGAAGCCAGCCATCAAATTGAGACTCTCTTTGTACATTCCTAAATCCAAATCATATTTGGCTACTACGGCTGCTTTGAGCTAGCTGGATTCTGATGTGATGGAAGTTTAATGCCCCCCTTGCCCTGCCTACATAGATTATTCTTACCTCATTCCTGTTGCTTTAAAGGAAATTGTTCTGAAATAACATTAGAACCTTTTGAATGACTTGTACATATATAAACCACCTTTTTGTGATGCTCACATAAGTGGCATTTAATTGGCTCATACATGTATGAGTTGTTTATTATTTTATGGTGGCAAATGTCTTCTGGCTGAAATAGGATGCAGAAAATGCCAACCAGTAGGTGGAAAGGATAATTTTCTAGGAAAGATCTCCTCCATGCTGGTGAAGGAGGTCATTAGTTTTACTGAGTGCTGGGCAAGATGGTAAAAGCAATTTCTGCAACAGTTTCACAGTGGGGACCATTAAGTGTTGCCTCCTCGTCCGCTGTAGTTCCTTTTCATTTTTCCTGAAAGCCTTCTAGAGCTTGGGGTTCTGCCTGCTTGAAATAACATAATTATTGTTGTCCAGCTACTCAGAAAGTACAGCCAGCATTGGGCTCAAGTGGAAGTATGTGCCATTGTTTTTATGATTTTTGTGAAAGGTTTTATTGAAACAAAGTTATGAGGCTTGTTTATAGCAGGTATGAGAAGAGGATTTGTGATGATATTTGTGAGTATTTGGAGCAAAACCTGGTGTTTGTAGTGCTGCATTTTGTGTTTGCTTAATTAACTTTCATTAAATATGAAAAAGGTTTTCATTAAATAAAAGTCCCTGTCCCTGCACATTTTAATTAAGCTGTAATTGTTCTTGGCTACTGCATCTGTATTTGTTTTAAAGATGTAGGTTTTGGCAGAGGTGTTCCTCAGGGTTCAGCAGGACTTAGCAGTTGGTGTTTCTTCCTGTGTGATACACTGAATCATGTTAAATAGGCTGAATCTGACTCATTTTATAGCCACTTTTCAGCTTTGCGACCTAGTTCATGTATTTTTAATTGCAGATTGCAGTCAAAGTTCAGCTCAGTGGAAGTAACGACATGGTTAGCATGGAAGTCAGCCTTTAAAATGAACAGATGGATATGGATTCATTGAAATAGTGAAATGACATACATTAATGAGTATTGAGTTCATTTTTCAGAAATGTGAGGAGAGTTATTATCTTGTTCAAGAGTGAAAAGTGAGGCTAAGTTAAAGTTTTCGGGAGGGGGATTATACTTTTGTTAAATTGAAGTCTATACACGATTCAATGCCCTCAGATAATGCGATTTATAGCGTTTGGTCCTGTTTTGGTTCGGTACGCTTTCTCACCAGGCGGACCACACCAGAGTTCGCTATTTGATTTGGATCGAGGCCACCTGTCTGAGACCTCGGTGCAGTTGTTTTGGTGTGTACCTGAGTGCGATTACTGTGTTCACACCAGACCAAACAAACTCGAGTTTGATTCCAACGGACTAAAGTCTGTAGGTGTGAAAGCGACCTAAAAGTCTCAATGTGCCTTGAACTTTGTGTCAGCATTGAAAATGTGAATGTGACATGTTTTTAAGCTTTCCTCTGCATGTAGCAGCTTAGTTAAAGGTGTTTAATTTGCTTTCTGGTATAGCTGCCTCAGCTGTTCTTAAAATCATAATTGTGTGCTCCAGAAAACTAGGGTCCAAACTCTCTCCAGCTCTCTCCTTAGAAAATGAGGCATACTAGCATTGAAAGAGACCCTCAGGAGCGTAGGCAGGCTTGTATTAATTTCACGTTTACCATTCTTGGCTACAGAAAACACTGTTCTCTCTTCATAACTTCACACACGTAATAGTCTTTATTAAAGCTTTCGAGTGAGCAAAGGTTATTGCTCTGTTTGTTATGGGGTAATCCATCTGTTCCAGTGAACTGGTCATATTAAGCATAGTTTCAAAATGCGTGAAAATATAGGTAAAGGATTGGTAATGATGTTGTACTATGTTCTCACTTTTTAGCCTAGTTTGTGATAGTTTTATGGATGTTTATTTTCTGCGAGATTGAGGAAGAATTTTAAGTCACAAGAATGTGTCTCTGTTAGAGATCACAAAGCTTATTTGCGCTGTGGTGGTATCATACCAAATGTTTTTAAAATTTTTGTTATAATATGGATTATTCTTATTCCGCAATACCAGTTTAAATAGCCTAATCAATGTTCAGAACGTGGTGCAGTGGGAAACTGTTTAAGGCGGGACCTTTTTCACTGCTGCACCGCTAAACACGCACCTGTGTTAGGAGCAGGTCTTGAGTGGTGAAAATGGATGTTGAAGTTGAACATGATGTCACAGAAGAACTTTTGCCAAAAAAGTCGCAATCGCGATATC
Organism: Ctenopoma kingsleyae; assembly: GCA_032353495.1. Lineage (NCBI taxonomy): Eukaryota > Metazoa > Chordata > Actinopteri > Anabantiformes > Anabantidae > Ctenopoma > Ctenopoma kingsleyae. Next base: position 3,550,091 of record JAUBNQ010000013.1, read on the forward strand.
AGCCTGTGCGATTGTGAACGCAAAATGCTGCGATTTCAATGATTAGTACTTGGATTAAAGCAACGATCTATAAACTCTCATTTACTCGAAGTTTATTAGCTGACTAAAGTGAGACTGGCTGTTCAGTTTTGTTAGCTTAAAAAAACAGTTGTATAACATACTTTCTGTAACCTATTAACTCTATCGATGGCCAGGTGAAGCCTGTGTCCACTTGTTTAGCTCGACTGTTTTGATAATGTTGGTGCCGCTGTCAGACCTGACGCTGCTCACAGAGTCTCTCTCACTCCTGAGGTAATCGTCAGGGGTGCCTTCTCTGGCACAACACCCGTTTGCTCTTCGGTGAAATATGATGTTTACAAGCGTCTTTTCAGTTCAGACTCCTCGTCAACATAGTGCCAGTGTATGGCTCAGTCGTCCTGCTTGACCACAACAGCAGAGACTACAACAACAGTGTTCCAGGTGAACGCATGTGTGGGGATGGATGTCGAGATGGGCGACAGCGAAGTGATAGCTAAAAAAATAACAACTTACAATCCGAATAAAACAAAACACGATAACACATGTATGTGTGTCACACCCAGCGGTGTAGTCCAGGGTATATACAGGTATACCGTGTGCATCTACTTGTTGAGTCTGAACAGCGCATTCTCACTTCTCCATCCACCCTGATCTGCTTTTATGTTTCCAACGCATTTTTTGATCAGTGTGCGACTATAACATCGCTCTCAGGGGAGCTCACTTTATTTTCTACTTTGTTGTGGTCACACATAAAAACCATAATGTATTTATCACTATCCATATTCATAAAAAAAGAATAAGGAAATGTGAGAAGTGAGCAATGCTCACTAGTATACAGTATCAAATGAACTATGTGTTTACTGTAATTTGCAACCAAATGCCCTTTATCATATCGCAATCACATTTCGCAATCTCAATGATCTCAATAATCACAATATGACTTTTTTCCCAAATCATGCCGCCATAATAAAAAAAACTATCATGTCCATGATAAATGGTTTAACATTGAAGCAAAAGATCAGGTCACTCAACTAAAAACAAATAGGCTCACTTGTAGTGCTAGCTACAATTTGTATAGTTTCAGTTTCTGGTTCTTGTGGTGGTGGAGGGTTAAGAAATTCAGTACAGTTAAGGTTTATGTTATTTTCTTTGTGCATTTGGAAAAAGAAAATCTAGGACGAGACTCAGACCTTAATTCCAGCCGTCCTTACTGAGAACAAATTGCTCCTTAAGTATTACTGCCAACTGTGCAGGAGTTAGAGGAGGAGTACTGCTGAAATGAGTACTGGAAGGTGATATTCCATTTAGAGGTTATTGCTACAAGCTCATCCTATATTGTCTCATTCTGCTCCATTTGGAGTGGCAATAATAAGTCTTGGCATGAGATCTGAAAAATGCATTAATTAAACCAAGCTGAAATTATCTGCATTGCTTGACACCATAAGCTGTACATGGGAAAATGTAAAATAAAAATATTTTTAGTAGTTGTGCTTACTCTGACCCAGTAGTTTAACTGAGGAGTCACTTCAACCATTATATTCTTTTTGTATTGACTGTCAGTCACCATAACCAATATACAGTATTGTACAGCTTCTACAGAAATCCCACTGTTACTTGATGCATATTAAACTACTACTTTATATCATTAAATATGTGAGGTAAAATCAATGTTTTATCTCTTTTCATATAATGCCAAATGTAAGTAAAATCTAATTATTAAGTGGACAGTTGGGAGTTGTGTCATCATTTGAGTTATTCATCTGGTGAAGCATTCAAGGAAGTTATTTGCATTTCTATATTTTGTGTAATAAATGCTTAAAGAGAAATAGAGAAAAACTCGGACCATGTAGTTGGCTTCGTACAAGGTGAATCGAAATGAAACACCTTTCATGGCTGTCTGGAGTGCTAGAAATATCTTGGGTGATAACCTCAACATACTGTGAGGGCAGTAATGATTCTGCCTGGGTTTTGTTTTGGTCTGACTCAAACAATATACAGTAGGAGCAGCCGGGAGCAGTGCTCTTCATCTGAGGGGGGTGGCAAGTGGACGTGTTGACAGAGGCAGTGACATTTCAGCAGCAGAATAGCCCCAGGTGGGAATAGTAGCAATATGTAAGGCAGAAAAAATCCTCTTGCTTTATGAACAGACATGGACATCATGTGTGATATTTAGTTAATTTTTTTGTCTTGCAGAACATAACATAAATAATTATGAATTGAGACTACCAGGTGGTAAATGACCAGGTGACGTAATGTTCAGGTAAAGCAGCAATAAGTAGCTTCCAGTTGTATGTAAAATAATTTCCTGTGAGTTTGTAAAAGGATCCATCTGAAACATCTCCACGTTGAAAACTTCTGTGCGCATTTCTGCAGCAACATCGGTAACTTCGTTAATTATTCATGATTAGTTAGGATCGGTCAGAACAGTAAATTATATTTTATGGGAATGTCTGCATATTTACATTTGCTGCGGTTATTGAGCAAATGTTGAGTAAATGTACAGAAACAGTTTTTATTAATAAGAGAAGTAGTGAAAGTGTGCTGGATCAGATTAGCGACACCCCTAATCTGAATTGCTGGGGCGAGTCTAGTGAAGCGACCAAGGGTGGCAGAGCAGGTATTTAATGTCATAGCATGGTTTCTTCCACATTCATAAAACTTGCCAACGCAGTCTCGTAAAGTCGTTATTTCAACGTTCTGGCTGTAATCTCTGTTGTCTAAAAGCTCCGGCAGTGTTCAGTCCTCTCTTTTCTGCTGTTTTTCCAGACATGTCTGAGCTCTCATGCATCTGGCGACTCGCACATGGAATCACCTATTCTGTCAGGCTGTGACGTTTAGCCTTCAAATGCCTAGAGTTATGGGAAATGTTATTTTTTTAAAACAGTGATACTAGAAACTTTTTCAAAAAGCTGCCACACTTATCTAAACACATGAATGAGATTTCACTAAGTTTTGACTGTCTGACAGTGAATAACTGTTATGAATCATATTATTATGGAGATGATTTTGTGCGCATATAGACTGAATTTAATAGTTTAATTTGACTAGTTCAGTACTTATGTCTTTTAATTTGTTATTTTCTCTATTATATAATTGTAAAGTGAATATATTTAAATTTTGGACTTCCGGTTGGAAAGAAAAACATATTTGCACATCATATTGGATTGTGAGAAATGATGATTACTTTTATAGACTGTGATTGACTGAAAAAGTGTCTTATTACATGATTATGGAAATTATTGTAGTTTTAGTCCTACATTTGCCGCATTTCTCGTGGCATAATCATTTCACAATTATATACTGGGGTTTTTGCCAGTGTGCCCAACAGGCTCTGCAGGCTTGCCATCTGTTACCAAAATTCACCAATATTTGGCTGTTTGTTTGTCTATGGACTAACAGTCGTCCGTTAGTGTTGTTTAATCTAGAACAAGATGCATATTTTGTTTGTCTTTTATGATGCTGCTTTTCCCACATAAACTATTCACACAGCACTATGCAGGATGATATGCAGTTTTACTGTATAGAAAAATATCTCTGCCGTGCACCTTTATTTGGATTTGGAACAGCACAGAAGTACAGGTGTTAGGATGCCTAATCTTAATCACAGACAGAAGGAAAAATAGCCTCTAGAAGTTTAGAGATAGTCAATACTGCACTATGAATTTGAGTAATTGTTTTGCCCCATTGTCCAGTAAATATCAGATCATCAACCAGATCTAACAGTGACTGAGTGAACTCATGCATGCGTATGAATTGCTTATTCAAGATGCAATAGTTACATCTCTGCTCCTTCCTGCCTTTTGTCATACAGTGCTATGTGTAAACTAATGAGACACTGAGACTCCTGATAGCGCAGTCTGTGGAGACTATTCCCATGTTCCTCTCCCCTGAAGCTTTCAATTATTGCACCTAAAATCTTTGTACAGAAGTGTCGCTCTGTAGCTGTGCTCCATTTGGCTGTGCCAGCGTGCTGCCTGTTATGTAGCAGCAAGGGCAGGGAAATCCTCTTATATGGAGTGCAGACGGCACGAGGCATGAGGCGGCTGATATTGTCCCAAAGAGCCCAGATAGATGCTGGCAAGGGAGACTATGTGCAAGTGCAGACTTCATTCTATTAGATGACCAATTTGGGGAAACAGCTTTGAGTTTGAGTTGACATTTGAAGCTGGAAAAGAAGTTAATAGATTTTTCTTTTTAATAAAAGCTGATGGCACTTTCACTTTGGTAGGTAGCCTGACATTACTGTCAGGGATTTTTTTAGTGTGCAGCGCTATCAAAATAGACAAGTGGAACTGTCGTTGATGACACTTAGAGCCATGATATTAATTCTCTTCTGCAGTTTCTATGTGTCTATGCTGCACAGAAAGTGGTACAGTAGGCCTACAATATCTGCTTCTGCACCATCCATGCCCCTACTATTTTTTTTTTATCAATACTTTGATTCCCTGCTCCCATAACCCATGTTTTAAGCATGTACACCAGGGGTGTCAAACTCAATTTTATTTCTGACCACATCACCATTACGGTTGAGGTGAAAGGGCCACATGTAACTGTGACCATGTGCAGTGGCCGACGCGTCGATATAAGCAAAGTAGGCAATTGCACAGAGCAGCGCTTTGGCCGGGGCAGAAAAATGCTGATCGCGTCTCTCTCGCTGCACCCAGGGTGCTCACATGTGAGCAGATCTTTCTAAAAAAGAATGAATCCTTAAATTTTTATTTGCAATTTATTTGCGTGTCGATCTCTGTTGAGGACCATGCGTCACAGACTGCGAGCGCGCAGATATTAAACGGAGCACAGATCTGCTTTTTTTTTTTTTCAAACGAGGAAGAGTCGCCCTGTACTCTGCTCTAGTTTTTCTCCAGTGCAGTAAACATTTTCTAAATATGACATATGATACTGTGATTTTAAAGACTTTTCCCTGTGGAGAAGACCTGTGATAAAATCCATGTGAGCTGCACGCATGGCTATTAATATGTAATGACCATGATGAAGCAGTATGTTTTGGGTCCGGTTTAACACTGAGAGGAGAACATTTTATTTTTCTTTTAGTGTTTGAAGGGAAACAGGAACAGGTCATGACAGTTATTGATGGTACAAATTTCTAGAGTTGATATGTATTGTTGGGGACAGAGATTACGTGCTTGTCCCTCTCCCACCCCTAGCTCTCATCAATCATGATAACTGCGGCATACTTAAACGTATTTAAAGCATATAATGAGGTGATTATTGAGGGAGCAAGCTCTGAAAAACAGAACAGGGATTTTGTGTTAAAATGCAACAATATAGTTGTTTTGTGTGTTCGTATGATGTATTGGAAATAGTCTGAAAGTAAAATTTATAATAACAATAAAAAAAATTTCTAAACTCTCGCCTTGGGCCTTGAGTTTGACACCTGTCATGTACACTATAATAGTATTTTCCTGTTTGTTAACTGTCATGAGAAACATCACATGTGAATCATGTAATGTTCAAACACAGCCACAGGTAGTGTAAAATGCACAAGCATAACCTTTGCACACAGCATCCCTCTCATGGTGGCTATTAGGGCTGTGACTGCGAGTAACCTGGTTTCACCACTTATTGCTTTGCCAGTTATTGTTAGTGTTGCAAGACCATAGCTTTGCTTTTGTGCTCTGATATGGCCATAAGTCAGCATCACAGCCCCCTGGATTACATTTAAGGTCTAAGCCAGCATCAAAGTGCACTTATTTGTCATATTTAGTGTGATGTTAGATATCATTTCTGTGTCTTCACGCTTCATTCGCCTGTCAACCGCAAAGTAATTCTGGGTTGGTGCGATGGTTTGTGTCTGGTGTGTGTCTTTCTGTGTGTGAAGCTCATTGTTAATAAAGGAGCACCAGCTTGAACATGCAGCTCACCCCGTCACACACACACAAGTGCACACACTGTCAAGCTGACACAACCTGGAAAGAATACTAAGGTGCTGCAGTCATTGCAGAGGGCTCATGAAATGGTCCATGTGGTTTGTAGATTTAACAGGGGTAAAGCAATTTAATATCAGCTTCTGTAGAGTGAATGGGGGGCACAGTATACACCTTACCTACATAAAAGGTGCTTCTCACACATTCATCAGCTCCATTGAACTCATTTTATGTCTAAAGACCAGCTAAGGGCAGAATGCATCAAACTTGTTTTGGATTTCTTTTAAGCTAAAATTGGGCTTTAATATGACTTTCATTTTGTCCTATAAGCACAATTACATTTAAAATGTTCAACCCTGGTGGTGCATTTGCCGCAGTCTAATCTGGAAAAGCATCTGTTGTTTCAACCCCCCAAAAAGATTAAAAACACTACACTGTTGCATTGATGCATCATGATGACTGATAATATGTTGAACAGCATGTAAATGCTGCTGTGCCTGATACATGGCATTGTCCTTTTGGCTGTTTCACCCAAGAGTTAGACTTTTCGAAGAGTATAAAACCTCCAAAGGATGCCTGATTGGCCAAGTGGCTGGCAGGGCACACTGAGTTTCCAGCTACAACACGGACTTGGCATAAGGTAGTGCTTTTCTTTACTCATTCTGGTGGTGTTTAACTGTATTTTTTTAAAGGTAGTGTTCACTGCAGTCATTTCAGACTTGTGAGGACTCTAAAAGGACTCTAACTTTGCCAACAGGTTATCCCTTATTGAAGGCAGACACAGACCAGAGTTAAATCATTTAAATCAGATGTGTAAATTCAGTGACTTTTGTAAATCAAATGTTTACCTTATGTAAATTCAATTACAAAACAAATTGAATGGGTAAGTTAGCACATAGATGAGTGCATTGCTTTTTCAAAGGAGATAAGATTTCATTTTGTTTGTCAAAATACACTTTGTGTTGGATATGATCTCTGTTTGAAATCATGAATCATGTTTGAAAAACATACTTTTTCTAGTTTTACCAGTCCTTATTACTGAGCCCATTTAAACTCTGCTCTGCTGGTTTCAGAATAGATGTCACTACATACAGGATAAAATATCAAATATGAATTAATCTCTTAGATCCATGTTCATAGTAATTTCACTAAGACTTATCCTAATTAATTTGCCTGTTGTCAGGAGATTTCATCTAGTGCAGTTGGTATTAGAGCGTACAGCCTGCAGAATGAGGAGTGGACTTTCCATCAAGCATAATCTCCTCATTAACACTGCAGCTTTTTATCAGATTTGCTCTGTGCGCGTCTCATTTCCTGTATTGCTTTCTCATGTTTTGTCTCCCATCTTTTTCATGTGATCATAATGTTGGGCTCTGTAGAACACAGCTGCAGCCTCTCAGATTGGCTGAAGGATAGTGTGTGTGTGTGTGTGTGTGTGTGTGTGTGATTGGTTTCTCTATTTCTCATGCTTACCTTCCAGAGACTGTTACAGGTTTACATTCATAATGATTTCCTGCTTCTGAATACAGTTTCTATTTAAACTGATTAGTCTTCATTAAGTAAACACGAAGAACAAGACAGTAGAATCACCCATTGTAATATTCATAAACTAACTGCATACACTTAGCTCTTCATAACACTAGGGCTGTCCCCAATACCATTTACTATCAGTTTAAATAAAAAAAATATCGATGGCCTTAAACAGAGCAGAACAAAGTATAATAAATTAGAGGGAGGTAGCGCAGTTAGCACAGTTTTAAGAACAGCACACATGCTTAGTAAATGATTTCTTTCCAATAAAATACTCCAAATAAATCGTAACCATAATCCTTAAGTTTACTCTCTACACTCTAGTTGCATGTGAGGACGATCAGCTTGTCTAAAACTCTTTGGTAAAAGCGAACTTCTTGTCTACGTTTGTTTAGGTTGTAGCAGCTTTTTTGGAAAAGAAAATTACTCTGATGGGGTTAAAGTGGCTGGACCGGTACGCAAAGGCAGTGTTTAGCAGGTAGCAATCGCTGTTCTGATTCCATGACACAACTGCTCCCTGTGAACTTTGGACTCCATTTGTTCTAGTTGTGCCACCATCGTAGGACATTTTCAGATGGCATGTTTGGCATTCAGCTTTTGTGTTGTCTTTGTTTAGTGTTCCCACGTTTACTGTGGTGAGTGAGACACCCGAGCTGAGATTCAGCCTATTTACACTTCTTAGTAGTGCAGTTTAAATGAAATTATTATGATATCTTAGGTTTATTTTCAAAAAATGTGAAAAACCAACATTAAAAGAACTGTGAAACTTGTGATTTGTGCTATATTTTTGTCCACCCCCTAAATAACTGTTTGTGAATTAAATGACATTAAAACCAGAGACCAGGGTAAAATCTTTAGATGCTGTTTTTGTATGACCATGAACTGTTCATAACACAAAGATATTCCAGAAAATTCATGATGCTGGAAGCAGAGAATGTTTGACATACCTTTGTTTTAAAAATGACTCCAACTATTATCAGTTACTACTATATAACAGCTATATCTACTATTCAGTTAATTGACTTATTGTTTCAGCTCCATGTCAATCTCAAATGTACTTTTTGAAATATAACCATCAACCAGAATAATAAAATATTTTGTCATTGGAGTAAGAAACGACACACACATGCATGCACAGACATGTTATGTATTTATGAGGGATTTTGTGTTGTCTAATAAATAATGTCTAATGAAAAAACAAAAGAACTGGGACAAGAATCTTTGGTAAGAGTATGATTGACAAAGCCTTAGTGGAAAAAACAATATGTTTGAGCTGCAGTAGCAGAGATGAGCTCACCAGTTTTGGCAAGAAACCAACCATCCATTATAGGACCTGTTCAGTTCTAAAATAAATATCAGTGGTGCCACATTAGATTTTTATTAGGCACGATTGCCATAGGATCACAAAAGTAAGTTCACTTCAGTGGGTGCTCTGTGTGTTACTTGGTGTTTTATCTCTGTCCAAATTTAGACTGCTGTAATATAGGGAACACCAATAAAATTCAGATTCTTAACTGCAATACAATATGTAAACCACAAATATTAAGTCAAAACGATCCTTTTGAAATCTTGTATATGTAGAGTATACAGTATAAAGAAGGTTGTTGTGATTGTTTTCACTATTAATTAACATTAACCAAATGTTGTTATACTTCTTTGAGATCATCATTTATGAATGAAACTTGAAACTGTAATATATGCATGGAAAACAGAAGTTTTTGTAGATAGAATTTACTTCTGGACAATTTGTAGTACCAGCTACTTTTTAAATATGCAGCAACGTCGTCTTAAATTCACAACTGTCAGCTGTGGTGGTTTGTATGTACCCAGCAAGCCCAGTATTTCTGTGTCTTTATTTATGTCGGGGAAACTGTGCTGTACACAGGAGCTGCCGTTCTTTTTGAATTAACAGCAGTGAATTATGACATGTCAGGGGCCTCTGAGTCATTCAGTTGACACCAAATGTGTTTTTTTATCCTCTGCAGTTAATCTGGTGTCTTTCTGCCACAGCCATCATAGAGAAGATATACTTATACCAGTGGAGACTTATTACTTTCAGGCAAAACTGCAGTGGAACAGGCAGTCATCATGCACACCTGCATCTTATGACTCACATGCAGAGAACAACACATGCTATCAGGATATCTGGACTTAATAAAATTACTATTAAAAATGAGCTTCTTTGATCATGACCATTGGCATGTCACGGCACAATAAATGTTATCAAAGGACCTTTTTAGTGCAGTGCAATTTTCCCTGCTGGGGAAAAGGGGGGCAAGCATCACTATGAAGCAGCAGCACCATTTATGATAAATGACACAGTGAAGACAAAAGTGAAAACTGAGTTTTGGATGGGATGACATTAATCTAATGTCTTAACCTATGAATTGGCCCATGTTTTAATTAGTTTATAAGTAGTTAATTAGTTATATTTGACAGTGGTGGTCCTTAATATGAAGTCAGTCTTGTAGCCTCATGAGCTCGGGTGAAACCTGGAGGCTTTACATTAAGTTTGCAACAAGCTAACGTACAAACTGATTTTTGATATTGGGACTAGATGTGCAACAAGTGTGGGTGACAGCAGCTGTGCTGTCATCTCCTGGTTGGTGTATTTACTGTCTGTGATATAGATGAAAATATGTCTGCTGGTAATACAGACAATATGAAGTTATATCACACCGTGTTGCTGTATTGTGAGGTATGTGCTTGGTTTACCTGTTCTTGAAACAGTGGTTACTATGGGTAACCTGCATATTTCTCCTTAATATTTCATATTTCTTTCTCTCTATATTTTCTATTTCTTTCTGTTTGTTTGGCTAAAAATTAAATTGTTCACGTCTGGTGGAGAAGGAGAGAAGTAAAGGAGAAGGGAAAAACAACAAGAAAAGGCATCGGGAGTAACAAAATTTCATTACTAAGCACCAGCATTTGAACAGTTTATAGAAACATAGATCCATATGACTTGACAACCCAAGACTGGATTACAGAGCCAGATGCAGAACCTCCACTAGCCGGATATTGTAAATAATCTAATTTTTGGGCTGCTTCAGTTTGCATAAGAGAAAAGTTTTCCAGTGGCTGAGTGCAAGATCTGTTAATAGACAAACTGGAAGAATACAGTCTTAAAAGTGAGACAGAACTCCTCTTTTTGGCCCAATTATTAAACCAAGCAAAATACAAAAGAAAATCAGCAATGTGATTATTTTTATTGAGTCATAAGCAGTGGGTTTGATCAGTCAGTACGAGCCTCATAACATGGCGTGTGTAAATAGAAATTCAACACGGTGTGATGTCAGCTTCACATTCTCTATAATTTGCTCTTTGAAGCTGCTCTGTGATCACTCGAAGAGGCATGGAGCTCTAGCCAGAAGCAGATGTTTTTTTGCGAGGCGTAACGGAATAGCACAAAACACAATGAGTCTACTGTTAAAATTACTTTTTAAGATGAACTATTACAGCTGAAGGAAGCTGCATAGGTAGCACCTTTGACATACATGTGTTGTCTTCTGTGGGAACTGTGAAAAATAGCTGAACAAAATCAGTTGGTGATTGGGATCAACTGTAACCCTACAACCCTGATTACAGTACTCCTAATAATAACTGCCGCTCTTGAGATTGATTTGCTGCATCATTTCTGACCACTGATTAGCCTACAACCTCTAAGAAGGAAGTGAAGGCAGGAGCTAGGTGTTGATAAAGGATGGTTGAATGGAAAGGAGAACAGAAGAGACAGGGAAATGAAGAATCATGGAAGGAGCAGCTCTGAAACTGTTGATGTGCTTTTGTTCTTGACATTACAAATTGATTAAAAGAACAAACAAGCAAGCATAATCTTTTTTGCTCTCTTTTTGTGTGTGTCTTGGAGAGAAAGTGTATGAAACGAATCAGCAGTGCCCATTGGGATTGTGCCTCACTCACACTCTCCCATTTGCCATCTCTCTGGAGTGCAGCAGTGGTGACAAGACCACTTGAAATCCAGACAAAAGAAAAAGGGACACACTTGTTTGAATTGGTTTGTATTAGTGCAGCACAGTGGGTTTTAGTGACAGATAGAAGAGATACTGCCCATAAAACAGACGGGATTCAGAACAAGAAAGTGGAAAGCGTATCAAAGATGGACAGAGAAAGGAAGAGTGAGAGAGGCCCTCAGCCTTCAGGAATGTTGGAGCTTTGGTTATGTACAAAGCTTCTCACCAAATCCTATTCCTGCCAAGCACTGGCGCTGCAGCCCTGCTCCGCAATGGTTCCCTGTCAGTTATAGCAATGGGATCAAAGTGAGATTGCTCAATGCCAGATTTAGAATTGGCCCTCAGGGTTCTGAGGCTTGAATTCAAAATAAACCTTTCCATTTCAAACAAACCGTTCTGAATTCACTGGCAAATTCATCCTCTGCTTTTTTTTTTCTCCTCAACCAGCACAGCCACACACACACACCGCACGTTTCTTATGGTGTTTCTTGGTGGATTTATGATTCACACATGGATGAACAACAGAACCTCTGTTTTTATGGCGTTTCTTGGAAACCTCTTGTAACAGTGTTGATCGATAGGTGAACTTACATGCTGGTGTGCTTAAATAAGACAGAATCAGAAATGAAACAGCTGTGTGCCACAATTTGGACTTGATGTCACTTATGATTAATTAATATCAACAGTTTGGTATAATCAACAGTTATATCCTAAAATCATCTTGTTGGTCTTGTTGAGACTCGGGGACCGTTCCCATGAGAGCTCTTTTGCTTAAAGATGCTTGACAAGAAGGACACACTCGTGTCAGATGGACTACAGGGATAAGAGTCGTGACATGAATTGGCCACACACAGGGGTGACCTTGATTAGGCCCATCTTCATGCACTTGTAGTGACTGTGTATCCATTTCTTAGTCCATCTTCATGCATTTATACTGTTTGTGTTAGTTTTAAGACTGTTTGTGGAGTTTTTATTAGTTCTGTGTTAGTACTGCAGACGCTTGTGATAGGAAAATGAATAGGATAGGAGAATTAATTTCACGTGTTTTGTTCTTTTGCTACAATCCAGTAATATTTATTTTTATACATATAACTGTAGTGTAATATTATGCTATACAGCACTTATGGAGAAGTTTATTTTATTATGGACAATAATTATATCCAATAATAATAACACATTATTTATAAAATATATTCTGCATCCCAGAGTTTAACAATAAAAATGTCTTATTAAACAAAGACAGTATTCAAAATGATTGTTTTCACTGCACATATCGTACATACAAGTAAAAACCTAATTTGCGGAACTACTGTCAAACAATCATGCAGCTAAGAGACAGTGACTGGTTACAGATGGCCAAATCAGTTTGCATTATTACTACATAGGTTCACCATGAAAAGAGTTTTATGAGTAATAAAAGTAATATGGTTTTGTGTAGGTTCAAGTATTTTTTCTAATGTTCTGCATTTAGTTCCCTTACATTTGACACCATTTTACTGGACGCCACCTGCAGAGCACCTGTAGTTTGTACGCTGTTGATGTATGCGGATGGCACCAAAAGCAAACCACCTTTCTGATAAGAGAGCGAGGTGCAGTGCAGCCACTAATGAGCTCTTGGATATCAGTAGCTGATTTAGTTTTTCTAAGGTCTGTCGAGGGGAAGAGCAGCTGTGTGACAAGGAGGCGGTTTATTGTCTAGAGTTGAGTTATTTTGCAAGACAGTTGTCAGTGATACATCCAAGCAAAATTGATTGTAATAAAAGAAAATGAGTCACAGAAGGGTTTCCTCTCCCTCTTACAGTAGCATCACAAACATCAAGGGAACAAGGTGCAGTGTAAAAATGAAAGTGACCTTTTGTGATGACACGGTCAACTGTAGGTGGATATATTCATATGTATATTTAAAATCTGCAGAAGTGTTTCTAAAATGTATGTATGTAACACAAGTGTTTTTCTGAAATTTGGATTTACATTTTATTTTAATTAGCATAGAGAATAACCAGCCTTATCCTTTAGATCTTTCTTTAATATTACCATTTGCCTGATAGAACACATTTTTCAGTTGTTTCTTTAAAGTGCATCAATTTATTTTAATGTAATGTATTTCTGACCTTTTTGTGGGTGTTTTCATGTTGCCTCCATCACTGAGCCTGTGAGTCAACTAAGTAACACTTGAGTAAAATATATAACAGGCATTCATACATACACATACAAAGTATTTGGCAAAAGCTGGGCTGTGGCAGAGCTGGAGTTCTGGGGTGTGCTGAGTTGAACACCTTATTTACCTGCTCTGGCCCAACTCTGTGGTTGTTCTCTGCCAGATCCACCAACAGCACTGTTGAATTGTTTTTACAATTTGTTCCGGTTTGACTTAATTTACATGACGTGTTAAGCTCACATCATAAATAATCTGGAGAACTGAGACAAGAACAATCAACTTTTCTCCGTATTTGGTTTATAATTCCTTCATGTTGGGTATTAAACTGATTCTCTGCTTGGGTTTCTGTTGGAATCAAGGTGATCATGATTGGTTCTTGCTCGAGTGTACTGTAGCTGAACTGTGTCAGAGCGTATCTGGATAATGTTAAAAGCCTTTCTCAACTTCCCACTGTAGTGTTGCTGGGCTCCCTTTGAATCTGTCATGCTCTCCGGGGGTACTCAGCTACAAAGTTGGCTTTCTATTGACAATGAATGGCAGCTGTTGCTAACCCAGGCTTTTGAATCCTTATTTGCTTATGCCCCATAAGTATTTTGCAGAAGTTCAAAGTTGAATCTCAAGTTGTTAGTTAAAGCATCGTGCTATTTTCCCCACTGTTGTTGCAAAACTAAAGAACAGCGACTGAACGTCACATTTAGTGCCGAGATGCTCTAGAGGTTGGCCTCGTGACTTGTAAATGATATGACACTCTTAAATGTACCTTCTTTTACTATTACTTACGATTCTCTTTTTTAAAATTTAATTCAGAATTTTAGCAACAATGCCTTGGGCGCATGGGTTTAATGCATGGGTTTAACAGGAATTGGCATGGAGTAAGACTGACTTGGGTCTTCTTGGGAAATGAGTAAACCTCTGTCTAGGCAGAGTGTGAAATGAGTCAAATGAGACGAGGGGATGATGGTGCTGCAGCTGACAGGGTTTTCCTTCATCCCTATAACAAAGGGTTTTTGCTGGTAGCTGTACTACATACAACTACATTGCAACAAATATTTAGAATAATTCATATGCATAAACTGTTGTTTGCCAATGTAAAAACTGATTTGCTTGCTATAGGAGTCAAACACTTTGACTGGTAATTCAAAGGCAGCCTTTATGTTTGTTTTTCCCTGCAGCTGGAGTAGCACTGCATTGAGATTTTGTGCAGTCACTAATAGCCCAGCAGTCTTATTCACTTGCATAAATGAGTAAATTAAGTAATTAAGACTTGACTTGGCTGTCTATGACCTCTATGCGTGTGTGTGTGCTCCCTGGTTTGTTGCCATGGTTACATGGTACTCTAGCCTACGCTGCTTTCCCCAGAGGCTTGTATTTCCAAGGCTTCAAAATAAAAACCTTCTCTTAGATACCCCACCAGGCAGATGGACAACTGCTACTTCTCTCCAGTTGCCATGGAAAGGACCTGTCTTTGCTGAGCAGCAACGACGACACAGGCGATGAAATTCCAGTAACAAGCAGGAGAAGTGATAGCAGTCATTAGTGGAAGCCTGGCACAATTAATCAGGGAGGTGGACTGTGTGTACCTCAGTATGATTATTGGGGATGTGGGGTGGGGGAACATGAGAAGTTAAAGGTGAAGCTTGATGTGGTCACAGTAGTGTGTGTGTTCAATAGCTTTGGCCCACACTTGTCTTTGTCAGGGTAGTAGTGTCAGTGTTGGTGTGTCTTAATTGTATGTTTTACATTATATGAGCTTTGAAGGGAGTCACAAGCAGTGCTGGAGTGGGTCTGATAAAACCTCTGAGCAAGAATAAAGAGTGACATGAGATAAAAGGCAGAGGAGGGGAGAAGCAGGGGCTACAGTTAGTTAGGGTTTGTATTGTTTTGACACATGCACAGTTGTGTTTTTCACAAGTGATTTATATTTGTTTCTATATGTACATACACACATGGAGCAGAATAACTTTCCATTAGGACTCTATTTGCTTTGGACACACTCCCTTGCATCTGAAACACACATGCAGATTCAGACAGACATTAGACAGTCGTCTAACATCAGCACCACGTAAATATCACATTTAAATGCATGTCGTGCATGTTGCTGAGAGTACATTAATTCACAGAGGCACAGAGATGCATACACACAGACACACAAACACACACAAATTGCACTAAAACACAGAAACCTCATCATCACAGACCTTGGGAGAGAAAACACTAATTCTGTATGCGTATACACATACACATCACACATCACAGAGTGCAAAGACGTGTTACACGTGTGTTGACATTTTCTTTCTTTTGAGAGCGCACACACAGCAAGGGGAGTGTCTCAAAGAAAATCACACACACTAACAGTCACACATAAGCTGCACAACACACATATGTATTACACATATGCATGAAATCTCCTCAAAGTAGATCACTTCACATCTGAAAACATTTTTATAAATGCGCAGGCACAATCATATACACAGTAATTTCCATCTTGATGTTGCGAAATATGTTTTCAGTCAATTAAAGTCACACACAGAGATGCAATATGAATATTTATGAGTTGTTTCCAGGGCGATGTTGTGTAACTCAGAAACTGTTTATTTTGGTCTCTGTTGGCCCCCACCGTCAGCATCAGGATAGAAGTATAAAATGGATGAGTTGTCAAGTGTGAAGGATAAACAGTATAAAACATCTGCCTCTTTCCTGGTTGTCTTGCACATTAATTTATGTGTTTTTGTCACAGTCTTAGTTCTTTATCTCACTGCTTCTTTTTGAATTATATTCCTTTATTCCTCTGCTTTTAGGCAGGTCCACAAACTGAGATAGACTGTTGAAATAGCCATTTTTTTCCTATTAGTCTGCTAGATGTGTAGCAAAATATTGATACTCCTGAGTATTGTGACATTATATTTTGTATTACTGTATCCAAAACACTGTTGATTTTTAATTAGTAGTTTACATGCAGATTAGGACTTTCAAAATTGACCAAAAATGATTTTTGATTGTTGGTTCTTAAAAAAACACAACACAATGCACAGATATAGTTAGACTTGAAAAAAGCCAGTGGGATTGTTCCATTTGGTTTTGGATTATTGCAGAATGTAAGCTCTGTGTGAAACAGATGCTTATGATCTACATTTTGTTCAGCAAGATAATATTCTCAAGTGAACATCACTTCTAACTTTTAACACCATCACTAAGAACCACTAGAAGTGTTCAAGGCTATGGTAATTGTTAGTCTTTAACCCTGTCAACCCCAACCTGTCACAGCCTTTTCAACGTTTTTAAATTACCGTCACTCAACCATTTGTAAGCCCCATGAAGATGAAGGTCGGTTGGCTCAAGTTCACACACTTGTTGTTCAATGTGGTATAGTTCAGAGTTCATACTGAACCTAGTACATTTTTATACATGTACATTCTGAGTGCCTTATTCAGTAATAATGCATCCCAATGGCATGTATAATTTCAGTTCTGTTTGTTGTGGTTGTCTGTCACTTCTGCAGCTACAACAACAAAATAATTCCAGGCAGTATGTTAAAATTCTGGGGTTTGAAGTGTTAATAGGTTAATCAGTTCTGATGAATAAACATAAGTTAAAGAGAAGGTGCTTGGCTGCATCAGAACTGAAGTCTTCTCAATGGAGGACAAAACATTTTCAAGAACTGAAAACGTGCGGATGCTTTTGATTCAGGTGTTGGAGCACTGACGAAGGACTGTACGCCAGGTCGGTTTTACAGAGTATACACTGTACCACGTTGTCCTCCTTAAACAACGTAAAATGTTCCCACACTTTAGACATTTTCCAGCCCACTGCTGATTTCCACCATCGCAAAGAAATCGCGCACCACTCTTTCTTTGTCTTCTTCGGTTTGGTAGACTAGACGCCTCTTATTGCGCCCCCTTTGAATGTGTGTCATTTATAACAGTCCGTGTGAAACACAAACGGAACATGCTGTTTAACGCGAGTTTTAAGAAGTAAAATTCAATTAAATTCAATTCAACTTTATTTATATAGCGCCAATTCACAACATAAGTCATCTCAGGGCACTTTACAGTTTAAGGTTTAAGACCTTACACATTGTATAATTATATACAGAATAATTTAGAAAACCCAACAGACCAAACTCCCTCTAGAGGAAGAAACCTCCAGCAGAACCAGGCTCAGGGTGGGCGTCCATCTGCCTCGACCGGTTGGGGTGAGTGGAAAGAGGAGAGAGAAAAGAACAGCAAGCAACAGAGATTGATACAACAACAAGGAGCAGCAGATGAGGCACTGGGCAGGTTGGCTGGACCAGCAACTACAGCTCCAAGGTCCAATTCGAGGAATCGTTTCAGCCCTATTCAAATTATCTAATTTCCACTTGATACAGGCATCATGTTAGTTTACACTCTTATTGCTTGAAAGATGTGCAACAGCCAGTAATAAAAAACTCAAAATACTAGTACATATTGTGTGTTTGTGTGACCAGGTGTGTTTTTGTGAGAGTATTAAAATTAATATAGCCACCAGATTAATAAAAATAACAATAATAGCAACTACAGATGAATGTGTATCAGTACTTTTGGAACATTTTCAGAACCTTTTAACAATACTGAGATAATACTGATAACTGTGATAATTTTGGTCATTGCATTCGTGATACTAAATTTTCTTACCTTTTCATCTCTAGCACCTAGCACTACTTTACTATGCTGTAAACAAAACATCATGATTTCTTGATGATCCTTTTTTGTGTTTTGTCTTGCCTAAACCCTGTTTGCCTGCTTGGACTTGGCCAGACTGGACTGTTGTGTGGTGCTGAGGATTCTTAGGGGTATTGATAATATGCAAACTGCACACAAACAGAATAGGCTGTCAAGTTCACACGTGCATATTTATTTAATTAAATCTCAGCCTTTTTGTGGGCATTTAATTGCACAGCCTGAGATCATGATTGCGATTAGGTTGATCAGGCAGCACTAAACTATGGCAGTGAAACCAGGAAGACAGAACAGATTTCTTATTAGCATCTGTTATCCACAACAGTTTACTTTTATGAAGGCTTTTACATTCATGCTACCCTTACAGCCAACTGAAGAGGCAGTAAGTTTAGTTATGTGCACCATGTACCTCAGTCATACATCAAACAATCCCAAATACTCATTCATATGGTTGCTTTATATTGGTGTACTGGGCCTGGAAGAGTTAGTGTATGTGCCCATGTGAAACACCTGAGCACAGGGAAATCTATAAATTCTAACCTTCAGCTGTCGAAGAAAAGCCTAGATAAAAACAAGAATCCACCCAGGATAACAGCAGGATGACTAAATGTCACGTGTAATGTAATAAATAGCACTTAATGAGCAGTTTGGAGGATGTCTTTTAGTTCACACACGTAACACAATTGTAACACAAACACAATTTGTTTACTTTGCTCTTGTCACACAACAAACTTTAGATTTACTAGATATTTATGCCAGCCCGGAAAACACAAATGGACTCAAAGAGCCATCTTTGTATTTCTGTGTGTGTGTGTGTGTGTGTGTGTGAGAGAGAGAGAGAGAACTTCATTACTAGAACTACATTTTCTAGTACTAGAACTTGTATTTGTTTATTCTATGTTACCCTGAACATTGTTTATCACCCCTGATAAAAGATATTGTTTTAATTGTCAGATACCTACACTAGCATAATCAGTGTTTGTGTGTAGAGTGGGCAGTGTTAAAGGCTAAAGGTTATTATTACCATTTCTTTTAGTCTTGTAGCCATGGATCTACACTTGTACAGAAAGATGTGCACACACATTCTCTGTATTGTTTTCTCATTTTCTCAGAGATGTTGTATCTCTGTGGAGGCTTGCAGCTGATTCCACACAGATCACAGCAGTTCATCGGTTCCTCCCACATTTCCTGCGTTTATCACATGGAAGGTCATTAAGAAACAGACTCATGTTTGTCCTCACATAACACATAGTTATTTTCAAGATTTATTGAGCTTAGCAACTTGCATCTGACACATCTGCATGCTTCAAAATGTGAGGTGAACGGTGGCTCAAACTGTCACTCATAAACGTCCTTGATCTCTGCTGTTTTGCACTAAAGGTAATTTTAGAACTGACAACTTAAACAATACAAAGGAGTTGATGAAAACATTAGGTGCTCATTCAGCTGTCAAGGAAAATTCATGTGGTTTCTGTGCTCTGTAGTCAATTCATATCATTTTGATAATTCAGTGTTTAGCCTAGTGCCAGACATCACATAAGGTAACACATTAAAGACTTTTTCAGATTGATTTATAATGTATTTAAAGCCCAAACAAAACTGGCAGTGCTTGAACTTTCTATAGAAATCAGAAGCATTGCAGTCTCTCTTGTGCTCAGATGAAACCATGTTTAAATTCATGTCCTTCCTCCCACACTGCACCTAACTCCTGAATACAATAAGTATTTATGGCACAAACTAAACATGTGATGATTAGTTAGATATAAAGTATGGTCCTGCTGATTCACAAAGGATTTATCTTCTGATGTTTATCTCTTCATGTGTCGGATTTGGAGTTTTTATCCCAAAGCCCTTCTGCCCTACATTAGGCTGCTGTTCATTAACCTAAAGCACAACTGACATTGTATGTGAAACGCAAAACCTTAGGAGTAATTTTATATCTTGTAAATACAAAGTTGAGATGTTGCTGTTCATAATATAATTTAATGTGAATTTTGGACACACCTGTTTAAGGTCGCTTTCACACCTTAGTATGTTTGCTTTGGTCCAAATCACTTGATGATCATTTTCCTCTTGGTTCGGTTTCCTTTCACACAGGGAAAAATCCAAGCGAACCAAAATGCGTCACTTCAAATTACGCAAGAACTTTATCTCTGCTTATTGGTCAGATGTGTCGCCACGGGAACAACAAAAGTAAATACAGGAAGTAGATCCTGTGTCGTGGATATTTCTATGATAGAGGAGGCAATTACATGATGAATGCTAACGTGGGTTGGTCGTCCTCCCGGAGATTGTTCATTATATTAAATCACTCGCACGATCATCCGACCTGATATCTGTGAGACACTGCACCTTCTCACGACATCACGTACAGTACAGGCCAAAAGTTTGGACACACCTTCTCATTCAATGTGTTTTCTTTATTTTCATGACCATGATTGGTAGATTCTCACTGAAGGCATCAAAACTATGAATGAACACATGTGGAAGGTGAAATAACTGAAAACATGTTTTATATTCTAGTTTCTTCAAAATAGCCACCCTTTGCTCTGATTGACTGTTGTGCAGTCCTTTATGATAATGAACAGTTTTAAATTATTTGTTTAATTTGTTCCTCTCTGTCATTTTGCATTTTATAAGCTACAAAACCAGTTGATCCCCAAAATGGAGATATTTTTGAATGAAGTTTAGCTGTATATGAGCGTAATCTTTAGGAGACAACAGGGTTCTCATATCTGCCTCATAACACTATTTGCTCAATATCACTTAAATCTTTTGATTCATCACAAGCAACTGATTAATGCTTCGTCAGCAGTGAAAGCAAATGAATCTGTCCATGAACCATTAAATGTTTTTTGGATTTATCCATGATTAGCTTACCGGTTTAAAGTTTAAAACAAGTCACTTGCCGGCGGCAACAGGTGACGCA
>JAUBNQ010000013.1:3584222-3618943 GCA_032353495.1 Ctenopoma kingsleyae
CACACACACACACACACACACACACACACACACACACACACACACACACACACACACTCTATCATCTGTATTTCATTTGAATCCATAAATACAAGGAAGAGAGTTTGTTCCCCTCTGTAGGTTCTGGTGCTGGGCTCTAAAATGTCCTACTTAAAAAAAGAATATTTGCTATTGAACACTTTAAAACAACAAGAGTTCACACTAAATGTTGTGTAACTATTTAACCTAATTGCAGCAACAGCCACAAGTCTCTTCAAAGTACACAGGGAGCCAGAATCATGCAGGTGTAATATCCACAAGCTAATGCGCTAATAAGCTAACAGGATAACAAGCACTTAGTCTGCTCTCAGCAGTTTTCAGCTCGGTGTCTATGTAAAGTGTTGGTAGAGCAAGTTTGTAAGAGAGCTGGTACCAGGTGAAAAAGTATGTGATCGCCGATCAATGCCTTTCATTGCCGATCACAAAAGCCGATCACCTGTAGCTCATATCATAGCTCATATATCCTTTTATTAAACTAACTAAACAGACTTATGTTATTTATCTTATTTACCCGTCATTTCTGCGTCTACATGATCGTGCACTTCTAATTTGCCTCTGCTCTCTGTATCTGCTGTATCCGCCCTGCACAAACAGGTGAGCACACAGAGAGCGAACGTCAGAAAAAATGTTATGTTGGCAAATGATAAACAAACATGACTGCCGTGTGGAACTTTTGCACTGTCTGTGAGAGTGATGTAAAGTTTGCATCCTGCAACACATGCAACGAAAAAATACCTTGTTGGGGAAGCTCGTTAAAATGCTTCAACACAACGAATAAACTGCAGGTATATTAGTAGTAGTTTCTTTTTCTTAAGCACTATAGAGCCAGAGAACACCCCATGCATGCCCTTTTTAATGTCATACAATCAGAAAGAAGGACAAGGCCAGAAATAACCAGTGGGACATTTAGATACACAGTAGTTCTAAGCAATACACATAGATATGCCATTATTCTATGCCAGGTCTCATTCTGGAGCATTATAATTTAATACCACACATAACACACCAATCTTCTACCTATAATAAATTGAATAATTTACAGCCAATCTATGTGATCGGTATCAGTGATCGGCACTCATTGGTGATTGGTATCGGAATCGGCAGCAAAAATCCTGATCGGAGCATCCCTAGTAGGCCCTCACTGAAAGATCACAGTAGGAGGTGAAGTTTATTATCTCTGACCTCAATAATACAGGTCCACTCTTGGGCTGCTAGTTTGTTACAGAGAGAACTAGAGTGTATAATGTGGCATGATTAATATATTTACAGTGGCAATATAGAGACTGGGCCAAATATAAATAAGCAGAACACTGAAGGAGCTAATGGACAACTACAGTGACACTCTTTCCAATCTTCAGAGGCACAGAATAAAGCAAGGCATGATTTATTAAGTTGTCCTATCCTCAGACATAGCCACCATGTGATGGAAAGTGTGAATATACATGTGTTTAAACTGGTGACTAGACCGGTGAGATAAGTGTTCTGATTGATGATGACGATACAACGTACGACTCTGGGTCACCCCCAGATAGCGAAAAAGGTGGATTAAATGGAAACGCAGACAAACATTCATTCCTATATAGACTGCTGAACTGTTTGATAAGCTCTTGGCCATGAATGAAAATCTGATTTCAAAACCACTGTATGAATACTCAAATTGACTTTAACGCCAGGCAATAAATAATCACTATTCCAGAGACTAGGGCTGCATTTGAAAGGAAAAGTATGATCATCAGAGATGCGCTATATAGTGATATCCAGTATTCACATAATCCTTCACAGAATGTAGGCCAAGCAAGTATGAAATATGTTCTTTATTGTGAATTTTAATATGAACAAATATGACTAAAATTCTATGAAACTCATATATTGAATTGGCATATTCAGGAGGAGTGCTGATCTTCAACAGATTTCACTGTTTATAAAAAAAAAAATCAGCATGCCAAAGTCAGTGTTGCTTATTTCTGTACTTTCACCAACTTAGACTGTTGTAGTGCAACAGTAGTCTGATCAAAGTGGTCAAAGAGGTCTTAAAAGAATCCAGAACAACATCTAAAGAACGGCAGGTCTCATTTAAGGTCAGTGTTCATGATTCTACAAGAAATAATTTCCAAGTTGAAAGCCACTGCTGAACGCTGAAGACTTTTGGGCAAATATTTTGTGGACTGATGATACAAAAGTAGAATTTTTTGAAAGTTTCAACTTTTCTGGACATTTTGATTGAGATGCAGAGGCATGACCTTAAACAGGCTGTTAATGCTCAAAAACTGTAGTTGAATTAAATTTATTTTACAAAGAAGAGTGGGCCGAAATTCCTCCCCAGCAATGTGAAAGACTCATTGCCATTTATCACAAATGCTTGATTGCAGTTGTGGCAAAGGATGGCAAAACCAGTTAATAGGTTTAGGGAGCAATTACCTTTTTACACAGGGTCAGGCGGGTTTGGAGCTTTTTTCCCTTAATAAATGAAATTCTTCGTTCAAGAACTGCATTTTGTATTTCCTCGTGATATCTTTGTGTAATATTAAAATTAGTTTGATCAGAATCATTTAGGTGTGACAAATATGTAAATAATAACAAAAAACAGGAAGAGGGAAAATTATTTTTTAATGCACTGCATATTTGTACACAGGGTAACATTGATTATAGCCATACGAAGCAGCTGCCTCAGACAAGATGATGAATCATGCAAAGGAACAGACTGTGTTTGTCTGTCAATGGTACTTTGGGTTGTTTTCAGGGTTGATCAGGCTCTCTTCATCCTACACCATACGTTGCTGGTTGCTGTCAAGCGCCACAGTCCCAGATGTTGGAATTCACAGTGCGTACTAACTGACAGGAGACTAACCACCACCAGAACTCACTGGGAGAAACAGCTGAGTGTGATGGAAAGCCAGTGGAGCACAAGGTGAACATGAGAGATGCTGGATATGGGTTGACAATTGTTTTATTTACCTGAGAAACCATTTGTGCAGTAGTTTGATAGGGGTAAGGAATTTGTATTTGGTTTAGTTTAAAGGCAGTGGCAGGCATTCAGAAATGTCTGGATCTTATTAGCTGTGTGGGCAAACTTAACATTGTTTGCAATATTTTATTTGAGAAGTTGTGATAACATAAGCCACTTGAAGAGAAAATCCTAGCCACAGTTATTATTCCTTTGAAACAAATGTTACTGAAAATCTAATCTGGCTGTGTTGGTGTCACATTTTGAGGTGTTTTCTCCACTCAAAGTGATATATGAACCATCCCTCATCATTGCTTCTGGTGAAATCTTGCTTCAGGGTAACACATAGATAGCACTTTAATTTATGGCTTGTATCTCAAAGTGCTGTGCAAGAACATGCATCATTTAACAGAATTTGTTAAGCTGTATCCATGCAGCAGGCTGCAATCTGAACAAATGAGATAAACAGTGTTGTGTGATAATTGTCCATGGTTTTGGCACTACTTACAACATTTTGACATTTGATGCACAGTTAATATTAAGTATTATAGTTGCAGGTTTAACTTTCCTTGTTAGGGATCACAAAACATGTTGAGCTTGACTTTTGTAAAATGAAATGAAAGGTGAAATGATGTAGCTACTTATGCCAGTGTTAACCAGTTTTCCCTTCCTTTCCTTGTCATTCCCGAGATGCCATGATAGCAAGAGGTAGCTGTCAGAATCAATCACAAAAATTTGTGCTTAATGTCCAATTAGTATTCCAAGGTCCTTTAAATAAGCAGTTTGTCAACACTGTCAAGCACCCTGCACTGTTGTGCTTGTCCTTGGCATACAGGCCAATCAAAAGTTGATGAAGCATCCAATCAACAGATCACAGGGAGACAGCCAATGCTTAAGTGTCCATGTCACAGTGTGTATTAATGTGATTTACAGTCTTCGGTGTGTGCATAGTGTGCGTCATGGAAAGCCATGAGGCCAAGAACACAATGAAACTCCTGGCCCTTGTCTTTATTAGCTTGGCAGCTTGCCTGGTCCAAGGAGAGAGAGTTGGATGAGGTTCTGGATATTCATCCCTGCATGGTGGCATAAAGAGGGAAGGAGTAGGCAGGCAGACATGCTGGCTTAGTAGGAGAGAATGACAAGCTGGTTCATATTCTGGTATGTGACACCGTGTACTAGATGTGTTTGTGTTTCTGATGGCTTGTTTTATTTTGACTATACTGCCTGGTACAGCACAGAATTTTTTTATAATAAGCTCTTAGGAGGCACATGCATATAGAGTTTTGCTGTTATAGAAATGTTCTAGCTGAACACAATATTGATGACTGTCTCCAGTTACTCTTTTTTTATTCTTTAAGTGATACCGGTTGTCATTATCCATCCCTTGTAAGAGTTTTGTAAAACAGCATGTCGTACATGTGTTGCTCGCTTAGACTTACTGTCTTCTTGTTTCCCATGAACCAAATAGAATCCAGTTTTTTAAATACTGTTGAGTAGGTCTTATTTTTTCAAGATAGTTGCAGAATTCTAACCAAAACTTTGTTTTTCTAAATGTGCCCAGCAAATTTCATTATTATTGCTGTTCCCTTTTGAGAGGTTCAAGGTTGAAGCTAGAAACAACCGTACAGATTAGAAAAACAAATCCCAGAAAGAAAAATTTTGTTATAACTAAAAAAATGATTCAAACCTGAAAACTGGCCTCGGGTGTAGAGACTCACAGACTAGTACAAGGGGCCAAGAGTAGATTATAGATAGAGTAAATTACTTAAAGAAAATGATCAAAATGTACATACTATCAAAATAATGTATGATAGTCTGATATAGGATGCATCTTAGTCACCATCATTATCATAACTTTGAACTGATAAGCTGACAGTCATAAAGAGACAGAGCGGCTGGCAGGTACACAGAGTAACACCGAGAAAGAAATCAACAGATGTCCGTAGCCACTGACATGACCACATAGACAGAAAATGTACTTTTGCAAGGTTTCATAAGTCATCAGTACCACTTGAGTTAGAGCTGCGGAGGAAGAAAAAAAGGTTTTAAATTGAAAGAGAGCAGCACTGCTTCAGTAAAAGCTGGCACTTTTTCGTTCCTCAGCTGTGTCATCTTCTCTGTTTGCCCTGGAGCACCTCCTCTTAGCATCAGCCTCCATGTCAGGGCTCCTCTCACAATCTCTTGCTCTTTTTCTCCTCGTTCTCCCTCAATCCCAAGTCTTGCAGTCTTCTTTCAAAGGTCATATGAGGAATGGAGTTTTTCTGTCTGATACATAAATGTATCATATTATTATATAGTAAAAATGCTAATAATATTTCACAATTGCTTAATTTTCAACCATAATTTGAGTTTAACCTGGTTGAAGCTGTTCATGTAGGAAGGTAGTGTTGAGTTGACCACTGAAGGTGAGCGTCAAAGCTTGAACCAGGTGTATGCAGCTGCCAAGAGTCAGTCCAGATAAATTAACAGTGATGCATGTGTTGGTTTGGTTGATCAAAAAAGAGACATCGTGCTGCATTTTGGATCATCTGGAGAGGTCTGATGCATGCTGGCAGTCCTGTTGGTGAGACATTGCTGTAGTCAAAGTGAGAGATGACAAGTGCCTGCACGAGGAGTCGGGCAGCATATTCACAAAAGTAAGATCTGATTGATATCACTGCTCTCATGTGTGATGATTTAGGAATTCAAAAAGCAAAACTTCAGTGAAGGCTTCACGATTATGCCTAAATTTATTTTCTGGGTTGTGAATCTGTGAACATATAGTTACTTCTATTCATCTTAATGATGGAGAAAATAAAGTGACTTACTGTAAGTGTTATTTGTTCTGCAATGAATACATTTGTGGGTGAATTACCCAGTTGAAATCACATTATACCAAATTCTCTCAGTGTAATGGAATATTATGATGCTGATATAAACCTCATCATCCCGCTCTCTCTCCTGAGCCATTGTTTTCTACAGTCGTATCAGTTTCACGATTTGTGGCTGAGATGCACGTTTTGCCAAGTCACTAGTAGACACACACATCTTCTAACTTTGTTTTGTTTTCCTTTGGTCCAGATGATGAAACATGCCTGGGACAGCTACCGACAGTACGGCTGGGGTCACAACGAGCTGAAGCCCCTTGCCAAGAAAGGACATTCCACAAATATCTTTGGTAAGCCAGACAAACCCCTCTCTCTCACTGCTCTCTGTGTCCATTGGCAGTTTTCACACATAGCTGTAAATCACAGATAGATGCATTTATGCTCACACTCAGACACATATACAAACGTAATCAACACACACACATGCTTATGTGATAATGCCTTCATTAGGATGCATATCACTTTGGGAAGAGTGCTTACAAACAAAAATGCAAGATCACTGAAATAACCAGCAGAAAATACACATCACTAAAATGTCAGATAAAAGACTATCTGAATATGTGTTTGAAATATTGTTAGTATTTTACCACTCCAGAAGAGTATGCCATTCACAGCCCCAGTTCTTAGAAAAATGTTTAAAATAATCAAATTAAAAAAAAGAACTGTCTTTAGATAAGGTAGCAGTAGTTATTTATTCTAAAGACTGATCAGTAGAATTATCAACAAATTATCAAGGTACTAAAGTCAAACTTACATTTTGTCTAATAACTGCACTCTACAGCAGACTGTAAGCCTTTCTGTGTAATACTTAGCTGACTCCAGCAATTCAGATTTAGTTCCAGTCCCACTGAGCTGCGTACTTTGAACGGTGTAGGGTACATACAGTGTGGAAAACTGTTGTATTTGTACACCAGAGGCTAGTGGTAAGTCCAGAAAATGCCAGCATTTTTAAGCACCTCTCTATTATTTCCTGCATAATCCTACCTACCGGCACAGTTAGCACTGCTGGGCACAGTAAAGCACATTAGAATCCTTTTTTTTTTTTTTCATGAAGTTTCTTACCTTTTTCCAACACTCCCTAAAGCAGTAACTTTTTTCATACATCATCTTCTTGGTTTACTCTGCTACTGTCCTCCTCTAAAACAACAAAAACAACTGTATATGTCATCTGTCTGAGCAGGTTATTACATCCCATAATTACATTTAGTTGTTAGGTGACAACCAATTAGACCGAAGTAATTATGACGGGAGCAAAGGAGAAAGTCAGATGGTGTAGTGTTTACATACAGGGAACTGCTGCTGTTTTTACGTTTGAAACGGGTACATTACTGACCGCTCTGTAACGTTAACTGTGTTTATTATTCTAACCATAGTGATAAAGGTCCCCTAGATGTTTGTACCCTTCATGCTGTTTCCTTAAAGCTAACCAAGCTCTTTTTGTTTGTAAACCTGACCAAACCGTGACCATTTCATAAGCTTAACTGCATGTTTCTCGCCGTAACCGCAATGATGATTAAGTTCTGGCGTGCTGGCAGTATGCCAGAGAGTAGGGAGAAGAACTGACCTCTCGGATTGTTAAAGCTGCTTCTTCTTTTGTCAAGTGGTAGCTTGTCATCTTCTGTGGTCTTGAAGCTGCCACAGTGGATTAGGGATGTGTAAAAATAATGAGATCTAAAGCCCCCAGTCACAGTTAATAAACATATTTCCTGGTGAGCAATGACTGTCCGCACCGCAGGCATCAGATAATGCCCATCATATGAGGTGGCTGTGTGTTTTTGACTTACTGTGAGCTGGTGCTTATTGTCTGTGCTCACTTTTTCCTTTGGGTATTCTTCCCTTCTCATGCTTAAGGGAGTCATTCAAAATTCTTACTAGTGTTTCCTAATTAATCTAATCACGTTAGCCTGTGCAATTATAAAACCATATAAAATTTAAACAAAGGCTGCAGTTTAATTAAATATGTAGGTTTGCAAACTTTATCGTCTGTTCTCTGTTTTGTGTGTTTGCTCATTACCTACATCCCTAATGAAGAGATGACCAGTCAGTCTCTGTTTATACAGTGAATTGTGGTCATTTGTAGGGTCACATAACTTCCTGTTCTGACCATTTTAGCAACTTGTTTTCAAAGAAGCAACTAGTGCCAATTTCAGTGATCTTACGTCCAGACATGAACTACTTTTGAGTTGAATCACCAGAATTTGTATGTGAATTTTCTCTCCTATGGCGGTGTTCAGTATTTGTGTTGATGATTTAGACTTCATTTTATATTTCAAAACATGTACAGAGTTGAGCAGTGTGAGTTACATCCATTATTTTCCTTAAGAATCAAGGAGTTTGACTCATTTCACCGTTGTATTATTGCAATCACAATATTGTTCACAATAAATGCAATATGACTTTCTCCAAATTGTGCAGTCCCATCCTAACTTTAAAAAAAAACAAAGCATATCAGTATATGCAAATTATTGTTGACATTGACATAGTTGATGGTAAAAATCCTATATTAGCCTCTAGTGAATTTCTGCATGTGGAGATTGATGGTTGTTTATGAGTTGCCAGTTCGACTTGTGTTTTTCTCTGGATTTCTGTGTATGTGTTTGTTCCTTAGGTTGTGTGTGTGTGTGTGTGTGTGTGTGTGTGTGAGGATGCATGCTTATGAGGCTTTTGTGTCAAATTGGAATGTTCCGTCTGGTGGATTGGCTGGAGGCGCCTGTGTTATTTTATGAGCTGCTGCTAAATGGTAGAAGGATGCTGTTTGTGTGTGTTTCCATTTGTTACCGTTATTGCGTGTCTGACTGTTCATCTGCAGCGTGTTTTTGTGTGTTTGTCAATGTCAGTGTGTGTGTGTGTGTGTGTGCCTCCTTGTAATGGCTGAGCATCTGCCGGTTATTAGTCACACGGTGGCCAGAAAAACACAAGGCAAAGAATCCAGCCTCACACTCTTCACAAACACAGTTCTATTATTGATGAAGTGTTTCCTCTCCTCCTACAGAACTTGACTATATTGATAATGTGTGTGTGTGCGTGTGTGTGTGTGTGCGTGTGTGTGTGTGTGTGTGATTCAAAGAAAGAGTAGTGTAGTGAAGAGAAAGCAATGTACTGTATTGGAAATGCAGCAGATTGTGGCTGCAACTACTAGGATCGTTGACAGCTTGTTCCAAAGGGACACACATGTGCACTTGGGCTTCTTGATTGTACGACTATGCATTGTGGATTTAAATCACTTTGATGTCATTTCAAATGAGCCCTGCTCCGGTACACTTAAGCCATTTTCAGACATGCAGTAGAACCCTGAACCTCTCTAGACGTTACCTGGAGGAGCTATATTTGAGAGCGCTAATGTCTGAGTCAGTCAACCCAGACATTAAACGGACATTAACTTCCCAGCTCACTAGTACAAAATCAGAGTAATGTCAGATTGAGCCCATGTGCAGCAGGTAATTGTCCATAGAATTCACAAGGAGTGAGTCAACACTAGAAAAATGTATAAAATTTTTTATCATGCTTTCTGGTGTTGTATTGCGCTTCTCTCCTTCCTGATCCTGCAGAGATAGCCTGCAGTTCATATGTGAAAACAGCTCTAGATTGTTAAAGCCCATCCAACCTAGTGTTGTCCTGCATCGGACTAGTAGTGTCTAATACAAGCATTATTTTGCATACAGTCTGCCTCTATTAAACATCCCTTCCATGCAGTTGTTACAGAGACAAAGGGTGTGTGTGCTTACCCCACGCCTTAGAGCTCAACCATAATCTGTCCAGAGAGAAGAGGAGGAGAGGCCAGAATGGTAACAAGAGGACTGGGCCTCTCATTGTGGCTCCAAGCTCAGATAACCTTGAGTACAGATACAAACATAGCCTTTGTCTCAAGGGTAAGCAGTTCAAGCAAGGATAACACTGTGGCCTTATTAAGAAAACACAGTTCAAGCTGGGTTACAAAAAGTCGTGTGAGACAGAGCCAGCATGTTACCTACCACAGTCCCTCATGCATACACACACACCCCATCATACTTCTTAATGTTATTTAAAACAAAAAACACGGCATGACACGGCAGTTCTATTGTATGTGCTATAGTATGAATAAGCTGCATTGATTAGTTCATCAAAAATGTAATTAAATGTGGTAATTTGCAATTTCTCTTTCCATATTTCATAATAAACAAAATATATTCTTTTTGTTTCGTTTTCAATTGTTATAATTTTAGAATGTCACTCTGCAAAACATTTTTATATTTTTTTTTATTTAGCAAACTAAGATACTATTTATATTGGAAAATATAATTTGCAGATTAATCTATAATGAAATAAGTAACTTGTTGCAGCACTAGTAAACTACCTTATATTTACTAGCCACAACACACTATCAGTACATGAATCCTTTCTGTGTTTTGTAGCTTTGATCTTAGTAACGCTGTCGTCGGCGGTCTGTCAGTTCACTCACATAATACGTATTTATATTTATCTCTATGTTGTTACTGAATTTTATGAAGAACACCAGCCACCACTGATTCAGGCAGAAAGCATTTGACTCGTGTTGAGGTTATTGGTCGGTCAAACCAGAGGCTGGTCTTCAGCAGCAGCTGAAGTACAGTTGTTTATTCTCGATGGACAGCAGAAGCTCTGATCTTTAGACAGACTCGGTGTTTGCTGGAAAATGCTCTCAGGGGATTTAGGTCACTTTACATTGATCAGCTCTTCAGTGTGACTTTTAAGTCCACACCACTGTCGGTCCTCGTTTCTTTTTGATGATTTTCATTTGTGGATTTACGTGACCTTATTGGAGTCATTTCAGTGGCTTTATTCTTGTCAACTACTCTGTTACTGCTTTATTGGTTTCCTCAGACTCTTACTCTGAAGCTCTCACTTTTCAGACCCATGACTTTCTCCCAGAGGGAGTTTGACATGCTCACTGTACATGATATCACAGACCGCCTCAGGCATGCAGTTGCTCGAGGCCTGTTTAGTATGAGGCAATAGAAATGAAATGAAAAACTTGGCTGGACACCTGGCCCCTCTTTCAGCCCAATATCGGAGAGCGCTTACTCATTGGTCATGGTACTCACTTCATCCATTATAAAGTTGCTTTGATGGAGTCAATCTGTCAACTTATATTCAGTTTAAAGTAGCATACACTTGCTGTTGGAAGGTGTTAAAGGGTGTTGCTGTGCCGGTTTGTCAAGAATTAAAAAAAAATTTTTTAATGTTTTTTTGTCACTCATCTTTTAATCACACAAAACCTGAATGACTGTTAGACCAGAGCACAGATACTTTATTAGAAGTGGGTTATTCAGACATTCCTTTTTTGGACAAGAATTTATTCCTCTCGCCATCAAAGGAGTCAGCTTTATACTGATTCTGTTTGGAATAATGCCTCAACCAGAATCCCAAATGCTAGATCAAATACTTCTTTGATTTTCAGCTTTTCTAATCAATTGACAGTGAGGAGTGTAATCTGCTGTAGAACTATTGGCTAGTCATTTCCTCTCACAATGTCTCTGCAGGGTTCATGTGAACGCTGTGATAACCATGGAGTCAGAAGTCCACCCTCGCAGCCATCTAGCATTTTTTTTTCTCCAGCATCTAGGTCATGTCCTCATATGATTGGCTTCCAGGGCAAAATAGTTCATTGCTTCCTGGAAAAGGGTTGCATAGTGGCACCGTGGCAGTGAACCCATGGGTAAAGATGAATGATTCTTGCGCAGCAGAGCCAAACAACGGAAATGACATATTTATGTGGAGCTATAAAGTCGGGAGATCCAGAATCAAGGGTCCAAATCTATTGCCATAAACTATAGCCTTCTGTTATTTGCACTGCTTTTTGGTCCAGTCATGGTTTGTGATTTCGGTGGCCTCAGTTTGGTTAGAAGTGTTTATTTCGTCTTTGCTAAGGTCTTTATGTAACCCTGTTCTTAAGTAGTGCAAAGTCGCTGTTCTGGAGGAAGGTGAATAAATGATGTTTCTTGCACTTAATGCAGTTGTTATGTTGGGAGAAAAATACTGACAGAGGAAAGAGAAAAATGAAAGGGGTAAACACTGCAGAGACACTGAGGTGTCTGTCTGCTTTTTTTTGTGAATGAGCAGTGCAGGGACATTTTTAAAATCTGAGATGTGCCAGTTTTATAAGAAGTATATCAGCCCATATTCAGATATAGTGTTCATTGTGTGCAGTATCAGGATGGATTGATTGCAAGGCAAGATATTGAACAGACAGTAATCTTAAAGTACTTCTTCTGTAATTATGTTAAACCTAATGACAGCAGCATGCTGTAAGATGGATGCATTTACCCAGAGCAGTTCCACTAATTTATGCGTTTTTTATCACATTGATTCCAGTAAGGACTAAGCACCTACCGTAACATTTCTTTATACAAACAGCTGAGTCGAAGTCATAAAACCCAGTAGTGCAGTCCACTTTGAAGACGTTTGTTATCAAAGTCACTGAGCAGATGTAAATGTGGATCTAGTGGTTTTTCAAACTACTACTTTGTGTATTTTTCTGCTAAAGGAAGCAGCAGTTGTTAGTCTGCTGTCTACCACAATCTACCGTCTGATTTATCTAGGTTGAACAGTCCCACAACATTTTTATATTCATAAGCTCAATGCCACAGATCCTTTGTCAGCCCCCAGATTAACATCTCCCATTACACAAATGTGTACTTGTGCAGCTAATGGCAAATTTGTGCTGTGTGGTCAATATCTACTTAATGATCAATGATTTCCCTCCATGGATGACACAGTGACATGCTGCTAAACTGAAAACAGCAATGTGCTTAAAATCACCACACATCAATCTTGTTGCCCTTTTTTCTTCTCAGCCTGATGTGTAGACTCAGATGTCTTGATGACTTTGGACCAAAGGCGCTTTCTATATAAGAGATTAAAGTTTGGGCAGCGGAAAGGCAGAGAGAGAGCCACTGAAGTTCTTTACAAAGGCTGGTATTAAATTGACCCTTTACTAAGCCATGTCTCCCATAGTTACTTCTTCCAATCCAAAATTAAGCCAATTATTTATTATTTTTGGGCTATATAACCTTAGTTGGCAGATTTTATCAGTTCTCTTAAACTGGTTACTTGTTATTTGTTTGAGTTGGTTGAAAACTCCATTTCACTTATCACATAACTCTTATAACACTGAGCCTTAAATATTTATGCATTTTA
This sequence comes from Ctenopoma kingsleyae, assembly GCA_032353495.1. Classification (NCBI taxonomy): domain Eukaryota; kingdom Metazoa; phylum Chordata; class Actinopteri; order Anabantiformes; family Anabantidae; genus Ctenopoma; species Ctenopoma kingsleyae. The sequence continues at coordinate 3,597,228 of JAUBNQ010000013.1, forward strand.
TGGATACATGCATAATGTTATTATATATTATTACTCTGCACTATGTAATGATGTCTAATGTCAGTATTCTCGCAGGTTGATGGTCCCAGTGCAGAACAAGGGATGAAAGTAAAGGAGCAATATTACAGTAATGATGATAGAATAGATAGTATAGAGCATTTTGTGGTAAGTTGTGGCAGAGAAAACTCATTTTTCAGTATCTAGTACACTGCACTGACAACATTCATCAGGTAATGAACACAGATGATTTTGTCTCATATCATCTGAAACCTACACATTGCTTATTATTATTTCCCTATAATGGTATTTTTCATGTTAGACCAGTTCAGAACTGATCCTATCCTGTTGTTATAATAATAATAATAATAATAATAATAATAATAATTAATACTTTATTGATCCCCTTGGGCAAATTGTTGTTTGGACAGCTGCTAGCTGCCTGTGTCAGCGCTACTACAGGGTTTCAGTGTCTTATCCAAGGACACCTCAACATGTAGCTTCGGGGGGGACTGAGAATTGAACCCCTGACCCTCATTTAGATGAGTGAGTCTACTGTATTATTTCTAAATCTGAAGACCCTGCTTGGCACATTTGCAGTACAAAAAGATACAGGGGAAAGAGTTGAATTCTGCTCCCAACAAGATGTCAAATTTTCTTTAGATTTCTACCAGTCTGCCCTCCCCTACTTCCCTCTTTCTTTTCAGATTAAAGTTTCAGCAGGGCTGCCACTGCCAAATCAGACAGCGGGAAACAGGAGGATTTGCTTGCTGCTGAGTCCAGCAGGAATGTGCATAAGCCCTTCAAACAAAGTATAAAAATGGCGATGTTCCATGAAAAAAAAATTACCTTGTAAAATCATTCCAACAGCCTTTACTTTTTTTGTTTATCATCTATGTGACCAGATAGTGATGAAGGCTGGTGCCACTTAACAATTGGATGGGTCACTTCAGAAACTATACCCTCAATGCAGCTGCCATTGTATGCCATAGTGCTGACAGTGCAAGTTTTCTATTATTGATATGAATACCCTGTCACAGAGTCTAGGGAGCTGCCTTAGCACCACGCAGGGAGCCATCCTGTTCTTTTGTGACAGTGGAAACGTCCTTCATTCAGCTGGCTGGTCCTCCTCCCTGCTTCACATTTATGTTGCTTCTGCGAAATTTAAACTATTTCATGCTACATAATTGTTTTCAGATGGGCTACATACTGTAGATGTACAGCACATGCATTGTTATGACTTACTGGGTAGTTGCAGTGCTGTGAAAAAGTATTTTCTTGTTCATAGATACCACAGCTACATTCCGCGACAAATTTTCCATGTATTCTCACAAACCCTCACTCTCACCTTGATGCTGTCCTTGATACAGATCCATACAGTATATGCACTTACATACTAAATATATGGTATGTCCTGCATGCTGTATATAGGTTTAAAACATGTTACACTTGGCACAATATGCTGTAAAATTATATGTTGTTTTCCTTTTTGTTGCACATGTAAGGTAATTCCATCAAATTACAGTAAAACCAGTGCAGACTGAGACCCTTTGGCACCAGGCCTGGAGTCCGTTTTTGTCAGAGGGCTCATGTTGAGCGGGAGCGTCCAGTCTGACCAGTAACCCTCTGAGGCAAAAAAACAGAACACAGCAGATGTTTCAGTCCAATGCCAAATAAGTTGGTAACCAGATCTCGACTGCCAGCCAGACTGGTCTGAATTGGCCTGGGGAGTTGGTTTGGCTTAGTTTATTGCTGCTGGGCTTATTACAAAACAGACTGAAATGCCACAGTGGACCTGGAGCAGCAGAAGATGATATGGAAATGAAGCTTGCAATAAAACTTTTTGAATATTGTGTAGTGGGCTGTGACAGGGAATGTAAACACTCTGTAATCTGACATGAACTAACGTGGTGGAACAATGGCTAAAGGGTGGGGGCTGAATACAAAAAGAATAGCTTGGTAATTCTAATTTTTTAGATAAAATTTTCTGTTATTAAAAAGAATCCTTAAGCTTCTGAGAGTAAATCCCAGCTGGTATCTGAATTGACTGGTATTATGAGCTGATTTAACTATGCAGTATATACATGAAAAAGTGAGATATGTTAAGGTTGCCATAGAAACCATGAGTTGGGGATGTTAATGCCTTGCATACAGCTTATTGATGACAAAATGTGATAGTCCCCTGCTCAGAATACTTATGGCATGCATAACTTTGAAGGACCAGATTTCTCATTTATGTCTAATGGTACCTAGACATGCATATAGGTTTTAATCACCCAGTTTACCCGATTTTTGCTCAATATAGGTGAAAGCAAAAGCAAAGAAGCATTTAGAGATATGAAAAGCGGATATGAGAGTCGTACACATGCATGTTCAAACTACACACACCATCTTTACCATTCTTTTTTTCTAAAAACATAAAACAGAATGACTTTATGCAGCATTACACAGCTCCACTACAAGCACACAATGATCCTTTCTGACCCACCATCCCACGCACCCACCTGGAGCTCTCCATCATCTCCCACTCTCCCAGAGCCGACAGGTTACAAGACAGAGCAAATGGAGACTGAGTAATGTCAACACATTTTCCTTCCTTGTGCAGATTCATACTGCAGAGCTCTGAAAGCTGTCGTCTAATGAAACTGGAACAGGGACTGTGACACACACAGAGTATGAGTGTTTGACAGAGAAGAAAGACAGTGACAATGGGGGGGAGACGTGTGTGAGATTGTGATAGATGGAGAGAGGAAGGTGGAGAGTGTGAGAGTTCACTAGATGTAGAGAGATGTTGTGGTATGAATTAAATCACAGGAAAAGGATGTTTTGTTTAGAGTGTAGGTTAAGAGAGAAAGAGTTAGCACACATAGACACCTTCTGTTTTCCGCTGAGCGTGTCTGTTTGTGTGTACATGCCGCTGTGATGATAATTCCCCAAATAAATAAACCTTATCCTGGCCAATTTGTCTCAGATAAGCAGTGCCTGCAACCCTAAACCCACCTCTTGGAAGTGCCAATTCAGCTTCATTTAAAGCACTTGGAGTTGTATGAAAGGCTGCACACCACTCAGATGCAGGGAGGATGGTGGAAACCAACAGCAACAGACAGTGTTGTGTTGAGGAGAATGACAATGAAACAATACGAGATCAGATATGTAGACGGGCAGCAGGTAAAGAGAGAGTCGATCCAGGAAATTCAGCAACGGGAGAATGAAAATAAATTGGCGACCAAAATGCACCTAGAGGAGGACGGAAGGAGTATCCGTGCACCAGGGTTTTAATAGAGCGATCAAGGAAAGATTAGGAAAATCGCAGCAAGACAGTGATGAATGAGGACAAACAAATGGTTAGTGTGAAGAAGGAAGAGATGAAAAGATTCAGAGTGTGATGGAGCAGAAAGGAGATGGAGAGGGTGGATATATCCCAGACATCAAAGTGAGATGAGACTTTTCAGAGTTGGGAAAACACACCTCGCATATGAGAAAAGTTAATAACAGCTACAAAAGCAAACCGAAGTCAGGAGTTGGAAAACCTGTCTAATCAATAAAAGTGTGGGTTAGAGCTACTTTGATGTATAAAAACTCTCAAACATTTTGAGCTTGCTGTTTGCTAAAAACATCTGCTCATTTGAACTGAAATAGATCAAGAATTGTTGATTAGCTGGAGTCCAAAGGCACAACACAGGATGCTCAGTGAAGTAAGAAATAAGTCCAGAGTAACAACTTCATTTGAGCTCACTAACATCTGTGCAAATCATGGAGATGCACAGAGCACGGTGTCCAAGACAGGACAGCATGAAGAAAATAAATGAGTGTTTTTAATGTGATGCGAGATCAGCTATAAGAAGATAGACAGTTCCAGTGTTTTGGCATCAATGGTTAGAAGGAAAACATGGGTAGATAAACATAAGTAGTATCACGTTTTATTCATAGCAGCGATGGTGATTGCTCACTGTGGAGCTTCATTGTTGTAAACATAGAGAAGGCATTGCATTCATGAGCTGTTACACTAAACCATGACATCAAAAGAAAAATGTCTGACTCAAGAACTTAGCCAGGCCTCTATCTTTGCCTCGGTGGTGTCACGTTGCTATAACTCGCCTAAAGCGTACCTGTAGGTGATGAAAGTGACAGAAGGGAGAGAGATGGAGGTTGTGTGGTGCAGCAGAGGGGCTCTGCTCCACCAACAGTCAGGCCAATCTGTCAGGATTCGGCAGGCAGCCAGGGCATCTTGCTATCAGCCCTGCCTGCCTGACTGCAGTGTATTTTTAGAGTGATTTAGAGGTCCCTGTCTATAATGATAATAACCCTACAGCTTCTGCATGAAGCCAGACACTGTCCTTTTGAATGGAGTCCTAGATAAGACGCAGTGGCAGGGAGTCTCAGGAATTCCAGCAGCACATGCTGTAGTTGATATGAAGTGAGTAAGGATTTAAAGGGCAATGCCACTGACTTTGAACACTGAAATGTGTTATGTGTGCATTGAACTGAACCAAACGCAGACAACAGTAGCAGAGAGAGGTCAAGATGATCTGAGGAAATCTGGAAACACCTCGCTGCATTGTTTTACATAATAATGAGGAGCTTTTGTAGTTGTTTTGTTCTTTGCAAAGTAAAGTATGCTGAGAAAAAGCACAAAAGAAATACATTTTTTGTATTATATGACTACATAGTAAATGTGTTGATGCTGAATGAATAATTATGACTTTACATTTAATATTTTGGCAGTTTAGTACAGTACAACATTCACCACCACCTTTATTGGTTGAAATGAATGAGAACTGACCTGAAGAACTTGTTTAGTTATTTTAGGTTATTTAAAAACTGCAAATGTTACAGATTATCTGCAGTTCTGAAATTAATAATGTTATGTGGCGATACCTTTTAATCTTCTAGTAATGGATGGAAGGCATTGTCACTGTGCACTATTGAGAGATAGCAGTTCCAAAGCTGGAGTTGTTAACCTCAGCTGTAGTATTATTACGATGTTGAAGAGTATGAACAGTAGAAACAACATGAGTACTGTACAGACTGTACTGTACAGGCTATTTTGCGATTCACTGAATATTTTATGTCTGTGATGCACAAAATATCCTAGGTTCTTTATTTACAAGCTTTATGGTGTAATGATAGTGAAACTGCTCTGTGTACTGTATTATCTGAGACTTCCCTTTTAAAAACTAACTCATACTCTACTTCGGAGTCTTCAGTCACACAGCTGCATCCTGAGTGTCGTAATTAAGCTTAAGTTTTGACTTGGAGAAGTTGAGTAGCCAATAATTTAAAATTATTTTCTGCACACAACAGAGGAGATGCTGTGTATTAATTATATATAACAGATTTTGAAAATATTTTTCCTCTTAATCACAGGAAAGTTCACAGGGGATGGAATATTGATTACCCTAACTGGGCTTTGGTGTTGCCTACTGAATGACTAAAATTATAGTTAGCAGTATAACTGCTTCCTTAAAGTTTGTTTTTTTAGTTTCTCTTGTCCCACTTTACTCCCTGCTCACATTTTCACAGTCTTTTTTTCTTATCATTATTTTCATCTATCAATTCTTCTGTTGTGAGCACCACAAGCCCACTGGTTGTTGGTGACACACAGACTAATATACAATATATAGATGGATAATAGAAAGGGATAGTCAGCTGCACCCCAACACACCGGTGTGTCTTTTCATTCACTCGGTAGCAAAGTTACAGGGGAATGGAAAGGTTTATAAAAAAATTGTATGTATATCAAACAGAAAAGACCAAACAGGTCCATTTGTTGGTGTTCATCTGCTCATCTTCTGTCACAGCACCTCATACCAGTTGGGTGATAGCACTAGGCAGATATCATTGCTGAGAAGAAACGGCTTTAGCTCCAAGTGAGAAATTATGGGTCATGTAATTCAGTCAGTGATTGACTCCTCACAGCAGCAGTGTATCACATACATATGATCTCCTTGGGTTTTCTATGATCCTGTCTCTGATGCGTGTGTAGCAAATGTAATTGTACAAGTGTAAGTCAAAAATTATTATAGACTTTTCCCATAAGGTGTCTTAAGGGTCGTCACAGTGCCTTCTGTGCATGTGTGCTTATAGTTGGTACTACTGTGGTAATGTTATCGAAGTTTGACCTTGATCGCGTGATTTGTCCTGCTGCTGTTACAGTGTAAATATTTAAGATATGAAGGGGCCTGATTATTTAGTGCTTTATAAGTGAGGAGAAGGATTTTAAACTCTTTTCTAGATTTAACAGGGAGCCAATGGAGAGAAGCTAATGTAGGAGAAATTCAAACAACAAACACTTAGGTTTTTCCTTTCGTACGTATGTTTGGTTCATTGTGCTTGTAATTCCCAGAGATGCCGGCTTATGTTTAAAGGCAAATGGACTGGACAAATTAATCTAATTTTCCTGTTTGCTTTTCCATGTCCAGGAAATTCCCAACTAGGAGCAAGTATTGTGGATGCCCTAGACACCCTCTACATTATGGGACTCCACGAGGAATTCAAGGATGGTCAGGAGTGGATTGAACAAAATTTGGACTTCAGTGTGGTATGTATATATATTAGCTTACTTTTTTAAAGAATGGATGAATACTCAGCCAAAGGCTTTGAACATTCAGTAAGAAACAGTAACTACATTATGAGTTAATCAGACTCAAATCTAATTCATGCTCATTTCTTGACATGGTTTTAAACAGCCAGCACTGTTAGACCATAAATAATTGTGGTGTGTGTAGGTCAAGTGGGATTCAAACCACTAACCCTTGCAGTGTTATAGCAGCACTATAGTGTCACCAATGAGCTTCACTGGATCAGTCCAATCAAAATCAATTCAAAAGGGGAAAAGAGGATTGGTTGTATAACTCTTTAGTGTTTCTGGTAACATTTTGAGCGTTTAGTGTTGGTTTCTCGTGTCCGTTTCACACACACAACACTGTGTTTGGTTTTCTTTTTTCCATTTTCACATTTTCAGTATTGACTTTTACATTTTCAAGCTTATTAAGTCAAGAGGGCTGTATTTAATAAAACAAGTGTTGTTAAATGTTCATTTAAATTATTATATTTACCTTCATAACCAACATCTTTTGCCTTTCACACTCTTATAAGCCTAATAATTGTCTTCCTTTACTTTTTATTATCAGAATTTTCTTTCATATTTTCTCTTTACTAGCCCTGTGTTTTCTTCGTCTTTGGACTAGACCAGTTAATTTGGACCCTCTGTCCTTCCCTCCTCGTTTATTTTTATCATGCCTTCTGTCCCTTCACTGTCCCTCTTTGTCTATCCCCCCCATCATCTTCCAACATGTTTTCTGTTTGAATGTTTATTACCAATTTATATCCTATTTCAACCATTATATCTCTCCTGCCATTTATTTTTTCATTGAACCCTTCAGTTAAAAGGATTCCATTTACACCTAACTAGTCATTTATTCCTCCCTCTTTCATAGATTTTATTCCCTTCTCTGTCCTTTCATTATTCTTACATATCCCTCTATGCTTTGTTTCTGCTACATCTTGTCTTTCCTCCTCTTTTTTTTCTTAATTCCCCATTATGGCTAAGCTGTCATCCCTATTTTTTCTCTTTTGTTCTGCTCTGTCTCTCTTAAATTTCCACTGAAATCATTATTCTGTCCATGTATGCCTTTTCCTTGCTTACCCCTATCTTTTTCCCTTCCTTTACTTTCTATCTCCACCAGTATCTGAGACTCGAGCTTGTTAGTCCCCCTACTGAGGCAATCGCAGGGCAGCTAGCAGGTAGACAGAGGGGATCTAACATCCTGACACTCTGAGGGCTAATTAACCTCTGGATCGCTGTGGTCGAGCAGGGGAAAAGAGGGATAGAAGAAGGAGGAATTGGGTATGGTGAGTTGGGAGAGAAAGAGGCTTCGATTGAATGGAGGTGAGGCAGAAATTGGATCAGGACAGACAGAAGGGAGAGAACAGAGGAGCAGCAGGAGAAAAGTAAGACACTGCATTAGAGCTAGAGAGGGAGGAAAGCAAGGCAGAGAAATGTGTGAAGATCAATCACAGGCAGAGCTGGTGATGTTTGGATAGATACAGGAAAGAAAAGGAAGGAGACAAAGTGATCACAATAGAAATAGGTAGTTGAGATGGCTAAGGGAAGAAAAAAGGATAAAGAGGAAGAAGAGAAAATGCCAGGAAAGAAAGATAATTATGATATCAAGTGAAGTCAGAGAGAGGCACAATGTCCAAATTTGGACACAGCTTTTTAAATTTCATTTATTTACAGAATGTTAACAGTCACTACTACTATTCTCAGATTAGGTAGCTCTACGAAATGTTTTCAATTTGCTACGATACCTGTTTATTCTGTAACCACAAAGCCACGGATACAAATTACTTTTAATACTGAAGCTGATGAAAACCTCAAAAACGTCATATTTCGGGTGTATCTTTGTAGGATTTCTGTTGATTATGAGACATTTATTCACATTGGACAATTAATGGAAATTAATGCTGGAAAATACATGTGATCAGATTTCAAAATATTAAAATATTGTTTGTGTGTGTGTGTCCTGATTTGAGTTTAAATTTGAGAACAAGGACTATGTTTTTTAGGGCAAAAAAGATTAAAGGGAGTGTCTATGGAGCTTTACAAAAAAACCTAACAAACATATCTTCGATTCAGTCAGTTCACTGAAATTATTTTATGCTTGGATTTTAGTTAGTTCTTCTAAGATGCTTGAGTGAAAAATTGAAGGAGAAAATGTGCAGACTGAAAGGTAGATTAGAAATTGGGTGATTCTGTTGTTATCAATCTCAAGAACATTCAATGAAATATATACAAAAACAATTTGGCAAAATAAAAACCGGTGTTATACACACACTGAGACTTGTGCCTTATGAAAACGGTGAATTCTAAATCACAAATGCAATAACAAGGATGGGAATGTGAGACAATAAGAAATGCTGAAAATGTTTGCAATTTGATTAATAACAGTGAGAGGCAGGAGAAAAGAGCAGGAGTTCTTTGGTAACAGAGGGGATGGAGGTAAGAGCTTAAAGGGAGGAGAAGAGAGGATGAGACCTGAAGTACCCGCTGACAACGAGAGAGAGAGGAGGCGTGTCACCATGTTTTCACTAACTGCTCAGTTTGATGCTCTTATACCTGCTGGTATCAGGCATTAGCGCTTAGTTACTGTAATATTCATGAAAGGTTCAAATAGCTTAGGCTGAATTTTAGCAGCACGGCCATGGCTTTATTCTGGCTTTTGCTCAGGCCTTTTACAAAACAGGTAATTCCCTGGCTCATATGGAGCAATATTCTTCAAGCCTGCAGAGGCCTGGCAGCATAATTGGAAACAAAAGTGTTATTCAGCTTGACTCTTGTGAAAATCAAAGATTTGTTCAAGCCATAGGTTGCAGCCATACCCAGCCACTCCAGTGAGAGCTCTGAGACTGGTTTAAGGGCATAGTCTGGATTTCCATTTAGGAGATTAAAGACATCACTCTCAGTCAGGTTTAACCACTCTTCTGTGCATGCATATGTGAGCACAAGTTCTCCAACTGCCTCTTTGTGCCAATTAGAGCCAGTTTGACCTTTTTATAGTGAGGAGTTTTGTCCCTTTTCACCTTATGATCACATACTTACATAAGGAGGGAGAGCCTACTTGAGATATGTACAGATTAGATTAGATCTGATTTTGAGTTTAGTAAGAAGAAAACTAACTATATTTATACCACCTTATTGAGGTCTGGTTCGTTATGCTTAAAACGTAGTTGTGTAATCTTTCTATGCTTGTAACATGCGTATGCATATTTTTATTGTGTGTCTACACCTTTGCTCCACCAATTCGGCTGCCCACTTTCCACCAGCAGCATATCTACCAGCTCCAATACTAATGAATGATTAAATAGCTTCCGTGTCAGGTCGAGCCAAGCTGTGAATCATTGTTGGAGTCTCCAGTGTCCTGCTCAGTCCCCCACACTGCAGCTTGCCCTCGTGTGATGAATGTGTTGGCGTAAGATATGCATCCATTGCCAGTCTCAGAGATTCACCAAATTGATGGACTCAGTTAACTGACACATTAATAACCCTGGTTAAATTGAGGATTTGATCAGAGAAGATGAGGCAGAGATGAAAAGATAAATTAATTGTAGCTGTCAAAGAGTGTGTTACAGCCCGGTTTAATTAACTACTTTTAATTATACAGGAGAATAAGTTTTTAATTAGATTTTTTACGTGGTGAAAATATTAGCACTTAAATGTTAGGCATGACACAGTGTGTTTTACCAGAAATGAAAGAATTCAGAGTTGTCTTTCACATTCATTTGAAGATACAAAATAGGGGGCTGAAGGTGACAGACATTTGACAGTGACTTCCACAGCCTTGTGTGCTCCTGTCTCTTGTCACCTGAAATGACAGGTTGCTGCAGAATGTAATATTTTAGCGTAATCACTTGGATGATATGTTTTTCAATACTTTCCCTTCAGACTTGTGGGACGATCGCTTCACCTTTTCGAGCTCTAGTGAAAGGTTTGAGGCAAACTGTGTGAGATTCAAAAGAGAGAGAAATCAAATCAGATTGTATTTGTTATAGCTCAATAACACAAATCACAAATTTCTTTCAGTTGCCTTTACAATATGTGCAGTGTTCAAATTCAGACTTGGCAACTTGTTTAAATAGAGAGGCCACGTTGGAATATGAAGTCAAGAGTAAACACAGTATCCGTTGATTAAACAACAAGTTTTTAATTATTGTTTCGAATAATTGTTTGACCAGTAAATTGTCTTATCCCAGAGCCCAGGCGGCTGTCTTCTGATTTATTCAGTTTACTGTTATAGATGATTATGGAAACAAGAAAATTGAATTATAGATTCATATAGAGATATTGGCACGTGATGTTCAAAACACTCAAAGTAATTGATTAATATTGTTAGTAATGACATTTCTGGCACTTGATTAATTCAGTGTACACAATATGCTAAGGTGATTTAGAAGAAAACAAAGTTTAATTGATAGATCAACAGAAATAATTAGTTTAAGAAGAGCCATAATTATTTTAAATATTCCTAAAACTCCAGAGAGCAAACTTCAGAAAAAGCCACTTTTACAGTCGTGACAGGATCCAATTTAAAATGAGCATTGATTATTTATGACAGGAAACTACACAAAAAGAAATAGTGTAATGCATGCCTTGACAGACTTCTTTTTATACTGATGCATGGTGGATATTAATAGAGAAAGTAGAAAAGCTTGGAAAGTGGATCTAATTCAGAGGGGAGAGTGAGTGCAGTATGTCTTTAAGAGCCATCACATGATAGAAGATCAGAGAATGAAGAGACTATGCTGTCCTGTTTTGTAGCTTTATTCTAGAACCTTCATTAAAAATCTAACTTTTGTTCTTGTGCCGCTCTCACGCGTCATTACACAACCTACATGATTTCTCGCTGTCCTATCTGTGTTCACTGCAGGGATTTTTAAATCAGGGTTGTTCTGTAGCTGTGCTGCTCACTGGGGGTTTGTGCCCCTAACTACAGTTGTAAATGGATACCAAGTGACACTCACTGGGAGATGGATGCTACAGAATCCTTCAGTTTTACAGGAGCTTCTTATCCCCTCAGTTCACACAACATCCACTCACTAAGAAAAGACTTCACTTTGTCATCACTGGATATTATATACTCCCTGCTGTGATATAATGGGAAAAACCTCTTCTTCATTATTGGTTAATGGGCGACAATTTTATGTTGCATATGCAAATTCTATGTATATACATATTCATATGAATTTATGATAATAATAATAATATTGTATACTTTATTGATCCCCATAGGGAAATTCTTTGGGGGCAGTCTGCCCCCCTTAGGCGCCAAGGGTTTGGGGTTCAGTGTCTTGTCCATGGACACTTCAACATGTGGCCAGGAATCAGGGAGGGACCGTGAAGTGAACCACCAACCCTGGGGGTCATAGACAATTGACAATTGCCGACTAATATAGCACATATGTTACGTATGCAGACAAGTAACATTAAAAATGGTATAACCTTAACGATAAAACATCAAGAGTATCTAAGATATTCACCCAATCACAGGTTATGGGACCTGCATCTCATTCCTCTTACAGGACTCCTTGCTAGCACAACTGCACACATGGGATCTGAGCGAGGTCGTAGCTGCAAGTGACACTGGCACATTATCACACAGTCTGGCTCTTCAGAACCATTTTAACTCAAGGTTGATTGTACACTAACAAGCCAAAATATTATGACCACGCCTGCCTAATATGGTGTTTCCACAAGAAGTTTCCTTGTGCTATCTGCCATCAAAATTTGGCAGCATATCCTTTACGTTCTGTAAGCTGCAAGTTTGAGCTGCCAAGGATCTGACTTGACTTGATTACAGAAGACTCTCAGTTCATGAGATAGGAGGTTCGATGTTGGAACAAAGCCCAGAATCTTCAGATATGATCTACACTGTTGTATGCATAGACATAATGCTGTGGCCCCGAACAGATCAGAAATAAAATATGATGGTAGCCCGCTGGAAGGGTGGATGCCAGGAAGACTGGCCGTTCCTTATTTAATTCAGTGGCAAAGGCTTGCCAGCAGCAGCATTGTGACAGTTTGACAGTAGACACTGACAGAAAGTCCAGGAAACAGAAAGGGCCTAGGGGATGGATTGGAGTAGGTTAGTGAAGGGAAGCTGGAAGTTAAGGTCAAATGAGCAGGGATTTGTCCAGCACTGCTGATCAGACAAGGGGACGCACTGAAACAGGTGACCTGTATGAGGACTTAAGTGAGAAAATGTTCCTACTTTTCCTTACAACTTACTCAGCGTTTCCCCTACCATTATACAAGGGGGGCGCCCCGCCCTCCCAACAGCACCACCTGCCCCCCAAGACGGTCAAGTTAGTTTTATTTAATTAGATTTTCTGTACAGCGCCAGATCACATTAGAAATCATTTCAGGATCCCTTTCCTATAGAACAGGTCTGTCTGTTGTTCTTTTATTAAACTAACTGAACAGCCTCATGTTATTTTGTCTTATTTACATTCTGGCATCATCTCTGTATCGAGTGCAGCAGAGTTCTGTCGCGATATGTACACACAAAGACACTCCCGCGCGCACAGAGATGAACTCACCAGCGGACAGAGCGAGCGCACACACTGGTGTACACACACAAAGAGCGCGTGTTGGAAAAATTTGACTTTTAAAGCCTAAAGATCAAAACACATACACAGGCTGCGGCGCATCATATTTAAACTGTACAGCTGATATTAAGCAAATAAAACCATCATCTTTCTATGACTTTAGTGCATTTTCCTTGTTTGTTGTTCTTATGTTTCTAGCATTAAATAACATTTGTACAGTCAGGAACCTTCCAGCTATACGTAGAATTGTTTGTGCGTTTGAAGACATCGCGTAAAAGGATCCATATGAACGTTTCCACAGTGAGAACATCTGTGCGCATTTCTGCAGGCGTTGACAGCGCTAACTTTATTAATTATTCATGATTATGAATTGTCCCTGACACAGATTCACAATCGGTCAGAGTGTGACAGTGAAATTATTTTTCACTGAAGTTTTCCACACGCTCTGCTCAGGTGCTGCATCAGGAAAGTCTGCATATTTAAAATACACAAAACCACTGCAAAACTACAAAAACTGAATCATAACCGAGAGAAGTAGTGAAAGTACTGCGGCCGACGCATTTCAATCCAGAAAGTGAATGCAGGTTTGACAGAGGGGCTAATCCTATGAATGGTTTGTCCCCCCCCACCCCCAACACAGCAAACCTAGGGGTAACACTTTACTTGACTACCATATTCTGAATTTTGGCAGTAGTCTGTATTCACCATTCAAAGAGGGAAAGCAGAAGAAGACCTAGGACTGCAGACGTACAAACCAGAAACAAAGCAGCATCTGACAGTGTTTGCTGACTTTTTTCACACCACTCTCACTCACCACAGACACTTTACAGGTACTTCTAATTGAACCATCGGACCGTCACCTTGGTGTCTCCTGGCTCTAAGAGTTCTCAGGTTGTGCAATGGCGCGTGAGAGCAGCTGAACAGACTCTTCTAAACCTCTCATACGTTCCTGTCCCCCCCCCTGAAGGAGGGAGAGCCTACGTATGATATATACAGATAAAGTCATCATCTCTTGCATATTTTCCGTCCTCCTGTGAAAACGTGAGAACAAGGTCACATTGCAAATAGCTCCTTGCATTTGAATATAGAGTATTGGGATGAAAAGTGCTCCAGTTGAGTAATGCTACACAGTCACAGTTGCCATGGCATTGATAAAGCTGTTAAAAAGAGAAATGTACTAACTTCACATGGATTTTAAACTCTAAGCTTGAGGTTGTGTTAGGAAAATGCTCACCAGAACCTCTGTGGTGTCTTGAAAGTTGCAAGACTAGCAATAGGGTGATTAATCTTTGGGATTTATTAGGATAGAACAATAGAAGATTTTGTTGTGATTTAGCCCCATTTAAGCTGTGCAATGCAGAGGGGGGCAAACTCTCTCCCCTCCGTCCTAGTGCCCAAAGGTACAAAATATAATTTTAAACTTAATTATAGAAAGAAATGTGTTTAAACCTTCTTGTATTTACCCTTACAGTTGACTTGTGGTAATTGTTCTTTCATTTTTAAGAGCTCTGAATGTGGCTCACACAGATTTCTTTGTATCTGTGGGCACATTACAGATTATTTCACTTGAGTTTTTTTGCTTTTAAATGTTATTGTCTGATTCAGGATTTGTTATGGTGTGCAAACCCACTTTGCATTTTCAGCTCAACTGCTGCTTCACGGGTTGTCACGTTTGATGACCTCTGACCTGTGCAGAGTGTCTTAAAATACAGTATGCAAAATTTCAAATGTAAAATAGCATGGCTGGTCTTTGTTCCTATAAGACTTGAGTCTAGTCACTTCTACTATAAACTACTAACCCAGTTGTTTGTCTAAATGACAGGCCACTGTGGCTAAAAGAAGATATTTGGCTTAATATGATGTTTTCTAAAGTATTCTGCTTCATTTTAATAGGAATTCTTTCTGTGTAAACCTGAATTGTTATTAAATCAAAAAAATTGTGCTTGTATAGCTGAATGCAGGTCAATTCCTTCTCTACCTGTGTATTCCAGATTTTTTTTATTTTTTCCAAACCAAACAAACTCAGTAGGAAAAGAGATGAAAAGGACACAAGCTGTGCTGTTGGTATAGAAACCACCAGCTCATAAAAAAATCCCTGAGAGTGACATAAATGAAATGAAAACTTGTCATGAAAGAGAATAATAGATCAACATAATGTCATAAAACATAAATAACCACTGGAATAATGTTTTTGTTCTTCTGTCTGATGTTATTTTCTGTTTACCCAGAATGCCGAGGTGTCTGTGTTTGAGGTCAACATTCGTTTCATAGGAGGACTGCTAGCTGCCTACTATCTCTCTGGACAGGAAGTAAGTGTTCACCTGTAATGTTGTGTGTGTTTGTGAGTGAGAAGTATTTTTTGCAGGAACGTGATAAACATCAGGGGTTTTTTTTCCCCTGAAGAGCACCAAGAGGGCACGAGGGAGGATGAAAAAATTGGAGTGGGATTAAGAAAGTATAAAGAGTTATAGAGAAAAGAGTTGAGGGATTAATTTGTGTTTTTATTACAGGTATGGTGGGGATGAAAGGATAAAAGCATAGAGAGGAAATTATTGGCTCACAGGAGTGGGGAAAAAAGAATGATTTTCTTCCGTCTTACATCCTCTCGTCTCTCTTTTCTCCTCCCATCTTTCTCCCAGCGGTTTTGTTTCTTTTTCTCCTCCACGCTCCCCTTCATCCATCTTCTCTTCTCCTCTCATTAAGGTCAGCAGGCATATTTTCAGGTAGACGCTGAATCCAGCCTTGCATCGCTCTTCTTTTTTTTTTTTTTTTCTTATTCTCTCTCTCCGACCATCCCATCCACTCGAGTTTTCATGGCCACCCAAGCAGTGCTCCCTCTGTAATGGGAGCAAATACATCAAATATGTGCTCAGTACAGCCCACATCCCTTGCACTCTATCATAATTTTTATGTGGTCGCTGGGGCCAAGAAATCTATTCTTTGTTGTGAGATATTTTACTTCACTTGCTTGAGAACACATTGACAGATTTTTAGTATGGGCTCTATGGATGCTGATTAATTTCTTATCCTTTGTTTTTATCTCCTGCCCTGTAGTGAACCCTTAACATACTGAAACACATGTAGCATTGTCGCTAGTGAACCGGAGAGTGCACAAAATAAACAACAGTTTTGATTAATTATTTGCGTCATCGAGCGATGAACTGTGTCATATTATATTATTTACAGGAACTTTTTGCTGCTGTGGGCCCAAACAGCATCTGAAGTGAAGAATTCAGTTTTTTCTTGGGGTTGGAATGAATTTGTTAAAATAGTGTCCAAAGCTTCTTTCCACAGCATACGCACGCTAACACTTCTCCCTACTTCTTCTATCTTACTTGGATAATACACAAAATAGAATAGGGCCCAAAGGAAAATATGAGAAAGATGTGATTCATGCTACTGTATATTTTCTTATCACCATATTTTTGAGTCACTTTATTGTAGGTCAACTACAGATCATGTATGTGCCATGAGGCTGTACCTTTTCAAATAAGATTAAATAAGGTTTTCTGGGCAGGCCCAGGGTAGACCCAGAACACGCCTCCTCATTTATGGAAATAGGGTGGTCACAATATTAGAAACAACCTTTAATATGTTGCACTCCAATACAACTCTACCACACACAGAGAAAGTAACCTTGTAAAAGTAGAATTCATGGCAGAGCTACTGTATTGGATTGCATTACATTGTACAGGTGTACCTAATAAAGTGGCCAGTGAACCGGAATGGGAATGACCTGAAGGAGCTGGAAAATATTACTGGAGAAAGGGATGTTGCTCTAAAGAATCTGTGTGATCAGGGTCTTTTTCTTTTGGATATAGAAAGCCTTTACTCGCTTCAAATCAGCCAATTCAGATTAATTACACACTGCTGAAGCAAAATTCTCAGTATTTTATTGCCAGTTAGGATTTATCAAGTAAAAGGCTCACGAGAAATGTGTGTTACTAAAAATATTCTCACACTCTCTATTCTCACAAAATTAATTAAAAGAGATATAAATGCAAATGTCAGTTTTGCACAAAGTTCAAATGAGTCTTTGGAGTTATATCGTCCTTCAGGGTTTTCTTGCGGTAAAGAAAAGAACAAATTAATGAAGTGAATTTATTTGCAGTTTAGTTTAGGAAAAATTATTTATTATCACTGTTTAGTGGTTTAGAAATGAGAAGCAAATACTAGCAGCATCTCAGTAAATGACACGTTCACTTTGTCATGTGATGTAACAAAAAAAAGAAAATGTAATAGTCATCTGTCAGTTGCTTAAACGCTGATTTAATCATCTGCAGAAAGGTTTGACCTGCTCCCACGTTGAGAATGGCTTTAAACTTTGCCTGACCACAATGAGTGATGCAAAGGTGGTGGGCTGACTTTTTAAAACTCAGCAGTGATTTGTTAAATCACTCTGAGCAACAACATAAGCTAAAGTACCCTACATCCAAATGTAATGTCACCCTTATTCTCCACGCTTTCCCTCCCACTATCTTGTTTAATTCCGCCTCCTCCACCCAAACCATACTCGGTCATTCATCAGAGCCCGCTCAAGTCATAACGGGAGCAGTGGGTGGTAGGAAAGGAGGGAGATGAAGCATGGGAGGCCTCAGAGAAGCAAGAGTGAGAGGGTGGAGAAATTCCTACGATTGGATAGTGAGGATAAGTTCAGGATGTTTGGAGGAGATGGTTACAGATAAAGCGATGGGAGTGGAGAGTGAAGTTGATAAATGGCCGATGGGGGAGAAAAGCAAGTGAGACTCATTCTTCATTTTCGCTGGACATGTCCTTGAGCAAGGGACTTAACCCCTCAACTGCTCCAGACAACCAGCAGCTGACTAAATTGTTTTACGGGGCAGATCCCTGGGGGATATTGTGTGAAAATTAAGCAATGTCCACTCTCTGGGTGGACAGAGATTGAAGTTATTAGAGCAGGGGGAGTTAACTGGTGGTTGAAGGTGATGTTTTCAGAGTTTATCAGCGTCCTTCTCAGTTGGATGTCGATAGGGTTGAATCTGTGATTTTGTGAGGGATGGAATGAGTCAAAACGGAGAGAATGAGAGATGGGTCTGGGGGAAAGAGAGGTGAGGGAGTGGTGGATAAAACAAGACAAGGAGCAGGGTTGAAATAAGACGTCAATATTCAATAACACTGAAGGAGAACATGAGAAGGCTGAATGAGTTGAGTTCGATAACATTAAAGGAAGGAAAAGGTCGAGAGAGAAGTGAAACAAAGTTTTATAAGGAACAGAGACTGAG
The DNA here is from genome assembly GCA_032353495.1 of Ctenopoma kingsleyae. Taxonomy (NCBI): domain Eukaryota; kingdom Metazoa; phylum Chordata; class Actinopteri; order Anabantiformes; family Anabantidae; genus Ctenopoma; species Ctenopoma kingsleyae. The sequence goes on from JAUBNQ010000013.1 coordinate 3,615,575, forward strand.
AGGATATATAGACAGGTATATGGGAAGTAGTGAAAAATAGAAATGAACACAAGAGAAGATGAAACAAAGACCACGAGAGATTGAAAGAAGCCAGTGCAGCTACAGTATAATTGGTATTTCTTGACTTGTCTTAGCCCAATTTTCTAAGATCTCCTTTCACTATTTGATACTAGTAGTGTTAGTAGTAGAAGTCGCTCAGCCACAATTTTCATCATCTTCAGCGAGTACATGCATTTTCAGTATGCAGTTTCTCAGTTACTAGTTTTCTCCTCGTTTTGATTGTGTTTGGGACACAGTGTTAACGTGGAACAGAGACTTATTTGTTATTCATTTCCCAGCAAACAGTCTAATGAAACCCAGTTTGTTTGGCCGCTCTGTTGGTTCTGTACTGTTTTACTGAGTTTTACCAATTGCAAATGTGCAGGATTTCTCCATTTCACCGCCAGCTGTGAAAGACAAGTGAACATCTACTGCACGAATGCATCCCATGCAGTGCAGGCGTTAGACTTTAATTGCTGTCATTTTGCTAGTTATTGTGTGGCATTAGTGAAAGATGCACCTGTGCAGAGTGCTGACTGATCAGAATCATGTGAAAATGTGGCACAGTATCCTGGGCTGTATCTACCTACTCAAAATATTTTTAAAACCATAATGCAAACTCATATTTACATGAGCAAACACAGGAATTGGACACTACCAGTTGATGATAACAGTGATCTTATTATGCAGAGAACTCTGTGCTCAAAATTAAACTGCATATCTGTGTGGTTCTGCATCTCCGTCGCCAGATGCACTAAAGCAGACAGAAAGAGGCTGCAGAGAGTAGCTAACACAGCACTGCAAATCACTGGCCATCCTCTCCAATTCTCTCAAGGAATATTGTAAAGTACTGTTTTCACCTGAAGCCCTCAAGGAGACCTTACAGGTGCATCATGTCCAGACTTAAGAACAGCTTTATGCCTAGAGCCATTACTTTGCTGAATGCTAACAAGCACTAATCTACACATTTTAGTTTACTGTGTTGGTAATGCAAAAATCTTTGCATTGCCTGATTTACACCTGTCGAGACAAGCACGTAAAGTTTTACTTCACGTGGCAAAAAAGCCAAGGACGACCTCATCAGATAAAGCTTTCTAGTCATTTGATGTATTACGCTGTGTGTCAGTCATCATCAACAATGAAAGAAAAACTATAAAACACAAGCAAACACAGAATGAGAATAAGGAGAGAACTCAGAGAGTGATAAGAGATTAGATTGAAGGAGAAAGAGACGGAAACACAGACTGAGCCACTGAAAATGATAGAAGAACAAAGTTCAGAGATGGTAAATAAGAGAAAAGTTGAGAGTGAGTTGGATATTTCTGCATTCAGGAGGAGGAGTGTTGGCCTGGGCGAGTCGAAGCAGAGCAGCATTGATGGATTGTGTTTACTCCTACGTCTGTCTCAGCTTTATTCTTTTACTCTCTCCTTGTGTTTCTAACTCTTTCTCTGATGTCCTCGCCACCTTCTCCTCTGTGTTCACACTTTCACTTCTGTTTGGCCACTTGTCTAGTCACTAGATGTCTACATCTAATTGCATAATTTCCTCTTTTGTCTTATTTAAATGCCACTGATTCTCTCCTCTGTTACAGTCTTTTCTCTTTGTTCTTATGAGTTTTTAGGGTTCTCCCTTTGTCCCTCCTTCCTGATTTATCTTATCCCTGATTGTTTTCTCTCATCTGTGCTTATTCTCCTGTGTTCCTCGGCTCTGTCCTCCCCATTTCACATTTACTTAACTTTGCCCCACTTTCTCTTTATGTTATCTGTTTTTGTCTCCTAATTACTCTCCTCCTTGTCCTCTGCCCTTTTTTCTTTCTTGAGCATTCTCCTCATCCTTATTGTCAGTTATCCTTCATATTTATCTGTCTATTCAGGCAGTAAAACAATATATAAATGAGTAAAAAATATTTATAATCTGTTGAAACAGTGACTCAGAGAACTCTTTTCAGCTTTTGTGTTAATTTACTAAATGTTGCACATACTGCAAGTCTGTCTGGATTATATACATGTAAACAGTGTCGTTTAAAGTTATGAAAGGTGTAACCTGTGACATTTTTGGAGTCCAGAGCCATATTTGAATGAGTTAATAATGTTTTTGTGACTTTAATCACGCCTTTATTTTGTAGAGCTAGTTCTCCATTCAGTTTTATAATGGTGGGAAGTAGAGGGGAGCTTGAGGAGGCATTATTCCTACAGTGATTGATGAATCTACAAAGTAATCAGCTCTGTTCATTGGCAGATAGAGAAAGAAGGGAAAAACAGCTCACACAAAAAATCTTTAAAAACAATCGCAATGTTTTGTTCATATTGTCTTTTTTTTCCCTTGCAGCTATTTTAGTCTGCAGTGTCTCTTCTCTAGTTTGTTCTGCCAGTACCTGCATCTCATTAGCACCCCGTGGTGTGTACCATCCCTTTTTAAGTGCAGAAACTTAGCAGATGTAGTCACATTATACCAACACTTATTTGTCATTTCTCTCCTAGCCTAACACACTATTCTCTAGTTATTACAACAAATCTGATGATAAAGCCCAAAGGACTGAATGGAGTGTTTTCAGTGACCTGAAAACAGGCACGTATGCAAGCCACCAGTGTTAATTAAGTGGTTTATATAGAATATGTGTCTAGAGGAACTGTGTTACAGTACTCTGCTTTTGTATTGTGTTAATCTGTCATTGCTGCTACAACCAGTATTTTGCCAATGCTACACACATAATTCAGTAAATGGATCTTAACTGTCAAGCACTTGAGATATTACCATAGCAAATCGTCTTATCTAAACACCAGTATTTTAGGAAATATGCTTGTTTACCTTCTTACCAACAGATGAGAACATCAGTACTGTTTAATCTCTGAAGGTAATACAAAGACACAGTGTTTAGTCTATCTTAGAGGAGAAGTAGAAACAGATTCTGCTAATGGTGAAACAGTACAACAAATTTAAAGCTGGTCTCTTTACAGAATAAATCGTATTTTGTGTGATTAATACGTTTGGAATTTGGACAATAGTTCGTTTGAGCCTTCAGTTGTAGGGGTGCAACAATTAGTCAACACCTGCCAACAAATTTAATGGTTGACTAGTTGGTGAGTGGCATTAACATGTTTTTCAAGTGTCCTTGAAGCTCGGCTGACTCAAGCCGTGCCTCTCAGCCGCTCTCAGCTCCCTGCACACATGAATGAATAACATAAAAAAATCCCACAACTTCTGTTCTTTGCGAATGGTATTGGGCCAAGTTCTGAGAATATAAAAGAGTGGATCTCAGAAAAATGTGAAAATGGGCACTGGAATTTTCTGCAGTGTATCTTTTGTATCAGCAGGAATATTTATGAAGT
>JAUBNQ010000013.1:3620590-3636490 GCA_032353495.1 Ctenopoma kingsleyae
GAATCAAACAGCTCACCCTGGGGTTTGAAGATGACTGCTCTACCTACTGAGCTATCATGCCGCCCTACAAGTCGGATTGTTGGGTTTTGTACATTATTCTGTATATACTTATATTCTGTAAGGTCTTAAACCTTAAAGTGTGAAGTGCTTCAAGATGACTTTGGTTGTGATTTGGTGCTATATAAATAAAACTTAATTGAATTGAATTAATTGAAAGGTTGTGTGTCAGTCACGGGCATAACGGGCAGACACAGTCTTCAATTTAGACCAAACGAAAAATGATACGTTTGTTATTTTCTATTTTAAAATCCGTTCCAACAGGACACAATAACTTGGATAACAGTGGGTATTTTTGTGTTTTGTTTAGTTTTTGTTCTTTTACTCATAATCATCAAAGATGAACATTAATGTTCCTACAAACTAAAAAAAGGAAGGGGACTGGAATGACGGGGATGATTTGAGCGAGGACGAGCAGATTGTGCAGAGAAGAGAGAAGGTCAGGGGAGCAGCCCGAGCCCTGTAATGTAGGATAATGAGATGACGGTGTCTTAAAGAAAAGCTGCACACTCTGCCTGCATAAACAGCACAGCATAAGCCACCCTCGCTGGATGGATGGATGGAGGGAGAGGAGGAGATAAAAAGACTGAGAATGACAGAAATGGAGCAGCAAATGAAGGACAGGATGGTAGAGAGATAATGATGGTGCTGAGAGAAATAAACGGGAAGAGCTGGATGGCAGAGCAGAGAGAGGAAAAGTTAGGTTGGAGGCTGCAAATGATAGAGAGAAAAGGAAAAAAAGAAACCCCAGATGAGGTGGAGTGGAGCAAGGAAGGGAGATCACAGATGTAGACGAAGTGTTTGGATGGAAGCATGAACAAGATGGCAAGAAAAACAAAAGGGCAAAAGAAAAGGAGTGGAGAAGACAGACAGAACAGCCAAGTATGGAGTCGAGGAAAAGAGAAGAAGACTGGCAGCACAAGTTAACCGGCAAGAATTTAACAAGTCTGTTTCCATGCTTTTTTTGTTTTGCCACCAAGAGATGATATTTGAAAACCTCTGGCTCCTGTCAGTCTTGCTTCTTCATATTCTCCGTTCTCTCCTTGTATCTCTTTCGTTATTCCAGACTTTACCATTTTCTCTCTCGCTCTCTTTCTGCACTATGATATAAGGCTAAGCTGTCTCCTGTCCAGGGACTGGTGCCTGCAGACTGCAGCAGATCCACAGGCTGTCTGTTTGATCTCACCGGGGAGCATTTGACTGCCTCTCTTCTTTTTTTAGTCAAACACTGAACCTGTCAAACAAATTCAGGGCATCATGCTCCCTTTTGACTGACTGCCACTAAACCGCTGGCCAGCAGGAAGGCAGGAACAGACACGTGGGATGAAGGGAATGGAGAAGATTTGCAAGCATTGTGATGATAGAGAACACGATGGCTCAGTGATCATATTACACTCTACACACTCTGACTAAGCTTTTGCTTTTTGGTTCAACAGAATATCTACAATAATAAAACAAATAAAAATGTCAGATATTAAATTATAATACTGCCAATATTTTCCTGCACACTATGTACATCCAGCAACTGCAAACAAGAGATTTTTGTAGCACTCAGTGGGTAGTACTGCAAAGTCTGTAAAGTAGTAACCTGACATTCCTGCCAATGAAATAGCTGCATTTACTGAGGCCACCCTAGTTGTTTCTAGCAACAGTTGTCCCCTTGGGAGTCATTTTTCCCTCAGCAGATATTGCTGTGATGACATGCTCAGTAACTGGCTGCTGCTGCACCAGCAGGCAGCTCCACACACACACACACACACTGAGAGCACGAGGAAAACCAAGATGGTGTAACAAACAGGAGGGAAATTTTAATTTCAACACGGCTGTGTCGAAAATGAATGACTTACCATTTCTATACAAAGCAAGGTAAAATAAAAAGATGATGGACAGATCTATCCTATTAAGCCAGCCACAAAAGTACAAGCTCACATAGGAAGGAGACTTGGAAGGAGAAAGAATTTGATAGACAGTCTAAATGAGATTAAGTCAGAGAGGTGTGGAGAAGAGAAATAAACGGATGAGAGCAGTGAGAAGAGTGAGAGATTTCTGTAATGAGATGACAAGTGGGAAGATACAAGAGAAATGGACCATTCAGTGAATACAGGAAAAGAGAGAGGACGGAATCTAAGAGAATTAATTTAATGAGGGAAAGAGAATGATGTTGAGTGGGAAATGGAGGAAGAATACCTATGTGTGAATTAATAGTGAACATGGGTGATCAGAGTTGCTCCAGCACGCTTGATCACCATCTTCCAGAGGAATTAATCTGTAAACAAAAGGAAGCCTTATCATAACACCAATTCTAATATACAGTGATTCCAGACATCCCATATTTTTAATTTGTTGTATTTTCAGCAGCTTTTCTCTAGAGGAAAAGACAGTAACATGGCAACAGTTTAGTCTAAAGGACTGAAGGCTGATACTGTAGAGACGGTATAAACACAGCAGAGCAGCTAGCCCCGTTTGTTTCGTTTTCACAATATTGGATACAGAAAGCAGAATAACTCAGTCATCCTTATTTTTCAATGCAAAGTGTCTGTCAAAGCTGACGGCAGCCGCTGTGGTGCAGCGCGATGGAAACAAATGAAACAATCATAGAGATAATTTGATGATGCTCTTTGACTTTTCTCTATGGCAGCTCATTTTTGTTGCTCCTGCCTTTGATGCAGAGCTGCTGGATGCTAAACAGAATGAGCAAATGAGTCTGATGATGTTGAAGTGGCATGGCATGGTATGGAAATGTCACACAGTTAACCACACACACACACACACACACACACACACACACACACCGGAGGTGACTTAATCCTGTCTCTGCTGCTGCTGGCCCTAGGGGCTCTTCTTACCAAGCAGCCACATTCAGCACATTTCACAGTCTACCCCTTAATCCCTTTAGGAGGCTCCATTACATGTCAACAGTGGCCCACTGCTTACACCAGAGACTGTGTGTGTGTGTCTGCTTGTGTACAGTATCTGTGTGTTTGTGCACAGTCTTTTGTATGTATAAGTAGATTCTTCATTGTAGTGTGAAATGCGCTGATCATAATAAATCATTTACTTTTTGGTTCATAAGAGACAAAGGCAGTGATGAGAATAATTAGTAATACTTTGAATTTGAGAGTGAGTATTGTCTTTTAATTTATCAGTATCGTAACAGAAGACAGAACCCAGTGAACAGGCAGCTGGCTGACTTGATGATTGAAGATTGAAGATGATTGGTCAAATAGCAGATTCCGTGAAATCTGATTATACAACTAGTACCTAAACACTATGAATGGGACTGTCGGTCCAGGATGTTTGAGCATAAACACAATTTGAAGATTTGGTAAAGCTAAAGATAAGCTTCATCACCTGTGCACGTACTGTATAAGATGAATTTACTGTACCTCTTCCATGCAGAATGTAGTCTGCAATAGGCTACTTAGCCTGTCAGAAAATTTAGACAACTGGGCAGATCTTATAGCGTAATGTGAACTGTACCTCGACAGCAGCAATTCTTAAGCAGCATTCTTCATCCAGTCAAGTTGTTCGGTGCATCTTAAGACCTCATCTTTATTGTATATTGGTACAGTTTAATTTTAGGAATTAAATAACAGCTCCACGATGGATTGGCAACCTGTCCAGGGTGTACCCCGCCTCTCGCCCGATGGACAGCTGGGATAGGCTCCAGCATCCCCGCGACCCTTACGAGGACAAGCGGTTAGGAAAATGGATGAATGGCTGGATGAATTAAATAACAAGTTACTTGTAAATGTAATGTACCTATTGTTTGTGTGTTCTTGGTTTCAGACTAGACTCTTATATCAGCGCTTGCTCGGCTTCACAGCTGCTCACATCTTACAAATTATATCCTCATGTGTAATAACTGAATCATTGACTGCGTGTTTGAGTGGCGGATTACAGCTCTCCCTGTCCCTGGGTCATATCATTGATGTATGAATTTGGCAGATGATTTCATCCAAAACACCTTATGGTACCACCGGCTGGTTCTAGTGTGGGGATCTTACCTTTCACCCCTGGTGATGTTAATGTCGTTCTTCACCATGAGGGCCGCAAAACCAGCCCTCATCCCCTTCTAAACCCCTCACCCCTTTCCTGCCATGCTCTAAATCTGTTGTCTGGAAATTTGGCCTTGTATAACCCAACAACCTTTGGCAACTACTAATCTGGAAAGAGAGTAAAAACAGTTACTGAAAAAGAAGTAATGGTGAGAGAGGACACTTCTAATGTGTGATAGAAGAACAGACAGATAAGTGGAAAAGAAAGGAGCGATGTGTCAGTTGTTGTCTCCATATGGGCATAAGAGCTCAGTGTATATATAATAATAATAATAATAATAATAATAATGTCATCCCGTCCATGTGACACGGGGATTTGTGTGTACTCTGAAAAAAAGTTTTGCACCCAGTTTATCACTTAACCTTGATTTTGTGTTTTCAGATCTTCATGTGTGTGTGTGTGTATGTGGTCACAGAGAGAGTACATCCTTCACTGATCGATTTTGAAGTGTGCTGTAATGCATTTTAACAGGCTGAACGCTAAAGCTGTCAGCCCTGGAGGGAGAGTGATAGAAACAAGTTAAGGAAACGCCAGGCAACCAAGTATCTGGGTTTTTTCTTCCCTAGGGATTTTTAAATCTCATACCTCTCATTATCCTAATCTTGACTTCTTGCTACAGTAAATATGTTAACAGAATAGATTCACATATAGATTTAGTTTGTTTTTGAAGATGTGTGAAGGAGAAACAGGACACAAACCTCTCATTGTTTGTTTATTTGAACATGGGATCATGTCACAATACAATGTCAAATTGAAGGTTGAATAACATTTATTCAGTATGAGGAATTTAAAATGAGGATATACTGTAAAACTAAACTCAGTCCCAGATCTCTCCACAGTCTGTTCAGCACAAGATACTGTGTGATGTTCTCAGTGTTTATACATTTTTGAATTATCAGTGTAAAAGAAATAATGAAACCAGATTGAGATTTAGAACAGCATTAGGTTGAATTTCAAAATAGAAGAGACAAGGTGTGTACAAATTACTTTTCCCTAGTTTTATTCACATGATTTTAATCAGCATTACAAATTTAACAAATTTACAACTTATGATTTATGACCTGGTACTGTATGAAACTGTCTTGGTTGTTTTTAATATGTTGGGGTGTTCTAGCAGCTAAATCGTTAAACAATTATCAGCAAAATAATTAGAAGATTAATCAGCTGATGATACACAAACGTTTCCTAAATAATAAAGTCAAAAGGTTTTTTCTGGGGGGTGATTGTTGCAGCATGCCTGATTTCATGGCATCTTATTTAAAAAGTGTGATGCATGTTGCATAGTTGTGTTAAGTTTTCTTACAACACTTGCACACTGCATAATAACATCGGCTCCCTGACATCCATAAAATATATATACAGCATCCTGAAAATCGCATTGCATAGCATCAGCAGCCTTTCATCAGCAGTGTGAGGCATTCAGGGACAGTACAGAATGTAGGTCAAACAAGGTTGTGACATTTGGACATTATTATGAGCTTTGATGTGGAAATAGACCAAAGACCAGAGTTGCATACATGTAGTTGCCTTTACGTTTATGCAAATGAGGAGGAGGAATACAGCAATCATCCAGTATCACTGTGCCAAGTGGCACAAGAAATGTCTGACAAGATGACTCAAGAAAATCATGTAATCATTATGTAACACTGAATGGTCAACCTTTGCCTAACATGATCTCCATTTAGTTTATAGATAACATCATTTAGCACCTACACCTGGTTATTTGCCATACTCATAGTGGTGCAGTGGTTTGCTGGCAGACCTACATCTACCATCTACATTTGTGTGATGCAGCTGGCAGTGTGTTTTAGGATTTCCCCAAGAGTCAGTTTACACCAGATGAGTTCAGCAACACAAGTTAAAACAGACAGAGCAGCACTTGTCTTAAGTGAGATAATTCTCCATAGTAATATAAACAAGATAAGGAAATGAACGGACACTAATTAAGCAGACTCTCTCGCGTCTTCCTCTTTCTCTCAGCAGGTTTTCTTCCTTTAACAACCAACAACACAGCCCTTGTTTCTTTACATAGTCTGGCTGCTTTCCCCTGAGAGCTCCCCCATCTTTCTTCCCTTCCTGTAGATGAAAGAAGTGGAGGACGATGATTATCATAAACCATAGCGCTTTAACTGTGATGGCGGCTTGCTGTCTCTGCTGACGGGTCGTTTGGATCTTGTCCCTGCTTGATGACATCAGCAGCAGGATTGCCAATAAAAGACAGCGGTGCTCGTTAAAGGCCTCAGTGCAGCAGGCAGACAAGCCAAGAATCAGAGGAAGGGTTTATGATGACTGAGCAGATACGAGCACACACTGTGGCTCTCGCATATACACACAGAGGCTGATAAAGTCATGTTTGCAAGTCCTACTTCCTATCTCTGCTCAGACATCAGTCAGTTACTGTGACGAGTGACAACACGCTGTTGGCCAGCCTGACTGTTGCATCGCCTCATGCTGCCTTCATCTGTGCCAAGAAGCTGCACTTTTTTTTTTACAAACTTTATGCATTTTTAAAGATCATTTTAACTATTAACATCCAGAAGAAATCAAAGTATACACACATGCACATTAAATCGAAAATAGCTGCCCTAAATGTAAAATAGATATCTTTTGTTGTCCCAAATGTTCAAAAAATTATAGAGTAGAGTAGATAGACAGATCAGTCATATGTATACCCACAAACTCCACAGGGTCTCTGAAAGTGGTGTCTGATACCCAGACATTAGTAGCAGATTCCTGAAGTCTTCCTTCTTCAGTTCATCATCATCCTCTTCTGTATGATGTCCCACTGGTTGATTAAGTATTCTCCAAACACCGTGTTACTGCTCCCTCCTAAATTGTGAGACAGCAGGAATTTTCCATAGATCTGATCTCTCTATAAAAGTGCTTAGTCCTGACAGACTGTGTTGAGGAATCATCCTCTGCCTGCCACATTTTCTATGCAATGCTGTGCCTGACTGCTGTCTGCAAGTTGTACAAGTCTCCTTGTGTGTTTATCCCACCAGTCTCCCGGTGATCCCCTGATACACTGTACTGTACAATTGGAAATTGAACATCATTAAAAATGCAGTTATTTGACAACCTTGACCTTGCTTTAGAGTTAGACATATAGACAGGCTGTAAACTTATTGGGCTTCGTTGTTTTGTAAGAAGAGTTTTTGTTTTTCTGAGCACTAGTACTGCAGACGTCCGAGAGTAATGCTTTTTTTTATATATAATAGGCTACTGGCTTAACATTAACTGGCAAAATATCACCAGCAAGTTTTAGTGTGTTACCATTATCTGATCAGCTACAGGACGCTAAAAGGACACGTGGCAAGACAAATAATTTAACTCTCCTGTTGTTGACTTTGTAGAAGGATTTTCAAGATTCCCAAATTCATACCCATCTCAGTTTTACATCTGCAGGTGCTACACTGCACAACATAACACAGTAAAATATGCTGCTATACATTATGTTTCCAGTATTGTCTGACGGCACTAGTTGTGTCAGTGGTTTTAGTTGGATTAAGAGTTTCATGCTTCATTAAGTCTGTGTTTTCATCTGTGTGACTGCTGTGGATCAGTCAGCTGTCAAAAAGCAGGGCAGCTCTCAGAGTCCACGTCCTGCTGTGAATGTCTGGTTTTCTTTCATTAAGCTTTGCCATTCATGCTGTGAGGAGCTGGATTTTTATAATGAGCTTTATGTTTTGTTTGGACTTAAAGAACATATTTTTAGAAACTACTTTCCTGGTAAAAACTTGGCTGTTTTTCTTATGGAATAATGTCCTGATTGTTATTTATTATTCTTTACCTGCTGCAGTTCACGAAGAGTTCTCGGGGTGCCTCGGATATGCCCACAACCAGTTAGTTCAGCAGCAGAATAACCTTAGTTGCCTTTTATCATTTTGATTGACATGCTGAGAAAAGAACAAAGGCTGCAGCAGATTTTTCGGGGCCTTCATCTGTCAGACGAGCGCAAGAACCTGTGTAATCTCAAAATGAACACATGTCCGTTCCTCCGCATCAGTCTGTATAAATTAGACACCAGTTGCGATAATAGAAATCCAACGCTGACTGTGTACTTTGGTCTCTCACTCTGCTCAGTTCACATAGTTCGACCTCCAAGCTTTTTCTTGTAGACATCTCAGCGGTATTCTGCACAATTTCCTATTACCGCAGCACAGCTTGAAGGAAGGTTTTGCATATGTGAGGCTGCCAGTTTCCACCATAAATCTGTTTAACTCTGACACTTTGATTGTCTGTCTCCTCACGTCTCTCTCTGCCTTATTTGCCATCATTCTGCATTTGTTTTACTTGTTGACAGTTGTTTGATGCCTGTAAATCTCAGCTGTTTAACGGAAATATAGTAAGCAGAAGAAGTGGTTGGACTGTTAAATATATTTAAACCTTAAAATTAACACTCTTTTCTTTTCTCTCTTTGTTTCTTTCAAGGTATTCAAGCTGAAGGCTGTCCAACTAGCAGAGAAGCTGCTTCCTGCCTTTAACACCCCTACAGGAATCCCCTGGGCCATGGTCAACCTTAAGAGGTTAGTGACACCACTCTCTCTCTTCGGCAGGACCAATGATTCAGTTTAAAGTGTGAGTCCTCAGTGCAGGTGAATCGATTCTTCACAGACTCAAAATGTCCTGCTGCACGTGATCTAAATCACTGTCTGAAAAGTTGTGGTTTTCACCATGTGATCTTTGTGGTGTTGTTCACTTTTGTCTCAATTTATATCAGGAAAAATATTCATATACTCTATATTTGCTTCATGCTAGTCAGTTTAACACAAACATTTATACAGAATGCAAACAATAAGTTAACTGCTGATTTGAGACCACAGCATGCTTCCTGAGGTGCACAAACTCATCTGTGGGAGGATGCACGCCATCTGCAAAGATTAAAATGTTCACGCTGGGCTCGCGTTGTTTGTCACCACCACTGTATTTGTCACTGTGGGCCAGTTTACAGCAGCACACTGACTCCTGCAGAAGGAGAAAGCTGGCAGAGCCAAATGTTACAGTTCTTCGCTGAAACTTTATAGTTTTGCTGTGTAAATGTTTGCTGAGTTTATTTAATTATATGTTGTTTTTTGGTTTTGTTAGCATATAAAGATTTTAACGTTTGACTAATTTTTTCACCTGAACACAGTGTCTGTGTAAAAATGTGAATACGCCTGTGCACTTGTTTGTGCTGTCCTCACAGCGTAGGCCTATCTCTTCATACTAAACCATAAACTGAATCATATTTTTCTAGGTTGTTGTGCACAAAATCTGTAAATAAAAGTAAATTGTGCTTCGTTAGTCTACAGTATATTGTGAATGTGATTCCGTTAGGTTCGGAGTGACGCATTAACACATGCTTATCTTACACACTGTTGTGTCAGGAACCACCAGGACCCTTGTAGACTTCTCACGATATTCAGCTGTTAGTAAACTCATGGGCTGTGTTCACTGCTTGAGAAGAGGTGACATTTATTTTCATCAGGCTGAATACACACACACGTTTAATTACATCTCTTTAAACCAGGTGGAACAAATCAGACTCAACGCAAGAAATTAACCCACATGTTAAACTGTGACTGGCTGTGTACTTAAGCATTTAAAATCAGACTTGTTGTCAGTGTGCTTGTATTTCATTACATTGTTTGTGTCTATGTGTCTTGAAATATCTGTAGGGATCTTTAAATATGAAAGGTGTTATGGTGTAAGACTGTATTCACAGAGACGTTTATGTGAGAAACTTGTTAAACACAAAAACCCAACACAGTACTTTCTAATATTATGTATTAGCTAGTTATTACTGGAATCGGAGGAAAGTTTAGCAAAATGTGAATTTAATTTGCTGTATTCAAACTGCAATAATCTCACATAGCCCTGACACATCTTTTTAAAGCTCCCACACATCCACAGCCCACCCACACAGGTGTTTTTCACCTGTTTTTACCTGAGGAGACCTCTTCACAGGTCTGTGTGGGTGTTTATGAACTGTGCTGGAAGGACAGGACGACTTATTCTTTCATCGTTCTCATTATCACATGGAGTTTGCTGACCTTCCTGCAGCTGCACTCGACTTCACCCTGAAATCTACTTTAACTAAAAATAGGAATTTGTCTTTTTTCTGTGCATCACCTAACACGCTGCAAAAACATGTTAACGTGTCCAATTCAACCTTTAGAAACCTGAAGTCTCTCTGTTAACCTCTGTAACAGTTTTATGTTTCCTGTCGTAGCCTCAGCCTGAAGTGTACTTACCTTAACGTTTCCATGCCTTTTCGATTCTCTTATCGGTTACTACTTGTTTGCGTGTGGGACTGCAGCTTCCTGTTGCATGCACTAGCAGGTTGTTGAGCATGTGTGTAGAACAAGAGAGGGCCTAATTCCAATTCATTGGAAGAGAGAGCGGATGCTTTGTGTTTTGCCAGAATTTCCCACTAGACAAACAAACTCTCACACACGGGGAAAAAAACACTCGCAGACAAATATTCATACTCAGATTCCTCTGGGAGTAATGGTACAGTCAGGACTTTAATCTAAAGAGAAAATGCAGATGTGACACATCTGTATCTGTTTTCTGCTTCATGGGACTCACAAGGTGCCTGTCACACACAAGCACACACCCATAAGTTGAAACCTATTAATGTTAGATGCACTCATGTAAAATTGACGCACTTCCAGATGCCTCCTGTGCTACATACGGCCACTTATAAATGTCATTTTACAGTACCCAGTGCGACTAAGGCGTCCTCTTCAACAGGTAATGAACCTGTTGCACAAGCTACAATCAATCCATCTCCAACTTTGCACGTTTCTCTTGATAGAAAAAAAACAACATATATATATACAGTACTGTGCAAAAGTCTTAGTTCATCGTTTATGACCATATATGTTTTTATTTCTTTATTAGAATACAACTAGAAAATATAGGAAATACACAGTATTAGAAAACACAAACATATTTTTTTAAAAACAGCTCATTTATGCTAAAGTGAAATATTGAGTGTAATCGCTGCAGAGGAATCTGGAGAGGCCAAGGACAACAACAGGAGTAGAAGACCTGTCAATATCTGATGAGGAGTTTGTCAGAGTTTCTTCTTTGAGACACAAATGTAAAAACCAAGAAATAAATATATATGGACATCATAGCATTGCTGAAAAACTAATCCAATAGTGGCCTAAGACTTTTGCACAGTACTGTATAATTACAACTACAAGGATGCAGACTTGTCACCTTTTGTCACAATTTGTAGTATTTATGTCCAAATAGGTCACCTACATTTGCAAAAAAATAAAAAAGTTTTGAGGTTTTTAATGTAAAGATTTTCGTGTTTTATTCATAATTTTAGTACCTTTCGTAAATTGGACAGTAAACATAAAGAGGACTAAAATGACTCATTGTTCATGTTGGAAAAGCAGATGTGCCTCTAATTTTTTAATTTCCAAACACTAGTGTCACAAAATATAAATGTGGGCGTCCTGTCCTCATTTTACTCATTTTTTTTAACACCTTGCTTCGTTTTTGTGTCGTCTTGAACATTTGTTATATTTAGAGAAAACTGCTTCTGCCTTTTGTTTTACTGATTTATTATCACATGAAAGTTCTTGTTGAAATCTTATTATTTAAAGAGATTAAGTTCATTAAAATACATATTTTACTAGAAAATCAGGTTACAGATGAATTTACGTTGTCACTTTTGATGTTAACTCACATTATTTGCTTTTACTGTATATATTTTTAGTGTTGTGTCAGTCAGTATTTAAACTTTAAGTCGGTTTTGTGCCTGAAGTCCCTGAGGGTGAAATGTTTTTGTAACAGACTACATTTCTGGCTATGTTGAATCATAAATTGTTGTGGGGTTTGCTCTTGAATCGAGTTCTCTCAGATGACAATGTCAGAGGTGTGTGTGTGTGTGTGTGTGTGTGTGTGTCACAAACAGAGCAGCAGAGAGGCTCTACAGATGTAAGAGAAGTGGTACTGTGAATCAGTTGTCTGTCTGTCTGTGTGTGTGTGTGTGTGTTTTCTGAATGAAATGTACATTACATTAATCTCAAACCTTTCACACCTCCTTTCTCTTTCCTTCTTTCTCCGTCTCCACCGTATCTTCCCTTGCTCTTCCCTTCCAGTGGTGTTGGTCGTAACTGGGGCTGGGCGTCGGCAGGCAGCAGCATCCTGGCTGAGTTTGGGACCCTCCACATGGAGTTTGTTCACCTCACCTACCTTACAGGGAACCCCGCCTACTACCAGAAGGTATCACAGTGAAGTCCTTTTTTTTTCTGAAGACAGTGATTAAATTCTATTTATATAAAAAAATTTTGATAAAAACGTTTGTGTCCATTTTTTTTATCTCAGGTGATGCACATCCGAAAGCTGCTAGCCAAAATGGACAGACCCAACGGGCTTTACCCAAACTACTTGAATCCCCGCACAGGCCGCTGGGGCCAACGTAAGTACACCTTTTAGTTAAGATATCACAGAGTAGAAACGAGAAGGGTTTTTATCAGCAAGTGTGTTGTTAAATCACTGCTTTACATTACAGTGTTAATTCAAGCATTGGGTTTCATGCTTTATATTGTTGTGCGTTTACAATAAAAATTCACTTATTATAAGTTGCATAAAAGAATATTTAAGGTGTCATGAAATTATATTTATGTTTTCAAAATTTAATGTAGGAAAATGCATGAATTCCCAGATCACTGACTTAAACCTGCCAGGTAGAAGTGTTCAAATGTTCCTGCAAGCTTCAAATGATCATATACTCAGTACCAAGTGCTACGAAGAGAAACAGGAGGAATTAACACTAAGTGAAGAACGGAGAAGTGCTGTAGAATGGATCTTCTTTAATGAGAACAAATTGAAGCGAGCAGAAGAAGATGGAAGAGGGGGAACTTTGTATCACCAGTACATTGATTACACTTTGGCGGGCTGCCCGGGGAAATTAACAGCTCTCTCAGTGAAGTTAGATGTGCCGTGACACACTATTCTTAACTCTGAAATCTGTCATTTCTGGTTAAAGTAATTAATCAACCAATATATAATTAAAGCTGGTGAAGCTGAAGCTGTTGTTGTTGGATACACCTGGAGTAATTTAATCTCATCCGGCTTGACGTGTGGTGATGGACAAACAAGCAGCATAATTGTCACACTGAGTAATGAAGAACCAACTTTAACTGAGGAGAAGCAGAAACTACATAAGTGTGCAAGAAACAGTCAAATTATTATTTTTCAGACTTTCTGTTCATCTTAAAGTCCACCACCCATATAATACTCACTGTTTCTGCTGTACTATGTGTACGTTTTTAAAGAGTTTATGGTAGCAGTAATTGTTTCTCCAGTCCAAACTGTCAGTGAAAACATCTCTAGCATGTTAAGCATCACTGATGAGGCCAAAAATAGCTGTAGCAGCAGATTTCTGCTTAGTTAAGTTGATATGCTTCCTCCTTTTGTACCAAAAGCTCTGAGACACCATTTACCCGCTTTTGGTCGCAAATTCCATTCTCTGGCCTCGTCAGTGCCTGAGAAATCACGTTCTCCAGGACCTATGACAACCACTGACGTGCTTTCAGAACCTTCAGTGCCATAGAAAACAAGTACTCTCAGAATTATGGTGTCATCTTTGGTACCAGCGTATCGGATCTCGTGAATGTTGTTTCTCTGTTATGTGGCTTTTTGTTACAGCAAAGAGACAGATTTTCACCGTGATGACTGTGGTTTCAATAGTAATGTCTCCCTCAGACCAGTCAGTGGTCTGCAGTGTTTTCATGTGCTCTTATGGTATCACCTCAGTTTGCTTGAAACCTTGGAGGTGACACCAAAGCAGGCACCAGTTACCATCCACACGTTTTGCCTGATGGAAAGCTAAAAAAGGAGATTAAAGTAGTGTAGAGTTGGCATCTCTTACTTTGTAATTGTGTTAAGATGAAGATGGACAAGAGAAACAATTAGAGCTACATCATTTCCTGACCTTCCTGACTTGGACGTAACTTGCGTGATGCTTTCAGTCCTCTGAGTCTTCAGACTCATTCAGAATATTTTATAAAGTCTTTCATAGATGCACTCTGAATGTGAAGATGTTTCTCTGTGATCCAACCATTCCCAAGGGAATATTAAATATTCCTTGTTGTTTATTTTTCAGCATCTCAATAGGGAGAGTTTTGAACCTGAGAATGCATTTAACAGAAACTCAGATGCTGGGTGACAGATACGTAGAGAGTCGGGGTTTGTTATCTTAGCATTCCAACAGAATATTAAAACATTGTGGATATTAAAATATTCCTTTTTGTGTGTGCACTTGCCTTAGAAGTGTTTTTCTAACTGATTGCTGTAATTTTTGCCTCGTCGATCAGATAAAATTATCTGCTCTGAGTTTTCTCTTTAGTTTAGTGAAAGGAAATGAAAAGATGAAATCTTTTCAAAATTTAATACATTTTATTTTTTTTTATTTGTTTGGCGAGGTGAGTCGCTACGGTTAGAGAGTGCCATATTAAGTCTATTCAATTTCACAACTCCCCCAGATAAATTGGAAACAGACAATACGCACACACAGACAATGAAGAGGATCCAAAGCAGCAGACGGTACCGGTCTTAAAACAAAAGAAAAACCTTTAATAACTCATGTGGTGCAGCAAGATGAAATCTCGCTTTTATTTGTTGAACTTGTTGACAAAACAAATGTCGAGCACTCATGGATGGATGGACAAATGGAGAGGCTCATTAATGGACGGATAGGTGACTTGACAGTCAGACTGATGCACTTGTAAGTGCGCAGACTGTGGGCCAAAAGGAGGCAAAAATAAATGGATGGAAGATGGAGGGGGGCGGACTGACTGATGGATGAATAAGTGCATTAACAGATGGATAGTTAGCTGGCGAGCTGCACGACCGGGCAGGTGCTGACAGATGTTTGTTTGGTTCTGTGTGAGTCAGTGCGTGACTTTCTGTGCACACACACACGTCTTATATATCTGTTGATCCATTGTCCGTCCGTGTTAATTATTTGTACACGTCTGCGTTGCGGTCTTAAACACAGAAACATAAATTAGCTGCCTTAACCAACACTGGTTTAATTAAAGCTCGTATCAGGTCCAGCCTGCATGATGAGGCTGCAGAGCAAAATTAATGTTGATCAATTATTGCAAAATAACAAATAATGAGGTTTAGTAAAGATGTTCTCTTCATTTCCGTGTTTCCATCTTTTCCATGGAGATATGTCATCATGTACAATCATCATTACAATTGTGCCACTGCTTTAGCTTTGTCCACTGTGAATTACTTGTGGCTGTCCAGAGCCGACTGAGTCATTGCAGTGCATTGTGGGTAGGAAAATTCTGGTGTTTTTGGATCTGAAGCAGCAGAGTGAGAAAATGCTGGTGCTGTACAACCAGCAGGATAAAAATACAACAAAAAACATTCAAGTAAAGTAACCAGAGCAGTTTGTATCATGATCATTTTAAAAACTACAGAGGCTATTGTTGTTGTTTGTTTTTTGTAAATTCAAATTTCCAGAACAGTCACTTTGATTCATTAATAATGGGTTTTGGTCACGTAATGAAACAAACATTTGAATAATGAGTTTTTTCCTGTTGTCCTCTCTTTGTTGTTTGTTTTCTAATCACAAACACTTTATTTTCTTACCCATTGTCCTGTTAAATTTGTTTTCCACTTCCAAAGTGGAGGTTTGTTTAGACGTTCCCTGTAGACGTTTCTTTTTCTTCTATTTCAGCACTGTGCTGAGTGATTCACAGACTCTCAGAGGAGAAGTGTTCAAATCACAGATGGGACTCAGCAGTGGCCAACAACAGTCTAAGG
>JAUBNQ010000013.1:3636590-3649386 GCA_032353495.1 Ctenopoma kingsleyae
GTCTAAGGGATGCTCTTATGGCAGAATAAATCTATTTAACATTTCTTCTTTTGATAATGTCAGCCTGGACCAAATAAGTGTTGTGAAACATAAATTAATTTTACTTTGATGTTGTTTCAGATACTAGGATAGATCATTTTAAGAGGAAGGGCTTCACACCTGCAGCAGAAAGCAAACTTCACAACATCACGTTTGTGTTAGACACAGTTTCAATCAATTGTACACACATTAGCAAAGCAACAACAGATTTCTACAGTAATGTTTCACTCTGTTGTCAAGATATGATGATTATCACTCACAGATTGGAAGGAATAAGGAAGAAAATTACAGTACAGAGCCTCTTTTCTGATAAATACATGGTGTGTATAAAGTGTTGTTGTGGGAACATATTTGTTATTTTCATTTTTTTGAACACCTGTTGCCACTGCAGAGTCAAACGGAGACACGCCACATCCATTTAAATTAATTACATGACCGTTTAGACTGAGCTTACTAGACTGGAGAGCAGCAGTGAAGCTGCCTCATGTTAGATTTATATGAGCTGGTATCTGGGCACAAAATGAGCATAAACTGCCAGTGAAAATCTGTCTGCAGCTGCAGGGTTTTACTACAGTACAAGCTGCTGTGGCAAGTGAACAACTATCATTTGGAGGTTCTTAAACAGTATAATTTATTTGTAAAATGCTGAAATTTAGGGTGCATTTTGGGGATAAAACCAACTGCGACATGCGGGGTGACAAACTCAAATTTTTTCCTCTAATTATAATGTGTGTGGATGCATGTGGAGAGTTGTGTGGGTGTTTAAGACAATGTGTGAGATGTTAAAAAGGGTTGGAGCATTGTGTGTGTGCGTGTGTGTGTCCATTATTTGCAGCATGGAGGTGTGTAGACGGTAGTTAAGACAGACTAATGAGGAATGAGGCTGAGCTCCTCTGTCTTAATGAGATCCCGCTGTGACTGACAGTCTTATTACCACACTCCCCTGTCTTACTATAACACTGTGCTGCCTACACACACACACACACACGCACCACCTTCTCCGTCTTTTCAACCTCTTCACAGACGCTCTTCTTCACTCACACGACAGTCTGTCACCAATTTCACTGGATTTCCATGTAGCACATGTAATTATCGCTGGAACAGAAATAAATCTGAATTAAGTAAAATAGTTTTTTGTTCTGCATAAATTGGTCATGAAATGCGATCTGATCTTCAACAAAGTCACAAATAACAATAAAAAAATTTAACAAATATAACACGTAACTGCGGTTGGTGTTCAGTAAAGACATGAAAGATTATGACTGTACTTAGAAACTTAGAAATATTGTGTTTGTTTATATTTTGCTGAAGATCAGATCACATGTCAAGACCAGTTCATCCAGGAAAGTAAGTAAATGTCTAACTGTCGGCTTACTTTTCCTGCCATTCTATGCACAAAGATACTGAACAGTGATAAAAGTTTAAATGGTTCTTTTGTTTCCTGTGGATCCATTTTTAAAATCTGTTTTCTTTGTGAGCTTATGGCAGCTTGTCTACAGTAGCTGTGTTCTCACACATTTCTGTTGGCTGTGGTTCAGGGACATGATGACCACATTCCTAATCCCATCTACAGAGCTTTGATTGGCTGAGTTGTTTTTCCTACTGGGGAAACAGCTGTCGGTGAGCACAACTGCAAGACTTACCACAGTCTCTCGCCTTCCCACATTTTTCACTGGGAGAAATTACATTTAGATTTTGACCAAATTAGCTGTGCAGGATTAGCAAAGTGTTGCATACAGCATAGAAACGACTTCTACTACAGCACTTGATAGCATCCGCAGCTGTTTCTAGTATTACCTCAGCAGCATGTGCCCTTGACCTGTGTTTTAAATTGGAGTGCGTTTGAAGCTTTGTGAAGACGTCTCCTTGTGCGCACAAGTCTTTGTGTCTGCGGTTTAGTGTGCATTTGAGGCTGCCTCCTCAGCAGACCCTGCCTTTGATTGACAGGCACTCCCTGTGTGACCTGGATCCTTTGAATGGCAGAAAAATGATGGGGAGGAAAGGAGTTGAGGAAAGTGTGTGTGTGTGTAAGTGTGTAGGCGGATGCCAAGTTGAAAGAGTGTGGGAGGTGATTGTGAAACAGTGAGAGGTAGAGGGAAACTAGAAAATACAAAAAAGATCAGAAGTTAAATGAGCACTCCCTGTTCCAATTTGTATTTGAATCTGCATATTCTTATTATTTCCCTCTTTACATTCAAAAAGTCTCCTGTGCGAGAGATTGAGGGCAGTTGGAGCTGTGTGTGTTCTCGTCGGTTCCTGTGATCCTGTGCAACCTGTGATACAGCAAGGGCAATATTTGAAAGAATTGGTTTTGCTTTCATGTCGTGTCGTCACTTCAGATGCGTTTCTGCTTATTTTATTGTACAGATCAAACAATGACTCAGTCAGTCAAAAGATTGGAAAATGCAAGATGATGAGCACCGCAAGACATAATTCTACTCTAATCTTACAAGAGACCGGTTATTTACAGGCTTAATGGTGACTATACTTCATAGGAAAACCTGTTGACAGAGACGGCAAGCAGGACGTTTTAGGAAAATGCCAGTGTTGAAGTAGAGATAATGATACTGTATAACTCTTAATAAACCAAGTCTTCAAGTTTGATTTGTGTGCAGTTACTTCACAAATATTCCCAAAACAACAAAGGAGAAAACCCAAACAAAATACACTACCATCCATCTCTGTGAAATTGTGACAGCTGTTCCAAGTCTCACATTTCAAGGTTTTGCTCAGTTGTGGCTGTGTTACTGTGAAATTATTCCAACTGTATTTCCGAGGACTTGCTATCTCTCCGCTGCTCATGAATTATTCTGTGCCTGAACAGAAGGCAGTTGGCTTCAAATCCACATCCACAGATAGAGGATCTCCGTCCTCTTTGAAACTCTTTCCTCAAGTACGGGAGTTTCACCACTGCAAAACAAGTTAATATAACTTCTTAAACTTCTGTGCATCATCTGTATCCAAACTTATGAATGAAGCAGTGCTTAACTTGGAGCCGGTGCTAATTCCCCTCTCTGCTAGGAGTGGAGATTAACCACAGTACAGATGATAATTATTTCTGACATTCAGCAATGTGTATCCATAAATCCATCTTCTCTGGCTTCTTTCAGAGCAAATACCAGCAACTCTACACTGATTTTATTGATCTATCTGAGCTCCTGAGCTTGTCCGTAGAAGTAGAACTTTGACATCGTGTATAATATAACAAGTATCAATCACTCAACAGACTTTCGCTTAAAGAATAAATCGACTCTCATCTGGCGAGACACCTGTAAGAGCTCCTTTTGCCTGTAAGAGTTCCAAGGTGAAACACTGTTATAATCAAGATATTAAACTGTTTTTCATTCAGCTACCAGAGTCAGAAATACCTGTCACTTTCAGTACTTCACCGACCAAGTAGGATAATTTGGCGTGGAAAAGAGCCACCAGAGGAGGGCTGATGAGCTGCCAGAGGCTGGCAGAGCTGAAGGACTCTGAATGAATACAAAACGTAGCAGCATTCATCCACATCTCATAGCAATTTCCAGCCCTGGATGTAATAGTGTGAGTGCTGTATTTGAAGCAGAGGAGTTACTGAAATAACATTTTCTGATGAAAACATTTCAGTTTGTACACAGGACTCATTAGCTGCCAAAATTAAAAACCCTAACACCCTAGAGAAAGTTGGTGCTGCTAATGTTCTTACAGACGTGTAGAAAGTACAACAGCAGAAGTGCAAAGTGCAGCAAAATGCTGGTGCAGTGAGTGAGGGGTGTGTGATATTGACCAACAAAAAAAAAATTTGTTGGCGATTACCTGCAGTTTAGTGCCAGAGTGTGGTGACATGAACCAAACAATTTAGGCAGAGTTGTTAGACTATCTAATTGGTGACTTGAAATTGCTCACGGTTGTGAGTGTCAGCCCCGTGATGGGGGTGTCTCTTTGAGTTGTTTTCCACTAGACTGACTTATTTGCATAACCTTAGAACAACCGTTTCAGCTCATTTAGTAGTTAATTTAAATTCCACGTGAGGATTGTGAGGATCTATACCAGTTAGACGGTGTCTGGCTGTCATCGTCATCATAAATATAAAAACTCAGTCACCTTTACATGTGCTTTACATATGCCACCGCACTCTGCCCTCAGCAATGTCTCCAAGGTTGTTTGTGAGGTTTGCTGTTTCTCTGTGACAAAAGATGAATAATTCATTCATTGCTTCTTTCTTTCCCATTCCCTGCCCCTCCCCCCACCCCCCACTTGCATTTACCTACGGGCATGTTAATCACATCCAGAAAAGGATCTGCTTAGATGAGACACAAAGCATCTGCTCAGATATTGAATGATTGCACAGAGCTGAAGAGATTTATACACAACTTAAACATAGACAATGAAGAATATTTCACTGCTACACAAAGCTGAATAAACCTCTTTTCACTCATATGTGCTTCCACAGCTACGCTTTTTTCATAATGCTTTTTGCAAGAAGCAAGCAGTAATTTCTAAATTTAAATTTAAGTTTTAGAAAAGTTGATAATTTATAGTGTCATGATGTTTATTATGGTAAATCTTATCTATTCTATTTCAAAGGTGATATTTTTAAATTGCATCTGAAATAGATCACAGTGTCACTGAAGTGGGCTCAAATGGAAAAAATTGTTTATTGACTTAGCGAAGTGGTTCCCAGACTCGGTCTGGATCCTGGATCAGGTGTGCTCAGTCAGTCAGAAGCTGGAAGATACCATCTCAGGAGAGTGTGGAGTAGAGGAAGACAAAGTGAAATGGTCTCTTCCAGTTTCTGATTGACTGCACACACCTGATCTAGGTAATCAGCAGTGTGTAGGGCAGGGAGAGCTGGAAAACAAGCAGGACAGGGGGCTCTGAGGACCGAGTTTGGGAACCACTGGCTTGGCTTGTTTGGAGTGGCTGCTGGCAAGCGTCCCATCTTCACTCCACGGTGTCCTGCAAATTAGGACAGCCATGAAAGCTGTGTAAACTTCCAAGAGGACAACTGGGGACAGTGAAATGTGAGGACATCAGGGAAAGGGTAAACAAAAAGAGAAATGAGAGGAAACATGCTGCCAATATATTCAGGGTGTAGAGAAGAAACACCACCTTGGGTTGGATAGATGCGTTTGATGCCATATGTTGCACTCTGCCAAGGACTTTAAAGCAAAGTCGAACATTTAATTATTAATTTTCTTTGGTGTTTTTATTTATCTTTCATTTCTCTCCTCTTTTGTGGCCTTTGTTAGTGCTGTTCCTCCTATCCTAACTCCTTTCTCTCTTTCTCCCCAGATCACACTTCAGTTGGAGGACTTGGGGACAGTTTTTATGAGTACCTGCTGAAGGCGTGGCTCATGTCTGACAAGACGGATACCGAAGCCCGCAAGACCTATGACGACGCTATCGAGGTACAGTGCAATTAGAAATGTATTTGTTACTTTCACAGACACAATAACCGAACAAAGAGAAACTTCTTTCTGACTCACTGGTAACAAACACCCATGTCTTGCAGCCATCTGTTGTTGCACTGTATGAGAACACTACTCAAAATACAGAAAGAAACAACACATCACCTGAAAGACGAGCTCATAATTTGATTTCATTCAGCTTCCACTCAAATCATATTCTTAACTCCAGTCCAATCTGCGAAAAAGAAACGTAACAGCCCTAACTGTGATTGTCACCAGTTATTTTTCTGAATCACTGTAACCAACATTGATTTCAAAACATTTATCTTTCTCCCTTTGCACATTTTTAAACCGATGCTAGAGGCTGTAGCTGAAACAGGCGTCTGATAGAAGAGCAGAATTTCAGCTTCACCACTTTGTTCTGTTTGACCCTTCTCATTCAGTGCACTCCATGTCAAAGCCCCATTCACACAACTTAAACCCATTAATACACTTAATATTCCAATCATAACTTCTGTCCACATTCCTGCTATTATAAATACTTTGTAATTCTCCTTT
Source organism: Ctenopoma kingsleyae (assembly GCA_032353495.1). Taxonomy (NCBI): domain Eukaryota; kingdom Metazoa; phylum Chordata; class Actinopteri; order Anabantiformes; family Anabantidae; genus Ctenopoma; species Ctenopoma kingsleyae. The sequence goes on from JAUBNQ010000013.1 coordinate 3,642,578, forward strand.
CCTGACCTTATCTCGTCAAATGTCCACATTCTCGCCTAAACACATAAATTCCTCTTGCACTATTTAATTCTCTGCCTAAAACAAACACTCTCACACACACACACACAACTGTAATATACACACGCTCAATATTGCATTTGAAAGCTCTGCCCACATTCTCACTGTTTGATTCCACTTTTTGGATTCTTCTGTATATTCTCACAAATGTCAACACTTTCCCCTAAATGCATAAATCTCCTGCATCCTCATTTACTGTTTCCACAACTGTCCTCACACACACACTCGCGCTCCCTCCCTCCAGGCCATTGAGCGCCACCTGATACGCAAATCCAACGGCGGCCTGACTTTCATTGGCGAGTGGAAGAATGGACACCTGGAGAGGAAGATGGGCCACCTGGCCTGCTTCGCCGGCGGCATGTTTGCGCTGGGTGCTGACGGCTCGCCCGATGACAAGGCTGGACACTACCTGCAGCTGGGAGCTGAGATCGCACACACCTGCCACGAGTCCTACGACAGGACAGGTGAGAAACACAAACACACATTTTAGTATGAATAAAACTGGCAGCGGTGGCAGAAGTAAATAAACTCAGTACCCAAGTAAAAGTGCAGTTACTGAAAAAGCAAGTGTTGGAAGATAAACTCAAGAGAAACTAAACTTTTTAAAAGCAGAAAACATTTGTAAATTTCAAGTGTGCTGTTAACTGCAAACAAACTTTCAAAGGAGAAAAATACAAAACAAAGTTATCTAGAGACTAGCTGTGGAAGAAAAACAGCTACGGAGCTAAGTTACTCTATTTTATGTTCTGATAACATAATTTATTATTGATTATATTTTGTAAAAAAAATAAATAAATAAATGTAGAGGAGTCAAAGTAAAATGAAAATACTTCACAGTTACAGTACTTGAGTAAATGTTATGGAGTTATGGATTTATTATAGACTCGTAGATCAGTTAGTCATGTTTTTGTGTTTTTTATTATCATTATATTATCTATTCGACAGAGACCTTTCAAAATACCTGCTCGGGATGTTTTCCGGCAACTATCAATAGCTGTCAGCAAAGAAATACCAGTGTGTGATCTTGCATCATGATTCTTTGTGTGTACGTGCTCGTGTGTGTGGTAGCCAGGCATCGTAGCAGTGCCTGAGGAGATGAGAGGTTGCCATGGCAACAAATGAAGATGGGAGAGGGGAAGAAGCGAGAGGTGAGGGTCAGGGAGAGAGAGAAAACTTTCTGGTGAGGTGGGGCGGGGAGTTTAACAGCGACAGTCAGGTTGTCTGAAGTTGACCTGTGAGTTCTTAATGAGCAGTCATTCGTGTGTGTGTGTGTGTGTGTGCGTGTGTGTGTTTTAGTCCTTTCTGAGAGACGATTCCTGTCACTGATTCATCGGCTTCTCAGTAATTTTCCACAGTCACACTTAATTGGCAGGAAACACTGGTTGTAAAAGGACGAAGAGACAGTAAAATCAATGTTTCTTTATTGCAGCAACACACAGACACACACACATACACAGCCATTAAGACAAACAAAGGAGCAAAACATAATGTTTATCTTCGCTCTTCTGCTTTCCTCCTTCCTTGTTTCCTTCCTGTCACTCATTTTGTTTACTCCTCTATTTTCCTTCATCTCTCTCCCCCCCACCCCCCCATCGTTTAACTCCCTCTTTTTCTTTCTTTTTTAATAACTCTTAAATCTGTCCTCTATCCCTGCTTATTCTACCTCCTGTTTCCTCTACTTATTCCTCCTCCTCCTCCTTTCCTCTTTCCCATTTATCCTTTCTTTCCTACAGTGTTGAAGCTTGGCCCGGAGGCTTTTAAGTTTGATAGCGGCCTGGAGGCGGTGGCTGTGCGGCAGAATGAGAAATACTACATCCTGCGGCCAGAGGTCATCGAGACCTACTGGTACATGTGGAGGTTCACCCACGATCCCAAATACCGACAGTGGGGCTGGGAGGCAGCGCAGGTAATGAAACGTGCATTTATTTTTGCATAAACAATGAAGAACAGAGGCCTTGTGCTCACTGTCATTTACAGTCAATCCAGAAGTCAGGTATACAAAACTCGTAACCGTTCTCATAGATGAGGCAAATATGAACAAATATGATCATATATCTTTTCCTTTTTTATGATAATGTCACTGTAGTTGTATGTTAAAAGTAATTTCAAGATCACTGAGCCCAGACTTTCTCCACTCTCACTTTATAAATCTTTTTCTTTTTTTTCTTTTTTTTTTAATTATGCCTTTCTGTACTAATGTGAAGTACATCACACAAAGTGGAACATATGGATCTAGTTTTGTAGGTGCAGAGCAGCAGAGTACAGCTGTGATAATTACCCAGGCGAATAGAGGAGAAAAGTACAGTGAAGTACAGCTCGAGATGATTTCGGCACTAACACATGCGAACATTCGCTTTTTGACATGAGCTGATGCATTAAAAGCACCGTAGCAAGGTTTCCTTTAATGATTATAGTTTTAAAAACTTTTGCTTTCCGGTAACAAAAGGATGAATGTTTTGCTGGGTAGTTTTACATTTTTCACTCCCAACAATTCTACTTCAGCTCTTTTTCATTTTACAGTTTTTTTTTACTGTAAATGAATAAACGGCTCCTGTTACCTGCTTCCTGTCCGTTGGAAAGTGAGCTGAGCTGCTCAAACGCTGATTCAGTGGCGACTTTTGTGTCAGAAGGTCATGCTGTGCGTTATTATGAGCGCTCTCTGCTAAAAGCATGTCACCATCGGAGTAATGAAGTGTTTTCATGCCGTTTCACCACGGCTTTATGCTTTTAAGTGAAAACCGTCAACAACCTGTGGCAGTGGGTTGTATGTGGCTTCAGGTGAACTTGAACTACGTACACACAGCATAATGAACCTTAGAGCTTAAGTGGTGTCTTGCAGTTTCTTGTTTTGTCCCTTCAGGTGTGACTGGCAGCGTTTGTAAGGGATGAGAGGTTTTAACCTTACAGTAAAGCATATAGATTAGTGTCCATTAATACGGAGATGATTGTGACTGCCGCTGCCTGTCGAGTGTAAAGCGCCACTTTTGTTATGAGACTGTGTGTGTGGGAACTTGTGTGTACTTGTAGGTGGATGTGAGAACTTGTGAGTCTTTCAGGTGTTATTATTCATTTATTTCTCCTTTTGTGATTTAATGTGAACAGCTTTATTAAAATAGAATTCCTCTTTATCCTTTTCACTCCCCTGTTCCACGTTTAACGAGCTTTTCTCCTACGTTCAATTTATCTTTACTGTCTAAATCTCAGCTAGTCTGCTCGTCCTTTTTTTTTTTTTCTGCCTCGCTCTTTTCGTCCTTTTTCCTGCCAATCTTCACGTCACTTTTCCCTTCTCCGTCTAAGCAGTGCAACCGCTCCTTTGTTTTCCTGACTGCATGTGTACACACTGTGTACAGTGTGTTTGCTAATATACTGAGCATGAGTGACACTAAAGAGAGCTGGTGCTGGCTCATGTTTGCATTAATATAAGTTGTTCTTATTTGATGTGTTTGTGTCTGTTTATTATATTTCTGAAGGCAAAACTACCCTTACTTTAAGTAGACCTGAGCTGCCACAAACATTTCTCATTAGTAGTACTGTGAATAATAAAGTATTGTTGTACTGGTCTGACTCCAGCATGAAGGTAACTTTCTTTTATTTCTTTTTTTTTCTTTTTTGACAGTTTTGTGTAATTGATGTTTTTGTCTCTTGAGAAACTGCACAAGTCCAACATCATATGAACATATATGACATGTTTTTATATAAACCGGACAATAATCAGTAAGTTTGAGGATTTGGAAACACAAAACAGTTCTAACTTCTTCACTGGTCAGCTTAGTCAGCAGTGTTCTCTGACCATATTTTTTAACACGTGACCAAAGGCTGTGTCCTTACTTAGCCACTGCAGAAATGCTCCACCTCCTCCTCCTCCTCCTCCTTCTCCTACAGGCCCACTTTTTATCAGATAATTTATTTAGCACAGATGGTGTGTGTGTATGTGTGTACTGTGTAGAGTTTACATTTACGGGCACAGTTACTTCACACTGGGCTTAACGTTGTGGGAAGAAGTTCCCAGACTGTTCAGTGTTGATGTGACTCGTATTCAGGTGAGACTTTTAAACACGCAAACACCACAAACAATTCAAGCTTAACTGTGTGTGTGTGTGTGTGTGTGTGTGTGTTTGTGTTACAAATGCTTTTGCCGGACACCGCAGTGTGGATCCAGAAGGGCAAATACACATCAGGTGCAGCAGCCCATGAATAACAGGAATTATGGTCCATACTTCCTGCAGTGGAAATCAGCTGACAGCAAAATGGTCAGTCGAGGACAGGAAAGAGGGAGAAGACACCTGTGTGTGAGCGTGAGAGGCTGAAAGACAAGGACGGAGATAATGCTCTCAATTACATGCGTTAACACTGAAAGTCGATAAAGTATGAGCTGGCGTGTAATGCAGCCAGAATTTTTATGGAGGCACCAATTTCACTATAACAAGTCCTCATTGTAAATCAATAGAGCGCACAGGTAATAGCGTACTGTCGGCATCACCAGCTGGACGGTCGCTGCATTTTGAGGGGGTGCTGCTCGCTTGTGTGTATGTGGAGATTTTCGCAGACGGAAAAAACACCTGCACTCAAATGTGACTTGTTTTCAATTAAGAAGACACGTTGTTATTCGTCAGAGCCAAAGCAGCACCTGATGTTTGCAGTAGGGCATCATCAAGTTGTTCTGAGGGACAAAAGTGGCTTTACATGTGAATGTGTTTGTTTTTTTAATGAGAATCATGATGATCATAACACACGAGAAAGCATTTATACTTACACTGTGTGTCGATTTAATTTCAGCTGGATGAAACTGACATTTTTGCCCAAAATCCGAAAAATTAACATGAAAAATTTAAAGTCATTTACTTGAGTGTCAGATCCTCACACCTGGCTTTAGGCAGTTTATCTGATTCTTCCTGACTGATCCTCTCCAGCTCCATCAGATGTGTGAAGTGTCTGTGAACTGCCACCTTCAGGTCTCTCCACAGATGTTTAATGGGGTTTAAATCAGGACAGGCAGACTTGACCTGTAGCTGGACCCGGTTTGACTTGGCTGTTTGCGTCAGATTAATGCTGTGTTGAAAGGTGAACTGTCAACATCTCATACACTTTTTATTCAGCTCCATTTATCCTTCTCTCAATTTTGACCAGTCTCCATGTCCTTGCTGTTCAGATGCCCCCCTCCCACATAGCATTGCCATTGATGTTATCAGCAGGTCATGAGCAGCGCCTGCTGTTCACCAGATGGTGCTGTGATTTCTGACCAAATCGTTGAGTTTTTGTCTCATTAAACCAGAGAAAGTGTGTCCTCGTGGTCCTGTTTGTTTTATAAGTGACAGGTTCTCTCATTTCTGCAGACATTTCTAAAGCTCTGTTAAAGTGACTAACTCAGATGTTTTATAAATGCTTATTTTGGATTTTTTTTTTGTGAGTTACTGTGAAGCGAAATCATACACAAAACAGTTTCCAGGCCATTTCCAGGCTCTGCTGGTGTCTGACTGGCTACGTGTTTCTTGGTTTTTGTTTGTGTTGAATCACTAACTCACATCTGAGCTGTTCAGAGAATGTGACATAAATCCCTGAAAGTGGAAAGTGAATGGATAAACAGAGGATTTACATCACAATCTCAAACCACCTACAAATGAGGCTCAAACTGTGCCTGAAAAGACCGAGCACCTTCTTTTCGTTTCGTCTTAAGGAAAACCATCAGATCCGGCATAATCAGATTCAACATCTGCTTAGATATAGCTTAAAATCTGTGCACGCACAGCTGTTTTCTTAATCACAGAAACCTACAAGGCAAAATATGTGTTTATAAATGCCCCATATTTTTCCATTTGGACAGTATCTGCAGGAGAAGGTGCAAAGACGGTGACGCTGAGAGACCAGCTCCCTCTGACGCAGCCTAACTTTAAAAGTGGTCCCACATTATGAAGCTGATCGTATACAAGGACAAAAAGAACATTTTGTGAGAATAAAATGTAAATGCAGGAGAGACGGTGCGAGGCGTTTGTGGTAATCTTCTTTCTCTAATGTTTTTTTTCTAGCTGCTGTTTCCTGTATGCGTCTCCTCAGGACTCGTTCTAATCTGTCACAAGCAAAGAAATTAATTATAGCGTGCTTTTGTAAGCTTATTAAAACTGTGCCCTCCTCCCCTTTACTCTTTGCCCTTTTCCTTTTTCTGCTTCCTCCATGCGATCACTATCATTCCTACCTTCTTTCTTCCTTCCTCCTCTCCTTGTCTCCTCCAGGCCATCGATAAGTACTGCAGGGTGAGCGGAGGTTTCTCGGGGGTGAAGGACGTTTACTCCTCCAACCCGACGTATGACGACGTGCAGCAGAGTTTCTTCCTGGCCGAGACTCTCAAGTAAGCAAACGCTAATAGTTTGATTAATTAGGTTGATGGATCATCAGCACAATTACTAATTAATTAATTAGACATTTTTGTGATTAATGCTGTGATTTGGTGGGAGGGTAATGGGTTGCCTTATTGAAAGGACTTGTCAGTGAGAAGTGATTGCAACAATTATGTGCTCATATTTTATTGAATGTTTTTCAATCAGCGAGAAGAAAAACTTTGGGCAAATACAGAAGCGTCAGCATGTCAGTCACAGACCTTAACGAGACATTTTTTTTAAAGGATGGGTCCCAAACAGTGTCTTTAATCAACAGCTGTCAGTGTTAATCATTCAATAATTTGTTAGTTCTTAACAATTAATGAAATACAGCAATGTTTAATAAAACAGTCTCTAACAACTGACTTATGTTCACTGCAA
>JAUBNQ010000013.1:3666084-3681544 GCA_032353495.1 Ctenopoma kingsleyae
TAACCCCCAACTCTCCTCCTCACTGACTCGCATATCGCTGTGGGTGTGTAAAGTGTGTCCTGCAGCTATGTAAACACACCACGCCAGAGACGGCCAATAGATAGTCGTGATATTTTCACTTGATTGGAAGTGAATCGGCCTAAAAAACTCGAAACACGTGTTGTCTGCAAATATTTGTTCTCTGCGACCTGACAAAAGGACTACAGCTTCGTAAAAACACAATTTAGCCTGTGAGAACACACAGATTGTGCCTATGTTTAAAGTATACTAATGAGCAAACAATTATCACAATCGTGTTCCGCTTTTTCAACTGTTTAGACGGTGCTTTAATTCCTCCACAATGCTGTACATTATAACTACTGTGATCAAGTATCCTCTTTCAAAATAAAATCATTTTTACAAAGCAGCATGCTCTTATTGTTGTAGGGGGATTCTGGGGTGCATGCCTGTGTTTTACTTTCCAAAGAATCATCACAGTCATACCCACTGTGGTTTCTTTGCATCAGTGACACTTTTGGCTGAGTGGAGGAAGGACTCCCGTCCAGAGTGCGTCTCAGGGGGAGTTCTACAGTGAAGAAGTAAATGTAGATTATGTGTGTTTGTACAACAGAAGGAAATTCAGAGGAGACGGTTTGTATGTTCTGGTGAAATTACTGAAAAATGACCTCCCTTACGTGGAAATGCAGGGGAGAGTTTCTCCTGCCGTTTCTGTGGCGTTCACCCAGGCGAGATTAGTAGAAAAGGCTGTCAAGGCCATCAGCAGAAAGGCCTCGCCTGCTATTCTAACAGCCTGTTATTCCACTTTCAAAACCACAAAGTTTTTACAGCCCTAATCTATACATAGTACTCTGCAATATAAATTCAGCAACCGAGTAGAGCAGCATGAAAACTCACTCTTTGTTTGATCTTCAGCGGGTTCAGATATGTTTTGCATACGGCACATTGATAACAGCAGTGAAAGTTCTGGTCAAATGTGAACCGTCTGAAACTACGTGTATATGTTTCATGTGTTTTCTATTTTCTACCAAGGAGTAATCTAAATAAAACAGCTCATCGGTTAACGATGTAAATGCAATGTGCAGTAGATTAATTAAAGAGCTGGAAAGTGGTTCTTTCCACCACATCCCAGAGGTGCAATACTGTGTCATGTTCAAGAAACCAGTCTGCGATGATTTTAGCTTGGTGACATGATGCGACATCCTGCTGGAAGCAGCCATCAGAAGGTGGGTACACTGTGGTCATAAAGGATGGACGTGGGCAGCAACAATACTCGTGTGGGCTGTGGTATTTCAAAGACGCTCGGTTGGTACGTAGAGCCCCAGAGTGTGCCAGTAAAATATCCCCCCACATTATTACACCACCACCACAAGCCCGAACCGTTGATAGAAGGCAGGATGGATGAAAGCAGAAAATTGAGACTCATCAAACCAGTCCATGTGAACTGTAGCCTCAGTTTCCTGTTCTTAGCTGACAGGAGTGGTACCTGGCGTGGTGTTCTGCTGCTGTAGCCCATTCAAGGTTCAGTGTGTTCAGAGATGCTCTTCTGCATATTCGCTATAACTACTGTAAACCTGACCCAATTAATAACTGCTCATTGTTTATCCTCCACTTTGTCAACCGTCTGAAGGAAAACAGTAAGGATAACCATGTCACTTTAATTTAAAAATAATTAAAGCCAATATCAAAATTATTCTTCTGAATTAATGAAAGTTTTATGTATTTAAAGTGCTAAGGTCCCCAGAATATACGCTCACTGGCCACTATTAGGCCCATTACACCTATAAAATCTAATGAAATCCAATAATAACCTTTTACAAGTTTGTAATTTCTCAGATTTGTCTATACTGTCAGGTAGGTGATTTTGTTGGTGCTTATTTTACTGATATTGGATTGCAATAGATTCTGTAGGTTAATAAAATGGCCGGTGAGTGTGTATATTAATGAGGTTAATTCAGCCATGAGTGTGTGTGTGACTTTTTTTTCCTCTTTTAAAAATAATTATATTCACTTATATATATTAAACCTTCGGGTCAACAAAATAACGAGCGGCGTGTAGCGGCCGTGACGTAGCTCGACTCGGAACGCCGCCTACCTGGCAACGCGGCTGGTTACTTGGAAACGCCAAAACCTCGTCGACCAATCAGAGGCTTCGCTCGGCGCATTGCTACACTCAAACGCAAACATTTTAACTATGTTGTATTCTGACGATGAAAACCGGACTTTGTGGTAAATATAAAAAAAGTTAATGTTTTGCTTCAAACATAAGATGCTATGTATTATTGACATTGTGGTTTTAATCGAGAAAGCGACGCTCCACAAACAGAGGGACTGTGTCGTGTCACGGCTGAACATCCGTGTCGGTGGGTGGTACTGTGGTCGTATAAAACAGGGGTGCCTCCACCCGGAGGAACGGTTCAAACTTGTGAGTTCAGCGTGTGTTTCGTTCTCGGGCTGTGGATTATGTGGAGGTGTCTGCACGAACGCCAGCGTAACATCTTCAGTGTCGGACTTTGAATGCTTTCAGAGCACGCTTTCGGAAATGTATGTACGCCTTTCAGTCATAATTCAGATGTTTCTCTCATGCGTAGCTGCGCTTTAACTCTGTAGTTAGCAAAGTAATTCACGCTAAGGTTAGACGGTGTAAATTAGGTTTTTACAGAAACTGTAGCTAGTATTTGAAAATATGTTATCAATAAGGGTCATTTAATTTAAGAAGTGGTCTTTTTTTTCCTTGATCGTTCCGAAGATATGGACTTAACTCTGCTTAATATGTGGACGGGTTCGTCACCATATGGACTGATATTGAGCTAAGATGAGTAGCGAGCGTAATGGAAACAGGAGTTCGTTTAAGGTGATAAATGGACTAGCTAGCCGTTAGCGCAGCGCGTTACGTGGATAAAGTCAGCCGGAGCGAATAACTGCTGCCGGTGTTCTGCTGGGACGTGTGTCGGTTGCCTCGCCGCCGTTGATGTGTCGGATGTGGTTGTTTGCGTGGTGTAACGCCGGGCTCCGGTAAACTTTGAGCCCGCTCGGTGTTTGTCTCTCAGCGGTTCTGGAATGAAACCCGGGCTCGCGCGGCGTGCTGTTCTAGAAGCCTCACGCGCTCTGTGCCTTTAGAGCGAGCAGGTTGTCTCGTGCTGGCATTCTGTCCGGCTCGTGCTCACTGGGTCCTGATGCTACAGGTTCACGAGATATTTCAAAACCTATTGGTGTCAATTTATTGCACTTATTTTTAACGACGCTGGGACTAATTTCAGCCATCAAAGACTAGTTTAAATATAAAAGAAGCTGTGGGCTGGATTAATCGATTAGTCAATCAGCAGGAACCATTTTAAATCACAATAATATAATAGAAATCTTAATATATTTGGGTCTGGAGACAGAACATCTGAAGCTTTTGCCCTCAGCTTTTAGTAAAGTGGATGAACATTCACGATTTTCAGGTTTTTATTGAGTGTTTGATTAAACAGTTGTTTGCTGCTGCCTCAGTCATTGTTACATCTAAGTAAACTGTGGTGACTCTGAAAGCTCAGTGCTCTGCAGCTGAAGAAAACACACACACACACACAAATAAATGATAGATGATTATATATATCTCCTCTATAACAGCAAATTTGATAACACACATTTAGAAAAAAATGCGGCACATACAGAAAACACAACATATTTAAATAATTTCTTTAGAAAGTTAAAGTTAGATTTTCTCTAGCTGCAGCATATTTCTGGATTTGGTTAATTTCCTGTGTTATGTTTACATCTGTTATCTTAAGTTGCAGAGAGCCCTTACAGCCACTGTGCAAATGCTTGATTTAGTATTTTGTACTGATAGGTGATGAGAAAATGGGTTCAGAGTGGGTTTTGTTTGCTTTTTTTTTTTTTAAACTAACATTTTTTTTCTCTTCTCTTGCCTTTAGTTAATCTGAACTTTGTAAGAAGATGGATAACGAGGAATCAAAGAGCGTCCTGACCTGGGAACAAGTGAGCCGGCTTGATGAAGTCCTGAGGGAGGCTGTGCCTGTTCATGGACGGGGCAACTTTCCTACCTTAGAGGTGCGTCTGAAAGACATTGTGGCACGTGTGCGCTCCCGCCTGGAGTCAAGCGGCATCAAAGTAAAAGACGTACGACTCAATGGCTCCACAGCCAGCCACGTGCTGGTACAGGATATCGGCTGGAGCTACAAGGACCTGGATGTGATCTTTAGGGTGGACCTTCCACATGAGGCCGAGTTCAGGCTCATTAAGGATGTGGTGCTGGGTACCCTGCTGGACTTTCTGCCAGAGGGTGTGAACAAAGAGAAAATCACACCCATGACTCTCAAAGAGGCTTATGTCCAGAAGCTGGTCAAGGTTAACACAGAACAGGACCGCTGGAGCCTCATCTCACTCTCCAACAATAACGGCCGCAACGTGGAGCTGAAGTTTGTTGACTCAATACGCCGGCAGTTTGAGTTCAGTGTGGACTCCTTTCAGATTTTGCTCGACTCCATGCTTGCCTTCTATGAGCTGGCACAGACGCCCATGTCACAGACCTTTCACCCTACCGTGTGCGGTGAGAGCATGTACGGGGACTTCAACATGGCCCTGAGCCACCTGCGGAATAAGCTCATTGCCACCAAGCGGCCCGAGGAGATCCGAGGCGGCGGCCTGCTGAAATACTGCAACCTGCTGGTGCGGGACTTTCGGCCTGCCAGCGAGGAGGAGTTCAAGGGCCTGGAGAGGTACATGTGTTCGCGCTTCTTCATCGACTTCCCTGACATCGGCGAGCAGCAGCGCAAGGTGGAGGCCTACCTCCAGAGCCACTTTGTAGGTGAGGAGAAGAGCAAGTACGACTACCTCATGATCCTGCGGCGAGTGGTCAACGAGAGCACCGTGTGCCTCATGGGCCACGAGCGCCGGCAGACCCTCCACCTCATCTCGCTGATGGCCTTCCGAGTGTTGGCAGAGCAGAACGCCATCCCTGATGCATCGTGCGTCACGTGCTACTACCAGCCGGCGCCCTACGTCCGAGACCACAACTTCAGCAACTACTATGTGGCCAACCAGAACATTCCAACATGGCTGCCGTGCAACTGATAAGACGGACAAGTGGAAGGATGTACAAGAGGGCACCACTGCTGCTGCTTTTGAGAAGAGAGAAGGAATTTAAAAAAATACTGCCAAAAAAAAAAAGAATTTAGAGGCAATAAATGCCATGTTCCTCTCAAGGCACAATTATATTTAAGTGGACAAGTGTTTTGCTTTGTTTTTGGAATCCTTTCTCATTCCTTATCTACAGAGGTGTCTAGGTCATTGAATAGAAAGTGATATTTTTAAGTGTTATTTAGATTTTTTTTTTTTCTCATCATGTTTGGTTGTTTCCCTGTTTATCAACCTTATTCTTAATGGAGTTATTTTTTGTGCCTTATCATCCAGGTTTACCCCCCCAATAATTAAGTATGGGCTATTTTTTTGAAGAAAGGATGTTATAGCCTCAAATTTGATTTTCTCCTGTGAATAAAAAAAAAAAACTTGAAAAGGCAGAAAAAAAGCAAAAAACTGAAAATTAGTATTATTGGGTAAGGGGTAAAATAATAGGTGACGGCCCAAAAAAAAAAGCAGAGCACCGGTGTTAAAACGTTTACATCACTGGGGAGGGAAGAAAGGTGGTACACTAATAAGTTTGGGTCACATCAGAAATAAGGAGGAGTCAGTTTGTTTTAAACATTTTGAAATGTAAATGTCTCATAGAGACATTTGTGCTCTCCAATATATGCCGGCAGTGCCTCTGATTTGTAAATAATGCAAGAGAAAATGTATTTTTATTTTCCTCTAAATGTTAGTGTGGGACGAGCTCCCCTCCTCCGCCTGTGTCCAGTGTACTCAGCCCTGTACTTTCCAGTTGAGACCAGCTTAGAGTGGAAATCTGCAGTGAGACAGTTCAGGCCTCAGCTAGGTGAGCTCTTGTGTGTCTGAAGAGTTTCTTTTTTTCCTGTTTTTGTCACTTCCAAAGCCTCGCTGGTGACCTCCATGTGTCCCAACACGCTGACTGACTGACAGGACAGAGTGGACTCAGCTTGTTGGGACAATTCTCTTGGCCTTGTTGCTGGGAGTCCTGGAGTGGCAGGCTGACTGGATGTCCCTTCCCTTAAAAGGAGCAGCACATGGTGAGCCCAGCAGGGTCGTCCCTCACAACCATTGCAGGCTCGACAGCAGCCCTGAAACGGGATCCTCCCCTGACGCAGCTCTCAAACTACAGGCCATCTATAATTATCTTTTTTTTTTTTTTTTTTTTTTTGTAATTCCTGGAGGAGGTGCCGTCAGCGGGGAACTGGGGATGGGTGGCTGACTAGCAGCAGCAGTCCTACCACCTTACATGTGCTGCTGAATCACTTCCTGTCCTCTCCTTTCCAGTGCCTACTGCGACTAGCAGTGTTTGAACCCCTTTTGTGGTCATGAGGAGGGACAGCCATCAGGGAGAGTGAGTGGTATGTTCAGAGAAATGCCAACGTTGTCTGCTAGAGGGATACCACTCCCCCTTTCGGATTTTGACTTATCGTAGCAGCAACAACTGACGTGACACAATCCCCTACCTCCCCTGCAAACAATAAATTTTTATTTCTAGCCAAACATATTGGTAGCACCTCTCCTTCTCCCTTTCCTGCCATCATCACATCCATATTTGAGAGGAGAAAAGTTGTTCTTAAACTTATGTAAGTGGCAGCTGCTGTGTGTTAGCCCTGCCTCGCCCCTCAGTTCCTCAGAAACCCTGCCTTATTCCTGCTCACTGCATTTCTGCTGCCGCTGCTGCTGCCCGTCTCACTGCAGCTCGTGTTTATAGCAGATAACCACGAGCTGCTCTTATCTGGCTGGCTCTCTGCTGCTGGCCGACCGGCTGGCGTGCAGTCATAGGAAGGTCAGTTTGGCCTCTTCTGCGGGTCACTCCCCAGGGTCAGGGCGTGTAGTGCTGGCTCAGCTGCTGAGCTTTGGTGTGGGAACTGCCATAGTATTTAACAACAGATCAAGTGCCACAGTTTCTCACTCTGGACCAAAGTCTGCTTTACAACCAGCAACTCAAGCACTCAAGTGCCTTTTGGAGAGTACTGTAGCTTTTTTAAAGGGTTGTTTTTTTTGTTTTTTTTTTAAATGATGATCAGGAGGGAAGGGGGTTGGCAAAAAGATATTTTCTGTCCCTTTAAACCCTATGAAACTTATCAATGTAAGCTGATACAAGACTGGCATCATTATTATATACATTTTTTTTTTTTCTCAGTACAGTCATTTTGTTTTGAATGTCCCCGCCACCCCCCCGCCTTTGGGTTTCCTTAATTTAGTTTCAGACCCAAACCATACTTTTCTGTTTGTCTAGTCATTCCTGCCACAGTCTTGTTAGCCATTTTTACTCCCTTCTTTCCTTTTTATTACAACTTTAATCCTTATTGTCACTGGCAGTCATGTTGATTTCAGTCCTGCCTGAATGCCTTCTGTGTAATCCAACTGTTGACCCATTCTGATTCTTATAGACAGAACCACAAATACTTAGACCGTTCATTTAAAGGACCGCCTAGCATTGCAGCTCCGCCTGCTCCGACGCAGCAAGGCAAGGCCTGCTTTGCTGACAGTTCTGTCCCGATCCAAAAACCAAAGCAATACCTGAAGTGCACTGACGAGCCACACCGTGGCACAGTAGCTGGAGGCCACCCAGCAGACTCCGTACGAACAGAAGCACTTTTGATAAGCCTCGTTGTACTCCAAACCCAGCCACCTGAGAGGAATGTGAATAAGCTAATGTTGTCAATTGTGAGGGAGTTGATCTGGTTCTCAGGGACATAGTGTGTTTTTGAGGGCTTGAGTCCCTTTTCTGTTTTGGGAGGGTGAATTAGTTCAATCTGCTCCTGACATTGAGACCTCCCCTCCTGACACTCGCTTTCATTTTGTGTCTTTTCCTCCCTCTGTATTGATTGTAACTCTGACTCTCCTCTTCTTACTCAAACTACAGGTTCTTATTAGACTAGATCATGTGTTAGGTGGTCACCAGCAGACTTCAGCTTGCTCAGGCCTGACAGTGGTTCTGGATTTGATCTGTGTATCCATTTGCTTTGAAACCTCATCACTCATTGAATGGTCCCGTCATAACGGAGTGCCAACAGCTGGATGTGTCACCGTAATCCTAACCCTCAGAGGATCTTTGCCACTGAATATCTGTCATTCCCCACTGTAATCATCCTCTTTGACGAGTGGTGATGAATTGGTTTCAGAGCTTGGAGCTACATTGCGAACCAGTAGCTTGGTTCTGCTGCAGCCCACAGTTGCAGGCTGAAGTCTGCAGAGCGTGGTGAGGACCAGTCTGCTCTTGGTCTTCTTGTTGACGTCCCTTGCTAAAATTTGCCCCAAGCGAGGTCAAAGAAAACACAGCAAACGTCTACCTGCGTTTTCTGGACAGACGATGGCGAGCGCAGCGTGGAGCGTGAATCCTCTGCGTTTATTTTGTGTCCACCTTAACACACGTTTACGGTTATCGTGGCTTTTTCCTGACGTTTGACAGCGCGCGCCCGTTGATAAAAAGCTTTACCGTCTCCCCACTGGATGAGAGTGGGGGGGTGCAGCAGGGCTCGTGCTAAATCACCTCCTTCGCCAGGATCGATGGATGTGTGTCGATGTATGAACTTTTCGTGAAGGACGATGTGGAAAAGAAAAGAGATGACGTGTATTGTGCCTTTTTTTTTTTTTCTTTTTTCTTTTTTTTTCTTGGCCCCACTTTTTCTTTCTGCTGTAAACATGTCACTGTTATTCATCCTGTCGCTTCTCTCACTCACCTCTCTGTTGAGCCTTTGTTTATTAGTACAGTGTGTATTTTATGACACCTGTAGATGTATTCTTTGCTGGAGGGGGTGCAGAGAAAGCTGTGGGTTCGATATGTAGTGGTTATGCTTGTCTAAAGTGCAAGTCTTACCATAGGAATGTGACGGAGGCCTTGTTTAAGCTCTCCCGCAGTTTCTATATGAAGAGTTGTGAATTTTTTTTTTTCTTTTTGCAGCAGATTTGTGTTTACGTTAATGTGTGGAGGTTTGTGTGCTTGTTTGCATGTGTGTATGAAAGGATGGGTGTGCATATAAAAGTTTAAAAAGTGGGGGGAAAAATATGAAATTGTCGCACTATATATATTTTTTTGAAATAGTTAATGCAAAGGAGCTTTTTTGTCAGCTTTGTGATTGTGACAATGACTTTGATGGTTACAACCATTATACTATTTCATTTTTCAGCACTTTTACCTCACTTTAGTTTTTCCTTTTGAATGGAAATGTACATGTACATCAGGAAAACGTGTTTGAAGAGGAAATAATGAATAAAGCGTATTAAATGCAACGTCTGCTTCTGCTGTCCTTTTTAGATCATTTTTCACCTGTAGGAGCTGTAGTTTGGAAGCTCCACTTTCTGTACTATAGGTGTAGATATGAGCACCCAAGAGGATAAATAATACTGTGCAGTGAAGTGGTCGCACAATGCATGTTGAAAATTGATAATGGCAAATGAGAATTTCTAGGTCACTGTACGTCACTAACCCACTAAACTTGCTGTTAGGGTCAATTTATGCAAAATACTTCCAAAAGTATATTTTTCCACTTAGATTTAGTTGGATCTAACAGTGTAGATTGCTTTTGTGCCTCTACCACAATACAAAGAAGATGAGTGGAATTTTGATACCTACTTCCAAAAGCCAGCAATGACAATAAATGAGGAGTAATGAAATGTTTATTCACATGTTCATTTGGATAAAAATACATTTAAATAATCCTCAGATCTTGCTTGATGATATCCTGCTGCTATATTTATACTACGCTAAAACTTTGTTACACATAACTGAAACTTTATTCTGACTTCACTGTAGTTAAAATGGATATTTAATCTCTCAGTGCTCTTACTGAAAGTAGCATTATTATATTTGTTTTAGCATCCTTTCCTGACTACTTCACTTCCCGATGGTCACTTAACCAAACATGTTTTCCGTCTTCAGTTTGTGGGGAGATCAGTCGGCTCAGCATTCAGAACTTTAAACCCTGTTCCTACTGATCTGGGAGCAGTGGAAAACACTCTTCCCCCTGCCAGAGATTTTATTGGATAATAACAGTCTGGACTCTACTTTTGTGAACATGGTGTTTCACTTCGGAGTGTATCGACTTTCAGTGTCGCTGTACGTCCGTGGCAGCGCTGCATCATGACAAAGAACGTGTTAGATTCAAATGGATTCTTTTGAGCAACAAAAGTAAGTAAGAACATGTTTGTGGTTGAAAGTGTTTCTCCCTCTTTATAATAAACTTTGTGTGTTTGTGTGCTCCTCCTCGTCCTCCGATGCAGGCGGCCAAAGCTTGGTGTCTATGTCATTTTCCGTGTAGACAGGAAGCCAACCCTCCACCTTTGAGTCACCAGCTGCCATTCATAAAATGCACAGACCTATCTGCAGGTGGTGACTCACTGTGTGGATTTATGTGACACAGCAGGCTTTTTCCACTCTGTTCATGTGCTGATGCTGTTTTACAGACTATTAACCTTTTTTTTTTTTTATCCAAACCTGTGTCTCCTCCTCCTACTCCTCCTCTTCTTCTCTCTCCTCTCTTGTTTCCTGTGAATACACCTGCAAGAATCTTCCATCACCTAGAGTCAGATTTTTATTGTTAAACACAGTAAATTGCTCCTTTGTTGTCAAGAAAACTCAAATGTTTCACATTTGAATTGAATCCCTGAAATGTGTTGCACCATCATGTGTTGCTTCAGGGTCTTTTTAATAACACTGCAGCTGGACCAGTTACCTGAAAACAACCAGCAGTTATTAATGTCACTTGCAAAGCAGCACCTGGCCCCTCAGTGCTCCTGTGTGGTAAAGCTGCAGCGTTTTCAGTCTGTGTGTTTTTATGAAACTAGCCTTCAGAGCCACAATAACTTTTTCTTCAGTATGTTCAAACACTCACAGAACCACTTTGATGTGCTGCATAATCTGCATGTTTTCTTTGGTCTTATTCCCACGTTTTTATTAAAAGTCTGGTATTGTTGCTCTTGAAGTGGATGATGAATTGACGTGACACAAACGCATTAGAGTATCTGGTTAGAGTATCATCAGGTCATTTTCTTCCAGGTAGGAAAGCAGGTTGGGTTTTAGAGGCAGTTCCGATAAAACTCATCTTTTCTCTTTACCTATGTGAAGTAGCTGTCGTATCGTTTTTTTGGGCCACTTTCTGAGTCTCAGTCTCATTTCCTGAGTTTCAGAGGCAGAAACTCTCAGTGAGGTGACAACTGGTCTCCATGAGGGAGTTTCAGAGCTTTAACAAAACCACACCACACCCCCACACCCCCCACCCTAACACCCCATCCTGTACATGCAAACATAAGTCTATGTGCAGCACACACACAAAAACCCTGGCTGGGTCAAACAATGCATGATTTCTGGAAAAATACTGATGCATGAGTGCAGGGGGGAGGGAGACAATGGATATTTGCACAGAGGGCAAAGAGAGTGGGGGCAGGGAGAGTCACCATCCATTTTTCACTGGTTAACACTGGACTCTTGTTAGCAGCTGAATTTTACTCTTTGCCTTTGTCACATATATTATCACACTGGTTTAAAGTCATTTTCTGGGTTTCTTTGAAGCTTTTTATGTGAGCTCAGTACAGCAATTATTTTATGATGGCAGTGAACTATTGTCATTTTCAGCAGGGGTGTAGCTGTAACTCAGTGAGGATGCTTTTGCTGAGAAGTCTGTGCAGTTTTCAGGAAAGCAAAGCGCCCGAGGTTGTACTGGATTGTTTTCTGTTGCTTTGTTAAAGTTTCTTCTTTCATGCTTTATTTTGACATAACGCTAGAAATCCTTTCACTTCACCTAAACAATCAGATAGTTTTATTTGTCAAGGTTTTTATATATCTAATTCCTGGAATGATGCAATCACCATATTATTAATAATAAAATGCAGAACCACCAATAAGCCAGACACCAAGGGCCAACAAAGACAGCTGCTCACAGGTTGATGGATGAAGCGGAAAGAGACTCCTGGTGGCTCTGGAAAAGGAAGGAGGAGCCAAGCTGGAAGCTGGGAAAGTTGGAGAAGAAGATGACTGAAAGCATCTGTGTGTTAAGTTTGGACACTCACAGTTCTACACAGAAAGATGTAGGTCAAGACAAATGTGCTTTGTGGAATATTTGAACCAATACCACAACCTTTTACTAACCTTTCCAAGGTGTTTTTGTCAGCTACACCTGACCGCATGCGTGGATATGAACACTGCAGTCCCTTTTGCACGTACACCCACCCTCCACCCGCGCCGACATCAGACAAGTTGGCAGTAAATCATTTAGACACAGTTAATCTTCCATCTGCTTGACTGACGTTTAAATCCAGTACCTGAGTAGGAGATCTGAGTACTTTTTCCACTGGCGTTAGGGTGTAGTAAGTGATTGAAATTATTTTTACTATAGACTGAGCATTGTTTAAATTGAAAACAACATGACTTGCAGTACACCTCTGGTTGCAGGTATTATATTTCTTATTTAAGTGGGACTTAAAAGATGAAAGGTCATGATTCAATTTTAGCTCGTGCTTCTGCTTCATAACGCCCACTGCTGTTTGACTGTGTGGGGCAGAATAAAGTTAGCATGACAAGTTATTACCAGAATCTACTTTCGGCAGGATGTTGTGTTTAGGAACAGTCAAACAGGCACTAAATGTTCTGTGACTGTTCATCGTTCACACTGGCATCGCAGCTGAAGAGTTTATTGCCCTCAGTTAACTGGAACACATTTGTGGGGTAATTAATGTAGAAAAATGCTTTAATATTCTCTGTTCCTGCCTGTTTTCAGTTTGACTGTGCAGGGTCCTCGGGGTTAGCGCAGATTAATTAGCACTTGGCTGTAGTTTCCTGAGAAACCCCATCAGCATCCATGCGAACGATCCAAAAGTAATGAGCTGTGGCAGTGATAGCATCTGTTCCTTGGGATGGTGATTTTGCTGATTATGTGTTGTGTGAGTTTAATTCATTCATGAGGTATGTGAATTGCTGTGCAGACACGGGAGCATGTTGACAAATCTGCCCACTCATGTCTGATGCTACTGGCAGAGGAGAAGCTGTCGCAGCACCGAGCACTCAGAACCAGTTTCTGACCATTTTGTGTCCATTAAAGATGCTCACCGGTGCCTTCGAGAGTTTTGAGCTGTTCGTAGACAAAATATGTGATATATATATATTTATTTAGTTCAATCTTGTTTATCTTCATTCAGATTCTGCTCCAGCAACACATTTTGCAGTAGTTAAACTTCAGCTCTACTGTCTGGGTGAAATGTAATTTTCAGCCTAGTAAAACGCATACTTCTACAATGAACAAATACACAAAGCACAACAAATATACAGCCCAGTTTCCTGTGATCATGGGTGTGGGCTCTGAACTCAACAAAGGATGTTTAATATTTCAGCAGTCTAGATAACAGGTCCTTATATATGTCAGTTATTAGTCAGACTGATTGTAAAGATCATAGCATATAATTCAGTTTCATTTATTTGTTTACATTTAACATTGGAGTAACAATGTTAATTTGTTGAACATTAAATCATGTGCATGTGTCAAATGTAGTGCATGAAAGAAGATAAAAAATTACTGGTGAAACGACTATAAATGCATATTTTAACTAATCATCCCACCATAGAAGCTCATATATTGTATATAAATAAAATGCTCATTTCAGTTCCTCATCTTTTTCATTCTCTTCAAACCACTCACTGAATGCCCTGTTCCCTGGATCATTTGCATTTGTCATGTTTCTCCACATATTTATTCAGATTTTTTTCTTTAATTTGTACATAACAGCCTTATGAGCCTTGAACTGTGAAGCAAAAAATACACCAGCAGGATTAATTGGTGGCCTGTCAGTGAGCGTCAGCTGAGTTATTCGTGGATGAAATGTATGCATCGGACGCCTGCGTGACAAACATTTAACTGTTGATTAGGTGTCTGAACATAATGACTTTCTCCAACAGAAATTGGCAGGCATTACATTACACTGGTTCTACCACACTGACTGGTTTCTACTCAACCCTCGTGTTCGTGGCATTTTCTGATTTGTGTTTTACTTCTAAATAAATGCAGTGGCTCATGGAGCGAAGCCTGCAGGCCGCCACAGACAATTACGTGTTGCACCGTTGTTATACCTCACATGTTTAAAGTTACATAAAATAGCAGAGCAAGTAGGTAATATGAGTGTTTTATATGTCTTATTGTTTTCACAGAGACCAACGCTGCAGGAAGAGCGTGCAGAGAAGTCCGTCCAGCGGAGCAGCAGGTAGGTGGAGTGGAGGCCAAGCAGTAGCAGCAGACAAGCAGTGGCAACGAGGCAGCAGCTGAGTGAGGAACAGATGGTGAGTTCGGAGCATCTGCTGGGGTCTCTAAAAATCATAGATGCAAAGTATGAGGTTTGCAGTTTACTGACAGAAGCTTGTAGAATGTAAGTGCTGAGGTTTAACTTTTAATGTGAAGCTAATATCTGTTGTCATTTGGGGCTGCTCACACAAGAAGTGCCTTGGAATACTTAAAAGTAAGTCAGGTATAAAATATTCTTTGTCTTCTGCTCGATTTACACAGTTCCAGATCTCTGAGGTGCACTCCAGGTCCAAGTTCACTCTCATAAAATCACTTTTAGTGAAGTAAAGGCACAAAATATATGATTTAATAACGCACAATCTGCAGCACACTGCATGCAATCACTGTACTAAAAACTACCCATCACTGCCTGGAGGTCCATTAGACCCACTAAACCCCCCCTCCATCCCCCTCCCTCCACGTCTGCCTGGACTTTGACCCAAGAGGAAAATGAATGAACATTTAAAAAGAAATAGACTGAGAGAAGTTGAGCAGCTTGTGTAAACTGTCCACCCTGCTCAGGAATCGAGCAAGCTGCGCAAACAACAACCCCACCTGCCTACCCCCACCCCCCACATGCACTGCCCCACCGGACAGCCATATATAGGAGAACACCAAGGACCTGAGAAACAGGTGATGGGTGGTGTATGGAGGGTGAGCAACCTGTGGCTGAAACAGAGAAAGAAAAGAGAGAGAAAGAGAGAGAGAGAGACACACACACACACACAGGAGTCTGCATATTCTTATGTAACTTGCCACGCACTGCTGGTTTGTTTCCCAGAAAGACTTGCAATAAACCCCTTCACCACCTTCTATCACATCAGTCTATGTAAAATATACACCCACAGGCCCACAGTTCCAGGGCCAACCATGATCGATGGACCTGCCTGCATGTCAGTCTCCTGAGGATTTATGTATATCTTACCACCAGATTCCTTTTGTCGTAACACGCGAGCTCTGCATCCTGTGCATGTACAGCAGAGCAACATGTGTGTGGCTGTAAGTGCTCCACAACTTCAGCATCCATCTGGTTGCATTAAATATCTCCTTTAAACGTCTCCCTTAAAGTCTGTACAGTTGTTGGC
>JAUBNQ010000013.1:3681644-3705047 GCA_032353495.1 Ctenopoma kingsleyae
ACTATAAAATGTAAAAAAAAGAAAAAAAAGAAGAAGTATAAATTAGCATAAAATGGAGAAATTGAATACTGTACTTAAAAGTCCTCTTGTTTTTATTTTTTATTTCTATCAGTCACTGTGTTTTTCTGTTTGTAACACTAAAACTGAATTAATGTGAAAGTTTCTGCTCACCTCATGTTCACACTTTTTGTCTTTGCTCTTTTTCAGTTTTCAACATGTCACAACACAGGAAAGTGAAACTTGATGAAACGGACGAGGCTGAGTTGTGTTCTTCTCTGACAGTTGGAAATTTTTAAAGAAAAGCCAGAAGTAAGCAAAATGTGTTTGTGCTTCTTTTTTAAACTGTCCTATCCTCCACCTCACGATGCAGATCACAACAGCTGGATCTGTAAGCATGTAACTGTCATATTGCTGAATGTGCAGGTGGAAATTACATTTTATTTTGAAAGGTTTTGCATCACCTGTTGTGACAAGAGTCCTCCAAACCGCTGTCAAAGACAAAACACCATCTGTGACGTCACCGGGGAGTAACACTCGCAGTTTGTTTAAAATGAAATTGAAATTGACCGTTTTTTACAGGTAATATGGCAGAAGTGCAACCAATGCACCGATGCTTGGAGGTAAGTTTTTGGGGGAAGGGAAATCTGTTTCTTTTTAGGTATACAGCACAGAATCAGCCACAACATTAAAACCACCAGGTAGTGTTGGCTGATCAATGTATGTGTTACCTTAACGTGGAGCTCAGTCTAAACTTAACCAGTTATTTAGCTATTTCTACCTGCGTCCACATGCTTGGGAACCCGTCATTTTAAAAGACATGTATGCAACACTTAATAATCAATAACTCACCCGGAACAGCAAACGAGGTCAAATATTATCCTTTGGTTTGTGAATTTATAAACTGGAGAGGTTTAAAAGAAATGTTCACAGTTAGTCAGTTAAGTCATTCTACGTGTATCACAGTACATCACACAACAATAAGATTTCCCATATTTCCCAAACAACATCCTGCTTTTACATAATCAAAAAAAACAAGACCTGAACAACTGGGAGCAGCGTTTGTACCAGTGAATAACTTAATATACTTGTGCAAATATAATGCTTTGAAGTTCAAGTTTGAAGACAAATTACTCCAGCTGTGTGTGTGTGTGTGGCTTTTTACTTAGTAGTTTGAATAGTTTGTGAATGATGGAGATGAGGAAACATTATCACAGTGCAGCTATACATATACTGGTAGTTTAGTTTGTGGTCTCTTCAGAAATTATATATATACTGTACTATATACTCTGTCGAATGCAAACCTGGAGCAACATTAACATGAACAGAGTCATATTTGTTTCTACCTGATGAATCGGTGTCCATTACTCACTTTCTCTGTTTTAGTTTCCTAACTTGATTAATGTCGTTCTACTTAAGGGATGTGTCTATGAATGGCATATCGTTTCCATATGCCTTCCCTACATTAAAAGATCTAATAAAAACTACTCCAGGTGACATAATTTTCCTGATGATGATAAATTCTGAATGTGTTTTTCAGCTAGAACGTCATGTTTCCCCTTTTCCCATTAATGTTTTTGGTAATTAGGCTATAATTAATATTAATGCGTCGGTGCAAAGTAATTACTAAAGATATCAAGTAAATGTAGTGGAGTGAAAAAGTGCACATCTTTAATTTATCCTTATTTACTGCAGCACCTGGCGACGATGACGAATGACACCAATCAAACACCCCCACGATTGTCAACAGGTGCAGGCTGGATCTACCTGAAGGGGGTCAGCTTCCACTGTGACGCTGCCGCTGACTGTTTAATTCTCCTGCATCACAGTGGATGAAGAGGAGTTAAAGAGTGTGAGGAGCTGAGACCGAGGATGGAGACTGTGTGGAGACATGTGGAGACGTTCCTGCCGGAGAAACGAGCTGCAGACGCGGTGAGAGCAGCAACAAACATTCACGTTGCACTTCGAAGTGGGTTTTTTTTTTTAGCGTCCTGGTTGTTGTACTGCACTGCAAGATCAAATATTTTTGCGTTAAAAAACAAAAAAACATAGCGTGTGAACGTTACTGATATGTTAAGTAGGGAGACATTAGCACAAATGAGCGATAATGATGCTAACAGTGTAAATACAGGAAGCTACAGTTTGCTAACGCGTCATGCTAATGTCGTCCTACATTCACGTTCAAAGAAGGAAACCCTTTTCAGACTTACTCCATTTGTCTTATAGCGTTATTGTCTATAATTGAGTGCACTCGATGTCATTGTTTTTATTTTTTCGATTCTTGAAAAACACGTTAAAAGACTCGAAACGTTTGTCCGACCGTTAAAGCGAGTGATGCGACGTCATTTCCGGTCACCATCTTTGTTCGTGTAGAGAATAAATCGTCGCCCCCAAAAAATTGGACTTAAATTCTACTTTTCCTGAACCGAACCGGATTGTGTTTGACTGCGGCCACCTAGAAGAGTCTGAGTATTCAATGAATAACCTTCTTAATGTAAATATAATAATAATCCTGGAGAGTTTGCACTGTGATTCCATGAGAAGCTGTGTCTGTGTCAACATGTGGTCTGAACTTGTTTGCTATTAATCAATTATAGCAGGTTAAACTAAAAACTATAGGTTTTATCAGCAAGATGGGTTAATTAGACTGATTATTCTATAAGGCAACATTATAAGAGTGGAAGAACTGGTAGGAACTGCTTGCTGTAGCCGTTCCTGGGTGTTCACCCACCTCTGAAGGGCCACAAGATAAATCTGAGGAGTGGTCGTATTAATATAGGGACCCGGAGTAGACACTGTTTTTTGTAAGGGTTAACAAGCTCAAACAAGTAGGGAATCCTTAGTGTGATATGGCACAGTGTGTTGTACCTGACAAATGTAATAATCTTTCTTTTTTAATGAAAAAACATAATGAGTAATTATTGTATTACTATAATGATTGTAGCTGTCAGATAATATATTGTATGTATGTATTGAAGTAAAAAGTACATCTCAGTTTTTTCAATAGAAGTGCAGTTCAAGATAATGTAGCATAAAATCAATATTCCTAGGTCTAGTACAAGTATATAACATTTTCCCTAAGAACAATACTTCAAAAAGAGAATAATCCACCACTGAATGTTGGTGTATGACTTTAAAACGATCTTGGTCATTCTAGTGTCATTGCATTTATTTGCCATTTCTTATTTTTAGTTTCTAGTATAGTTGGTTGGTCCTTCATAATTGATAGTTGTGTGTATATATGGCTTGGTAAAAATGATTAATATTCATTCTGGATCATGGACTTTAAATAGTCTTAACTGTGTTTTAAGGTTGTGTTTCTTATTTAGAAAAAGCTGAACTGTAAACACGTATATATCCTGAATATACTGTAACTGAAGTACATAATCTCTTAAAAGCAAAGATAATGGGTTTGCATACTGTGGTGTGTCTGCTTGTATCAACATAACGCAGATGTCGTACAACAGCTTATCTGCATGATTGATAGTGTAGCTGTAAGTGTGCTGCATTGAGATACAGCGTGCCTGAGTATCCTGAGTGAAGGCTTGTTTACACGTGGATACGGTCAACATGTTCATACTAACACACTGCATTATTTGATAGATTAACTCTTATGGAGCACTCTGCAACATCCTGTATTAGATTGTGTTTTACATAAAGACATAAAACCATTAGAAATGTGTGAAGTATAAAGTAGATAAAATCTAAAAAAGCAGACAAAGAACATCTTTTCTGGTTTCTGAAATGTTTCTGTGTTTCAGTTTAAACCTCTGCAGATATGAACCATTAATCCACTACGTACTTAAGCGCAGCTCATCCCCCTCGTGGCCACAACTCGTCATTGTGCTTTGACCCCTTTATGCCTCCCCAACATCGCACAGCATTCAAAGAGACGCACACAGGACGGGTGTTTGGTTTTAATCAAGTGAGCACATGCTCAGTTTGAAACGTTGCCACATTTACTGGGCTGATAAAAGACAGGCTGGACAACTGAGTTGACCATGGCGCATTCACGCACAGCGATGCCAGCACAGAGCTGGTTAAACTCTCAACTCACGTAGTCTGTGAAATTGTGAATATGAAGAAGTATTGCCTCAAGATGCAGCTTAAACACCGCATGTTTTTGCTTATTTTCAATAAGTAAAGTGTGAATTATGAAGTAGTGGATTATACGCTTCAAGGCTGAGCTGAGGTGTGTGGCTGGATTTTTGAGCTGTATTTGCTATGTTACTATTCTCCTGTCGTGGGAGTGCAGCCAGTTTACTATATGTTGCTCCACCATCTTTAGATGGATTGTAATGAAATTTGGTTCAGGCATCGGTGGGTGCTGGGGTAGGAATCGTATTGACCTCGGTGAGTCATTGACCTTTACTCTAGTGCCATCATGAGGCTGACATTTGTGGTTCAGAGTGAAATACCATGATGTCTGCTACAGATATGCACGACTTTCAGTGAGTTCAGAAGTCATTACCTCAGCAGGTCAGTGTTCAGGGGTATATTTGACCTTCAACTTTCTGCTTTTCCATCACGTACGTTATAGTTAAACCTGTATGTTTTGGTTTTTGGTTTTGCTCAGCCATTGTTTGTACCCCGCTGTCACTAAAACTGTTCTGACCCATTAAGAGATGATATACAAGGACCCAGACATACTATGTACACTCACTGGCCACTTTATTAGGTACACATGTACTATCTAATGCAATACCGTACAGCAGCTCTGCCATAAATTCTACTTCAGTCATAGTTTCTCAGTTTTAAAGTTGAAGCTGTCAGAGAGGTGATAGTTCTACTTCATGTTTATTACTAAGGTCAAAGCTCATGGTAATGGAGATTAATTGTTGTGATCATGGCAAGTTCCAGTTAGATAGACATTATGCTGTAAGGCTTGTAATATGAATGTAGCCTGGATCCTTTTCTACTTGCACTTTGGTTTTAGTGTCACCTCAGTTTAGTATGTATCAGATTTTCCTTTGGTTTTTGTGCTATTTGCCTCTGTAGACATTCAAATTGTTTCTGACTCTGTGTGTGTATGTGTATTCTCCTTCCCTTTTATTATACTGACGACCAGACATCTTGGACCAACCCAGACTTTTCCTGGGGCCACAACCACTTGGACTGTGGTTGCCAGTGGTTAAAGGGACAAACCACCACGTTGGGTGGGTGACAGTAAATAAAACGCACAACCAAAGAAAATGACTCATTCTCTACGGGCAGTATCTGTGTTCAAATGTTAGTTTAAAACAGGGAAACATACCAGCAGGAGAGGAGATAATGACATTGGAAAGTACTCAACTACTGTAACATTCCCTAGGAGGTCTCATTAGCGCACCCGCACACTTTTTATGAGTTTGACCGTGAACTTGACCGAACACATGCTCAACAAACGGGTCACATCGCCACATAGATTCCATGTGCACTTCGGCATTCATTCCCCTGCTGCTTTGTGCACTGTTGTTAATTAGTAATATGGACAGTTTGTAATTTCTTTTTTGATCATCTGGACATCAGACATGGTTTGATTGATCAAAGGATCACACAGCGCTGTCTAAATGTGAGCTTCAAAGAGGATGCTGAGGCCTATGGGCGCATGTTGGTCATGGAAAGTGATTGCATCCACACGTGGGTGCTGCGGACTGTGTTAAGTCTGCATTTGATTTCATGTTGCCGTTTTGTCATTAATTTGTTGATCTTTCATTTGGACATGTGTAAATGTGTGAACCCGCTGTTGTTTCCTTTCTGTCATACTCCCCACAGGTGTGCACAGTGGTGTGATGGGAAATATAATCATCATCATGTAAAACAGCTGCACAACATGTCCAGCAGAGATGACTCATGAGGCTCTGGGGCTGTTTCCTCATCATGAACATTTGGATGTTTTGGCTCTGATTGACCAGGTGAGTCCATTTAAAGAACTAGTTTAACTTGGAAATGATGCTTTCTCACTTTTAGGTTAAGTTTGATTAGATTTCATGTTTGTACGTGAAATGTGAAGCTTCAGTTATTTAACTTTGCATAAATACTGGTAATGGGTGGAAACAGACTGGCTCTGTCCAGAAGAAATAAAATCCATCTTATATCATCTCTACAGCTCACCAGTTTATGTTTTGTCTGGTGTGTGTAGTTCATTCAGCAATCCAATGATAAAATGGTTTAAATTGGAGCTGTGTCCCAGACTATTTTTTTCTTCACCAAGAGAAATAACCAAATATATCAGATCAGATGAGTTAAATAATAAAATAAAGCACAGTATAGTTACTCCAAAAACATCCTTTACCCTTGTAAAGGATATGTGTTGAATATTTGCAGATCTGTAAGTTGAATGAACATTTTTGTTTTGTTCAGTGCAATTCTACCCTCCACAGACATCCTGTGTGTGTGTGTGTGTGTGCGCGCGTGCGTGCATGTGCGCAAATCCAGACACTCATCATTTCACTAACCTCTAAACTACCCACAGAGACATAAACATGGCAAATAAAAGTACATTATCCACTCACTCAGCAGAACTGTTTTGTCATCCAAAGCCTTTGTTGG
This sequence comes from Ctenopoma kingsleyae, assembly GCA_032353495.1. Taxonomy (NCBI): domain Eukaryota; kingdom Metazoa; phylum Chordata; class Actinopteri; order Anabantiformes; family Anabantidae; genus Ctenopoma; species Ctenopoma kingsleyae. The sequence continues at coordinate 3,688,173 of JAUBNQ010000013.1, forward strand.
ATACTTGCAGATCTACCGGGCTTGTTTCTACAGTATTGTTTAAACAAACTGCATTTACCTGGATATCTGTGGAGGTGAAATGTCAGTTTAAGTTTAAAGTTAAAAGAAAACAAACTCACAGAAAGCCTGTACATTGCCAAACAGAGGTTATGTTTGAGAGACATGTTGAAACAAACAGTGTTTAAATTGACATTTACTTAAAACGACATTTACAGAACATCGAAGCTTAATGTCATCAGTTCATTTAACTCCTCTGCAAGTTGAAGTCAAGTCATTGTTGTCACTGGCTTTGTTCATTTTATGTGTCATTTTTTTGAGGAGAGTGCTTGAGGCTTTAGAAGGGTAAGATATGGTTAGTTGAGCTCATCAGATTCTGGAAGACAGGAAAAACTAAGCTGACAAAATCCACTTATCTGCACCTCTAAAACCCACTTTAACGGTACAGAGGTCTATTTCTTGACTCTGAGCAGTTGCCAGCCAGAGACTCCAGCAAGTCACGTCCAAGAAGCAATTCAGCACAAAGGAATCCCCTGCGAATCTTCATTTTTACACTTTAGCTGTAGATGAATCAACCAGAAATGAGAAGTTCTAGACGTGCTGGTACGCTGATTTTCTTAAGAGCCAGATGCTGTTTCCACTTGTTTGTCAGTATTTGTGCTCAGCTAAGTAATCTTCTCATCTATATGTCTGTCTGACATTGCATTTTCATTTCAAAGCTCTGTTACCAGCATTTGTATGCTGGTATAAAATGTTACATAACCAGACCTAATAATACAATATTAAAAATGTGTGGTCCTGGAAGGCCAGGAGTTGAAAATGTGAGATTTATCATCTTTTTTTCCTTTGAGAAGACCATAAATTTAATAGGAGTTTCATTAAAAGGGCTGCATATGCAGTTTTCTGTCTTCACTGCATGTTTATATTTTTATGATGAGAAACTAGCTGTATTTTAACTTCATATAGATTTAGCAGCATAGACAATAAGGTTGGTTTTATTGTCCTGTATCTGTTTTCTGTATGTTTCAGTGCATTTGACAACAACACTCAGACTCCTCAGAGCAGAATTTGAACCCTGGCCAAAGGCTATAGATGATTTCCTGTGTTTTCCTGCTTCGTCTGCCTCTCTGTTTTGACCAGCTAATCCCTGCCTGTCACAGAGGGAGATCCATAAAAGATGGATTTGCTCCTGCACTCACCGCAGCTCTTCATTTACAGGGCAGACACAAGCATCCATCCATCCTCATCCCCCGCTCAGCACTTTAATCCAGCTAGAACCAATAGAGAGATTAAAAAACTGAAGTGAAGACACGATGAAAGAGGGTCACAGCGGTCAGCAGGATGTGGGCAGGTAAAGAGGGCAGACAGACATGTTAGAGGTTTTTAATCAGCACAGGCCCACTTCTTCACTTCCTGGAACATGATGCTGTTTTCTGCAGAGGGAAGGTGAGACAGGTGGAAAAAAACAGAGTGCAACACCTGCTGTTTATCCTCCTTAACTCAGCCACTTATCTGTCTCCATCTTTCCTGTGTTTTTAAGGGGAAAACACACTGAAGGACTCGCTGGATTTGATGTCTGTCTGATCTTTGCAGGTAAATCAGTCACACCAGTTTGTACACCAGATGTCCATTCATGAAGATTAATTACATCTCAATAAAAAGCATTTAAAGCATTTCTGTATAGGTGCATGACATAGTGGGATTGTTAATGCTGGTGATAGTCCATACTTTACTTTATGTCACACAATATCATTAAAGGTTAAAACCAATTGAATTGACATTTCTTATTCCTCTGTGCTGCAGAGCTCACATTTAGAGTCACACTAAAGCTGCTATAGTGACAAATATGTATTTTTGCTTATACTGTGACTTTACTACGTTTCAGGGGGAAATACATTTTTAAATTCCAAACACAACTGCAATGTTAATACTGAACTGAATTACTGTGGTCTTAACAGTATTTACTGTATCGCTGTTTTTAATGCTATAGTTAGCATTTAGCAGTAACAAATGGATAATAATTAAGTACATTTATTCAAGTACTCTCAGATACTCTTACTTGATTAGTAACATTTTATGCACTTTGTACTCTGACATTTTAGAAGGAAATGTTGTAAATGCATGTCATATTGTGAACATGGCTCCACTTCAACTGGCTACAATAAAATTAATCCCTTTGAATCCCAGATTTTTTACATGACGCAGTATTTTCATACTGCAGTAGAGCTTATACAAAAGCAACATACTGCCATAGTAGTCTTAATACATTTTGTTTCTTATGCCTCTCTGAAGCTGCGTTCATATCATTCCTGTTCATCGTCCTTCCTCTGATTCTACATGGAGTCTTCGATGCTCATGAAGAAGGATGAAAACACTTGGATATTTCATCCAGTGCGTTTGAAGGTAATAAAAACATTAAAAACTCTAACTCGTATGAATTAGAGCAAGTTATGAATTTCAGTCTTGCCAGTACTAAAAATTCTGTTACTTTCTGTGTAGTCAAGTAAAATCATCATCAGATGCTCCACTGTGAAATATTACAATGCTAGAACTGAATGCTCGATTTAAAGACGAGGCTTCTGCAGTGGCCAAGTGTACATACAAGCTTTATTGGCTTTGTATTGGGTTTCATTCTTGACCCCAAATTAAAAACCTTTCAACCAGCAACTCTTTACTAAAAGGACAATCAGAACCTTAGATCATCAAATATGGAAACTGCAAACACTTTTACAAAATCATTTTAACCAGTGTGTAAAATAAACCCAGTAGTAGAGGAAGTGTGAACACCAATAAAGTCACTTCCTGTAAATTTTAAACCCCATTCATTACTCTGAAATCATAAAAAAAGATAATATACATGTCTAGAAGGTCAACATTTGGCTCATTTATATACATTCTGACATAATCACAGTTTTAACAATCGAGTTTATGTTAGTGTCTTTACTGATCTGAAGCCAATTTTCTGTTTGCAGCAGAGACGACTGGAAGTCAAAAAATCTGTGACACCAGATTTAACACTCTTAAACACTCCTAAGTTCAGTGTAGGACATCTAAAAGCTCCTTGTAAGATCTTTATTTTGGAGATGAGGGAAAAAAAATCACTAGTTTGCAGTTGTACTGATTCACCCACCATTGTATTGTTTTTATTTTTAGAATAAGAATAAAGAATTGAAGACATTTAACAGTTGAATAATGCTCGCATTTTCTCAACAGGGTGATTGGTAATCAAGAATGACACAGCACATTCCCTTGCTGCATGAACCTACAAATTCCAAAAACATGTAAGTTGGAGTTTAAGAAGCCTCAAAGTTCAAAATGTACTCTGTAGTGTCACATGATTTTTCTGACTGTGCAGATGTCCCTCTGTGTTTTAAAACTAGGACCTTTGAATCACTGTTGGCTCTGTTAGCGAGGATGAGAGCTTTAACCATGAAGAGCTGCAAGAGTCTTGCCAGCAGAAGTGAAATTATTTAAAAGGTGTGCACATTCCTGCCATGCAAACACACCAGACTGGGTAAAGGCAGAACTGCAAGCAGGTGAAATCCCTCCCAGCAGTGAGGAATGTTAGTCAAATAATCTATATTGTCTGTGATAGTCTTAACTCTTGGGGTCAAAGAAAGCCAGGGTTAGCTACAGTGTATAATGAATTGAATATTTAGATACAGGAATGTTTCCAAAGGTTAATTCAGGACATTTGATCACTCTGATAAATTGAACCCACCTCGTAGTCCAAGTTAAATCAATATACTCAATTCTGAAAACGCAAAGCAATGCAGCACTAACTGCAAATAAAAGGGAATTAGTGATTGAGAAACAAAATGCTGATTTTAACAGGCAGCCAGTCATAAAAAGTCCATGGTCCATTGGCAAAGTGAAAAAATCAGCTTTTTCTACTTGGAAAAAAATAAAACAGTTTGAGCTGAGTTTCATGAATTTCAGGGGAAGCACAGCAGCTGTACACTACCCCAAATTTCACAACACAATTTACAATGGTTTGGAAAAGACAATACATTTGTGCAGCAGGGGATTATTGTCTGTACAGTTAAGAAAAGCTGGCGTGAATCTGTAAAATAAGTTTGCAGACTTTAGCTTGACAAGTACCACAGAAGAAGAGCCTGGTTATCACAGCCACAACTATTTCATTAGTGATTTATGTATTGATTCTTCTAATCAATCACTTTATTATTTAATATACAAAGTTTCAGGAAATAGTTGAACAAAAAAACAAAGTTTTCAGAGCCCCAGGTAATGTCTTAAACTTGTTTGTACCAAAGGTCCAGAACACAAAAATATTAAATAAAAAAAAAAAAAACTGGAACACATTGTAAAACTTGCTGATTCATTTTTAGACAGACTGATTGTTTCAGTGCTACTTTGAACAAATCTAGTGACAAACTTAAAGTAAGGCAGTGTAATAAATCCTCCTTCGTAAAGTTGATAACGTTAAAGCTTTCTTGAAACTGTTGTAGATATGTTGATTCAACTGTATGCTGATGCTGTTGTATTGTATTGCTTCATATTGACCTTTGTCAATGAATAAGGCTAGGACTGTTTCAACATCAGCACACACTTTTTCCAACAAAATCATCAACACCTCCCTAAAATAGTTTGAACAAAAACTTAACTCTTGGCAGCGTAAACAAGCTAAGACAAGAAGGGAAACTTCTGTCATATCTGTGAGTGAGATATGAAGCTAGGGCTAGCTTAGCGGTTTAGAAAGGAACGAAAATCTGCCTATTAACATTCTTAATGCTAGGTGGTATAAGGGGGAGATGGCTCTTTTCCATAGACCGTATTCACGCGCTGGCCACTTTCTTCTGACGTCATGCTTGGGCTTGGGAATTGCGTTGTATTGCTGTGTTCCAGGTTGTAATGTAGGGAATCTGACAAAACATCACCACTTTCTGAGATATCAACTAAGACAGTGAGGTCAGGCCATATTTTAAGTTTAAACAACATATTTTTATAAACCACTAGCTAATGTGACTATTGGACAACAGCTACCGTTAACCACATTTTAAAATTGTTTGATTCCCTACATTTATATGATTTACAACATGGAACAGTATGACACTATCCATTTGATAAACTTTATACCCTAAACATGATGTCAGATGGCTATATGGTGGACTGCTTCTAGTCTATGCTGTGGGATTTTCCAACTTCCGGCTGAGTGAAATTCAGCATTAGTCTTTACTTTATCCAGAGTTTCTGTAGTTCAGCGTAGTATGGTAGAGAATTAAATGGTGTGGAAATCCAGACAGACGTCATCTTCCAGCATTTGAAAAGTCTGACAATACTCTGAGACATGGGCGAGGACGTCTGATATGACCACACAATGGAAAAGGCTTTGAGCGACTGTCAGGCTAAACATGACACTTCATATTTAGGGATTGTTGAGGAAACTCCTGAATGAGAACTCCAAGTGTAAGGCATAATCCAGAAACCATACCAGATACACAAATAGTCTGGGGTGAGTGAAAACGACCGCTCACCAGGCCACATGCTGCTAAATGTGGGTTGCGACTGTTAATTTTGTCCTTTTTTTAGCAAGGACAGAACAAAAGGAGAGTTTCCCCCACTATGGTTCGGAGCCTTAAAAAGGAGGGAAGGAGTTCAGACCACATGGGCGAAATGATGTCCTTAATTGGCTTCCATGAGACGGACCATCATCACCTTGTTACCCTGGCAGAGAGGTCTGATTGGTTTCCTGTCACAGACCGGATGACTGGGAGGGAAGGTAGGGGCCATTTACCTAAGACAGAGACACAGAGTAAAGGTTAACACAGATCGCAAAAGGAAATATCAAATTCTTAAATCAGAGTAAAAGTATTCAAATAAAATGTGGGGTCATTGCCAGCATGAGCACTGAAAAAAACTTAAACTTATTCAACAATTCACTGCGGTTACAGAACAGATTTACAGTTGTCTTAAAACAGGTGATTACATTGTTTTTACTTGTTGGTTATCTTTAAGGTGTCCCTCTGAGAGATGCTTCTAGTTTAAGTGATGTTTTGCCTACAACCCTCCCTATGTAAAAACGTATTAAATCGCTTTTTTTTTTAAAAAGATAATATAAGGATCAACCATCCAAATAAAATTGATATCTTTAAAACTTATACTTTTTTTTCTCATTTTTTACCTTTTATACTAAAAAGACTGGAATATCTGGTTGATTTGAAGTTGCAAGCTTTAGATACACATTTGAATAGATTTTTGCACAGAGGACTGTGGAATTTGGACCCCCTCACTTTCAAAAGGATCTCTCTATGGATTAAGTATGAAGGGAGAAATGAATACAGCACAAAAAACCTTTGTCAGTCTTCATGCGACTGTTTTATAAGACACACAACTGTGAACCTCTCTTTTTATGTCAGCAAGACAACAGTGTATGTCTTGCACATGTTTACAATTAAAAAATTAGCAGGAATGGGACGGAGGATGTCCACTGAGGAGCTGGACGGGGTTTCACTCTGAAACACCAATGAAGGGAGAGTTTTGTTGACAGCAATTTGACTGCATTCTCCCTGTTCTGGATTGTATTAATAATGACTGATGTCATGTGAGACTAAATGATGCACCTTATTGCAATGTTGTAATGAAACAATTTGCTCATGTTTTGGCAAACTAACTGAACTAAAACAAAAACAAGCATTTATCATACCAATGAACTAATGAAGAGTAATCTGTCTGTATTATCACTACTCTTGCTTGATTTATTTTTATTTTTTTTCCCCTCTTATACTGCTGTAAAAATAGCACCATGCCAGTGACATGACAAGACTAACTCCAGACAAAAGTGTTATAAAAGGAACAAAGGAAGATGGTGGATATTGTTGGATAGGCCTTCAGTAAGGTGAACCCAAGTGTAGTTTTATCTTTTCTACGCACTTTCCAGGAAAGCTATGCTTAGCTGGGCTCAGACGTAACTTAAGCTCACCTGTAATTCTTTCACGCTGTGTATCAGTGTCACTGGTGACGTATTATGTCATACTGAGATACCATTGGACAGGAAGGAGGGCTGGTGTAAACTGTACTTTCAAGCCATTAACACAGTTTAGCCCCTTGCCCCTTAAAAAGCTTGCGTTTTTTTTGATGAATGAGCAATATTCCCTCTTTTTTTTGTTTTTTTTTTGGGCTCCAGCTACTCCTTTCGTAGAACTGTGTGGCTCTTTATAGTGGCAAAATGTTGAGCAATGTTCACCAGTTGGTCTTCAACCATCTGCTGTTCCTGGCTCCACTGTTAGCATAAAGTGCGTTTTTAAAGCTTTCACTACAAACAATGCTATTAGGGCAGTGAGAGTGAACCGAACAGTACGTTGCAGACCAGGCAGCTACAAAATGAGCTGGAACTCACTGTAAAGCTCCATAATACATTGTCATTATACAATGACTGATTACAGCCACTTTAAGGTGATTAAAGTCATCATTACACATAGCATTTCTAATGTGGTGTATGTACTGTAAGCGTTTCTTTTATCAGGCTACATTTTGGTGAACAAAAAGAATAATTATTTATTGGACTCCACCAACAATGTACTGTACTACAGTCCAGGAGACTCAAGCTATTTCTGGGTAATGTCAACACTCTGGAGTTGATATGAATGTTACTGCCCAGTTCGTTGGCTGGCTGCAGTGCTGGAGAGGAGAAATGGGCCATACTATAGCCTTACAACCCACTGTTTTCACATACTGACAGTGAAATGTCCTGCAAAAGTCTGACACTGAACCAAACATGGGTTCCTGATGACTGAACACGCTTGAGAGAATTACTGCATTAGCACTGAGTGTAATGTCTATTAAATAGAGTCTAAGCAGTATCAAACTACAACAATCACATACAATGGTACTAGATGTTAATACAAACCCCATTTCAAGGAAAGTTCTAAAATGCGATAAAAAGTAACAGTAAGGGGTTGAATAGTTTTGATTGCAACTGCTTCTTGCCATCTTAAATAACTGCTAATACAAACAATATAAACATTACCATCTATAAAAATCGTAGTTATACAAAATGTTAACCACATAACGCATCCCTAGCAGTAGGGTGAAGCTTACATATGTATGCAAATATTTTCCCTATTTGCCAATGACTAGTCCAAGTAAAGTAATTTCAAGTCCAAGTACAAATATGTTTTTTCCCCACTATGGAAAAAGTGAAACAAATTAGACAACTTATCTTCAAATATGGCTCCAGCAATGCAGTTTTCATTATTTTTGAACCTCCCTGACATCATGATTCATGCATTCACCTATCACCCGTGAATAATGTGACAACATCAAAGTTATTTCATCAGAATGACTACAGAATCCAAAACACAAAATGAGGTCACTGCTCAACTGGAACAAATACTGCTAAATCAGCATCCAAGACTCAACAAAGGAAAATGCACATATTTATACCTTTTATCAGCCAACAGAAACTACAAACCACCACCCAGTCAATATCCAGAGTCAGATGATTACTGAATCTGACACATTTCTTTGACTCATTTCTTAACTTGCTTGAACTCAGAACTGTCACTGGCAAAAATTGCTTAAATACAGTTATCTCATTTTCATAGCACTGCAGCCTTGTTCAGTCAACACAGAGCATCGCTGACAACATTCTAAGTGTGTAGACTGACTGGTCTTTTTCATTTCTATAAATGACTTTTTCTATCTGCTCTTAAACAGCTAATGGATAGTGATCTGAATAAAACACATAAAGGTGTAAACACATTGGAGTGTTTATGTTTGGCATGTGGGGAGATCTGTGGGAGGTTAAGATTCCATTAAAACACAATATGCCAGAGAACAGATGCGCAGCTATACGGTATGTAACGCAAAGCACAAACTTGTGTGTCTTGCCACCTGCAAATGCAGGACTAATCAGAAATACCAAATGGGAGCTGAGGCCACAGACACTAATGTTCAAAACATCTGTGTGTCTCTCTGTGATGCCACTTACCCGTGCATCATACTCAAGTACAAATGGAGGGATGTCAATCTGCTCAGGTTTGATGCAGGTGAAGAGCTGCTGCAGGTTATCCAGGTAGCGTACCTTGTCCTTTATCCCTGACACACTGAAGGTGGTGAAGAACCATGTCGAGGCCTGGTTTGACCAATGAGAACAGAGAGAGAATTTTTATCACCTAAAGATGGGATTATATTATTATATATTACTTTGACATTAATTTTGCCATAAGCAACAGAACACAACTTTCTCAACCAAACAACCAAACTAGATTAAGTCTAATGAAACTTTAATGGTGCCCATTGAGAAGTTTAGGAATTGGAACAAAAATACTGTAGTTCCAGTAAACATTAAAGACACAAAAAGCACTTAGAAAGGGCATGCTTCCGCCAATTCTCTAGATTTGTTATTCTAACAGTAATGAAGGTTTTGATTGTGCCTCTGGATCAGGATGAGCAACTAAACACAGTATGCTGATTTTTGATAACACCTCATCAAGGAAAAGTTAGGCGTTTGTCCAAAAACAAAATTGTTCAAAATTTCTGTTTAGTCAGACTCATGATTACTGAGCTGTTTAAAATGTTGCATTAGTGCACACATTTTGCAGAAATTACAAGCTGTTACAATTGCATGATAAATTTAAGAGCCATGGCAGATTATATGAACACATACGGACACAATTAGGGGAAAAAGGCAAGGCAGGCAAATATAGTCAAACTGTGATAAGATGGAAAAAAAAAAGATGAATGACTATGTTACCGTCTTCAAAATATTTAGACAAAAGAGGTGAAAAGAGCATTGAAGAAATTGAAAATAGCAGAATATCTCTAAGTGGCACTTGATGACAGAAATGTTCACACCAATATGAAGATCTGACATTGCACATATCATTTACTACATGACAAGACATAATGTTACCTTAGAGCGAAATGTTGGATGTACGAAGTAGAAGGCCTTTAAATTCCTTTTAAACCTACAAAAATAAAACATCAGTGCTCAGTAAGAAACTTTTACAGTAAAGTTCTAACAATGGCTCACTATTAAATGCAAAAGAAAAGAACAGAAGTTGTGTGAAAACAAGTATGACAGAGATGATGTGAGGGGGATTAACCATACGAAAAAGACTAGGCCGCTCCAAAGCCTTAATGTTTTTTTAAGCCATTCGGGAGTGGACTTGCTGGTGCGTTTTAGATTATTGTCCTGCTGCATAAACCAAGTGTGTTTGAGCTTGAGGTCATGAACTGATGGTTCAGGATTTTCTGGTAGAGTGCAGAATTCATGGTTCCATCAATTATGTCAAATCGTTCAGGTCCTGAAGCTGCAAAGCAGCCCCAGACCATCACACTACCACCACTATGTTTGACTGTTGGTATATGATGTTCTTTTTATGCAGTGCTGTTAGTTTTACACCAGATGATACACACCGTTTCGTCAGTCCACAGAATATTAGCCCAAAAGTCTTGGGGATAATGAAGATGTTTCCATTTTCTATTTACTCAGGTTATATTTGAGTAATTTTAGAATTTATTGGATGATCTGAATTATTCAGGTCTGACAAATATACAAAAAAAAAAAAAATCAGGAAGGATGGAAATACTTTGGCACATTATCAAGTAAAAAATACAACTAAGGTACCCCCCGATATGTTGAGCAGCTTTTTTTTTCTTTACAAGGTTGTAAACATACTGATTTTGGGAGCTGATAGTTTTATTGCTTATCAGGTAGTTGATGCGACATATTTTCCAACACGCGTTCTGTCTGCTGGTGGTGAGTCTGCTCACCTGTGTGTGCACACATCGGGGCGGATACAGAGAGCAGAGAATTGGAAACGGACGATCGCGTAGACACAGAAATGACATGTCATCGGGTAAATGAGATCAATAACATACGGATGTTCAGTTAGTTTAATGAAAGGACAACGTATTTACCTGTTCTATGGGAAAGGAAACCTGAAAACTTCTGTTGTGATCTGGCGCTCTTTTCTCAATTAGTGGAAAATATGAACCCACTCATGCATGGGGGGAAACAAGTACCACTGAATACCGTAAAACCTTCATAATTTTGAAAAATACTGTGATATATAATTTTAGTCATACCGCCTAGCTCTAATTAAATGATTTGCAAATCAGTGCATTCTGATTTTATTTCCCTTTTATAAAGAAATCCAACTGTTTTGGAAACAGGGTTGAAGCTTGTGTTCACATGAATGTTTGCCTGGTTAGGACTGTGTTGATCCAATCATTGCAATAATCTACTTTTTAGGAGCCTGCTTATTTCAGCATGTGGGCGATACCTCCTTTTGTGCTACTTCCTGTTTGAGTATCATATGCTTAAAATTTAATAACCCAACTGATTTAGGCAATTATTTAACATTTCTCTAAACTGAAACTATATTTATTTTTTAAAGATCAATTTCTTCAGTCAGAATGAACTTGCGTTGGAAATGTCTGAAAGCATTAAAAGATGGACAGATGCTGCTGACTAGCCTTGTTCTAAAAGTAGTTTGAAAAGTTGCCATGATGTGGACACACACAGTCACTGATGTGTCATCCATTTGGAAAAGCATAAAACAGACCCACATTTTATGGAAATGTCTTCTACTATTAGAGAGACAACAGCTGACGAAGTCATGGCCTTACTGCAGACATATTTTACTGACAAATCTAGAGCATAACAATCAAGTAGGGAGTGGCACCCTTAATGAGACAAACAAGGGTTTAAACCCTGACGCAAGTGAACATTCACTTGTCTGTTCATATGTTCTTAATCAACTAATTGAATCCTGATCAAGGAAGAAAGATTACTTCTTTTTACTGCATTTCATAAAACCTTCAACCATGATTTAATTCTAATGCAACCCATGTCACTGTATCCAACAAACACTGCACAGTGCTATTATTCAATCCCCAGCAAATTACTTTGTCAACTGATAACTGTGCTTTGGGATGACAACATCATTGCTGTGTAGTTTTATCCAGACAAATAATTTAAATCTCAAAAACTATACAACACAATATCATGAAACTGGTTACAACGCTGAGGTATTGAGGCTCCCCTCACTTTTAGTCCTGTGCCACCACACTGCCAACATCCCTCCAACATTTTAGTTTTTGCAATAGTAATAATAGCAGTATTTAAATGTCTTTTCCTCCCACAGATCAGATTGTCAAATTTTGTTTGAAATTGTCATTGATGAATTATCTATGCATGATTTGGATAATATTGCTTTTGGACATTACTGTAGTGTGGCAGCTGTGGTAAATGTGCTGCACTGATCAGAACTAATCAGATGATACAACTACTTAGACTCCTAAGTCCTAAAGTTTTCTCTTATGGCATGCCCAAGCAGCCTGCAAAGGAAAGTAGCCACGTGCTTCCATTATCTAGTACCCTGAACTCAAGGACAGAGGTGAGACTAGGAAGGAGAGCTGCATCTTCAGACAAAGCTCTTACCACAACTAAATAAGTACTTCAGTGGAGTCAATCAGTACGACACACCTCACTATCACTCATGAAAAGAACTCCAAGACACTTGAAACTCTAGTTGAGGCAGCAACTTGGTCCCAACCAGCAGGGAGCCATCCACCATTGTCTGGCAGCATATCATGAACTCAAGAACTGGAGGTACTGACCCTCATCCCAGCCACTTCACCCTTGGCTGCAAACCGCACCAGTGTGTGTGCAGGAGTCATGTTCCACTGAGGCAAGAAAACAACATAAATTGGCAAAAAGCACAGATGCAGTCCTGAGGTTAACAAACCAGAATAAACCAGTTAAGCCAGTGAATACTTCATGCAAACATTTGCCTCTCTATATGAATATATCTCTCTTTCTGCCCTTTTGGAGTCACTGTACCTGATTTTCATGCAACTGACACCATGGCAGATCTGAAATATTTAAAAGCTGTGACACAAAATAACCTAAAGTAACTTAAACTGTAAACACACACAGTATCGGCAACTATTTTTACATCCCAGTAAGTGGTGACTAGGCTGCTCATTTCATGTTGTACACTGACAGTATCCTGCCACATATGCAACTTTGCATTGTCTGGCTCAGTTTAGCTGCATCTGTTCCTGTAATACAAAACAGTTGGCCACAACAGGGAGGAACCTGATCTTTTATTTGACAAACCAGCTGAGAGGGGAATCAGGAATACTAAACCATCTTATGAGACTTCTGCTCTGGTCCAGTGTCAGACCCTGAGGAGACAAAAAATAATAACCAAACTCACAAGCAGCTGTCTTTTGAAAAAGTAATCAACATCTCCCCACTTAGCCAGACAGTTCTGGAAACTTTTTGTTTTCATGATTGACTTTAATCTGCTAGTTAGGTTGTCTGGAGCCAAAATGCATCTGCAGCCAATCAATAGCTGGATGGGTTGAATGTGCTGGACATGCCAGGCTAGGGTGAGTAGACAGTTGCCTCACCAAGCCAAAAAAAAAAAAAAAGAGTAACTGCTTGAGAAGTGAAACTGCAAGATGAAAACAAGCTTCACAAGTTGTCACACATCCTGACAAAAAAGTCAGAGACAGACATCTATGTAAGCCCCGAATAGCATTTCCAGATAAATATGCCTAGATCATATGTGATCTACATAATACGAAACAAAAAAATAGCTGTGCTGCTTTATTTGCAGTGTAGAATAAGCACAGAAAGTACCAGAGGATGCATTTTCACCATCCATTGAGAAAATGTTATATCAGCCTTTTATATGGAAATTATTCTATAAATACAGCTGCATATCTTCCGTCTAAATCCATCTTCTCCTAATAAGGTTTAATGAGCCACAGCTACAACTTTGCAGAGACTTTAAATAACCTTGACATTTTAAGGTAATTAGCATTGCACCCTGAGCTGAGCACTTTCTGTGATAAATCAGCAAAGTGGACTAAAACAGTCACAGTTCTCGTTTGTAACAGAATGGGGTTTTCCTGATGAAAGGGGAAGCTGAATGAAGTCCGCTTCATTCATGTTCAAGTTGACTGTATGCATAGGGTGTTTTTCGTGTTACCATGTTTTGTTTACCATCTTTATTCTTAACTAGTATATACTTGACTGAATTTTCCAGACACAAAAACGTTAAAAAAGGTGTGGTGAAACCAACTGAATGACCATTCTCAAGAAATGGTGAAAAAGAGAATATGGGGATTGAAAGGTGCATAATGACGGCATGGAGTTTCCCACCCACACAGGATGTTTGTTTAGTTGTGGTTACTAGAAACTAGAAAGAGACAATCACTAGAAAACTTTAACTCATTGCGTCCTGGAGTATAAGCTTTTCCTTAATCGGAAATGTGTTCATTTTAAACTACTTGTAAACTACAACGTGACAAAAAAGACAAATATGGTGCAAAAGTCAGAAAGAGGTTTGCAGTAAGATTTAGAGTATACATCAATGTACCTAATTAAGTTGATAAATTGAATTGGGGTTTGAATGATATAAAGTAAATGAAGAATTTTGAATCATCTGTTTTGGTGACAGGGTGTTCAATAAACATAACTTGTGCCACATGCTTTATTTATTTTAATCACTTTTTTCCTTAGTTTTGGTCAACTTTCATATGGCAAACTGAGTGAGACTGGTATCACAAACACAACATTTGACTCCATGTTTCTATTATTAGATATGATAATGAGCCAAGCTTTCTTTAAATATATGACACTGGCTTTATCATGCATTTATACTTATCTCTGATAAATACAGATAAGAATAAAATAAGTGCAAAGTTAAATATTATTTCAGATTTTCAGATATTTAAAGTCATTAAACCTGAAGTGAGTGGGTAGTAATTCAATAGTTTCTATGTTCTTCACTTAGAGATGTCATGAGAGGGTCCCCTGAAAGGGCATAATTCAACTTAAATTCTTATCGAACAGTATATTGTCACATTCAGAGCTTTTTAGATGATTCAGAGCTGGTTTAGAACAAAGATCTGCATTCAAAACCTTCAACTCTATGATTAAGGCAGGGTCACAGCCAATACATCACCCTGAGAATTCAATCCAAGTGTGGGTTTCCTGTTCCAAATATGGCCGCCAGATTTCCACAGCCCACAACGAAACAAAAGCGTTTCACAGCTCTTTTTGCTTTTCCAAAAGTCTAAACGCTGCAACCTTGGCGGTGTCGTGCTGTAGCATGAACAATACATCTGGACTTCAATGCACTCGCAGAAGTCAACAGAGTGTTACCGAACGAAGGCCAAACGAAGGTCAAATAACAGCCTCGCTAAACATGTGCCATTTTGTTATCATTATCATATTCAGCTTTAAATTTTGACATTTGCATCTTACACTTTCAGATTTTATTAAAATCCTGCATCTGGCCACAGTTAATGTTATCAATATAAACCCAGAAACAAAAAAATAACCAGGGAGCTGTCAAAGCCCGTCAAGACTTTTGTTCCCTTTGGAGGACTTTTTGTATTACTTCTTAAGAAAAATCTGCTATGTAATTATGGCTATTAATGACCAAGGACTTGGCTGACCAGCACAATGAGCCAAATAACATGGATTCTTCTACAAACCCAGAACACAGTTCAACAACTAGACAGCAACTATTAACACAAAAGGCTGCACTGTGTTTTATAATATATCCTTTGTGTTTTATAATATATCCTTTGTGCCCCTTCTATAAAATACTCCCCCTCCCCAGAAGATGTTATTGAAAAGTTAAGTAAGTGCAAAATGTCAGACTGACTTGATGTCAACGATGTCGTAGAGGTTCTTGAGGAAGTTGGAGTCCAGGTGGTTGTGCTCACCGGTCAGAGTGTGGAAGTAAACCATCACATACTCCTTTACTGTGATATGGTCCATCACGTGGATAAAGTACAGCAGAGCCTGCAAAAAAACAACTTTATCTCCACCACTTTCCGTTTATTCTCGTACAGTTTCACATTTTCATTTGGAATTCAGTTCACTTTCACTTGGTTTAATAGCAGGTTTAGTCACACTGGTAAATTATAATGCTCAGAAACAGCTTTACATTGCCGTATGTGTGTGAAACAGCTTTTGAGGAATACAAACAAATGCATTACTATTACCACTTATATTTAGAAATTGTGTTCAGTAACAAAAAGGAATTATTTTGTTTAGTTACCTTTTCAAGGTCAATAAGTGTCACTGGGATGTTTCTTCCAACCACAACCATCACTGTCCTGCCACACATATCCACACCTGGGGACACAAACACAGAGGGATGAACTATGGCTGCAGTATGCACTATGGCTACATCTGTGTGACTGCAGAGCCTCTCGACAAGCACCGCTCGCTGAAAGTTGCTCAGTTCAACATTCACTTGAATGTCTGTTGAAAGAGACGCTCTTTAGATTAGACTAATGCAGCGGCCTTCTTAAAGGAATAAAATAAAAAATGTAAAAAAAATAAAACAAAATCAATCAGTAATATGCAACTGGTTCAAAACGCAGCAGCCAGACTTTTAACTTGCACCAAAAAAACAAGACCACATAATTGTTATTCTAAGATCTCTGCACTGGTTTCTTATGTTTAAAATAAATTTTTCTTCGAAATGCTTTTGTGAGCTACTGTCCCCACATCAACTTTCATGTAATCTGAGATCCTGTAGTATAACCCTACTGTCTATTGTTTATAGAACTGGGTAGAACACTAAAGAGCACAGAGCTTTTCAGTTCAGGCTCTTTTGCTATGGAATAAATTACCTGAGAATGTTAAACTTGCAGATAATTTTCTTTTAGGCACCTTTTCAAACATATTGATTATTAATCTTGAAATGTGAAGTTTTGTTTATTGTATCATTAATTGGCTTTATGTCTGAGTTTTGAATGGTTGGTAACTGCTAATGAAAATAATACGTGTTACTACATTATTTATTTGTGTGTGTGTGTGTGTGTGTGTGTGTGTGTGTGTGTGTGTGTGTGTGTGTGTGTGTGTGTGTGTGTGTG
>JAUBNQ010000013.1:3705147-3731825 GCA_032353495.1 Ctenopoma kingsleyae
TTTTTTATTTGTGTGTGTGTGTGTGTGTGTGTGTGTGTGTGTGTGTGTGTGTGTGTGTGTGTGTGTGTGTGTGTGTGCTGCCTTCCCTTGCAAATCAAACCCTGTCCCGACAAAAAAGTGGCACCACGTTGTAAAGGGACTGAGAAGTGCTCAGCATTTAGGCAGCTTATCTCAGATGACATTCTGGATTTTGTTTTTGTATTCTGTGGTGCCTGAGAAGTTCTTCTAAGGTCTAAAGTTTAAACCATTTTTAATTCATGACATGATGATACATTTGTTAATTAGCACAACAGAGGACTTCAGTTAAGAATATCATAATAGAAATAAACAAAAAAAAAGAAACCTTTTGGAAAGCCCTGTTCCTCACACATTAGTCAAAGTAGGTGAATATAGTAGTGTTAATTTTAGTTAAATATTATGAGATGACTTTAATCACAAAGAAGTGGGTCCATACAGGTTTAAATATTTCCTTGGTTTGAGAAAACAGGTTAGTTACACTTATAAAGTCACAGAAGTTAGCTCTGTGATCATTTTAAATCTGAGGTCAGTAGGGTTGAGAAAAAGTGGTCCATGACCCTGCTGAACTCACATAACAAATCTGATAACAATGCAGCACCACAAGACTGCTTCCTACTGGTGATGAGCATCAATTACACCTTATAACAGCTGAGGCAGGACACTGAGATGATGCATTTCATTTCCTTTTTTTATTTTTATTTTTATTTTTTTAAATCCTGCAACGACTGTGACAACAACTGGATTACTGCTCATTTCCTGATAAGTGCTGTGGTCACTGAGGGGAAAACAAAACCAAACACACACACTTGCAGGTACCCTTGCACAGAACATGGTATTGGCTTTTGTATCTCCGTTTCATTTTATATTTACATTACGATGATGACAGAGGAGAAATGCAGTCCTCTTTCTCCCTCTCACTGTCACACAGTTTCTCACACAGACATTAACACATACCGGTTTGGTATAGAGCTTTTAGTGCAGCGATGTCCGACAGATCCTCTGCTCTCGCTCGACACAGCCAACGATTGTAGCTGCAGGAGAGAAACATAAACACAGAAACGTGTTTAAATGTATGAGTCACGTCTACATGGCGTCATGTGAGCTTATGAATGACTGTAACTGTTGCCGCTAAAGAAACTTCACAACAGATTAATAGTAATGTAACAACAGCAACCTCTCACATGGTAGGTTAAAGCTTAGATTGTTAGAAAGCATATGGCACTGTAACATCTGCTGTTGTCATGATTTCTTTTAGTTTCCTATTTATTTTATTTCTAGTGTTTTTAGCGCTTTTCTGCTACATTATACTACATTTCAGATGTAAATATTATACTTTTATACCACTGCATTTATCTGATAACTTTAGTTACTAGTTACTTTTCAGATTAAGATTAATACTAAATACAGTATAATTATAGGACTGTATGAATTATCAAAGTGAATCAAATTATAATTATCAGATTCAAAATCTATGATCATCAAAACAGAGAGATCAATTAACATAGTGCATCAGTCTTATTAATCCAACAATGGCATATTCACTGATTCACTGATGTAAAATAAAGTACTTTTACTTCTGGTACTTCGAGCACTTGTTTGAGGTCTTACTTCCTCTGGTGCTGTTTCTGCATGGCTGCCTCTGACATCTGGCCTTGTAGAATCAGTTTCCGTTGTTTGTCCACGTCGCCTTCCATTCGGGCGAAGGCGTGCTGCCCCACCTGACCCAGATCTGACTCCAGACTCTCGTCTTCAGACTCATCTAAACAAAACAGATGACACCTCCATATCTACTCTTTGTTTTCTTTACTAAATATAATTAATCCATTGTGCTACTGGGAGCTTGTGCTGGAGGTAACAAATTACCCAAAGTAACATGTTACATGATATACTTACTTACGATAATAGAGAAATAATATGATAAGTTACTTCATTAAGTTTAGTGATAATAGTCTATAGCATAGCATGGCGTGTAATAATAAACTTGCTTTATGCAATAACTTCTTACATTCATGAGCAACACTGTGATTTTTAAATAGACTGGACTTAGATTACTACACATGCACGGGGGTTCTCGCTTGCTTCTGTTTGTTTTATTTACCAGAACCTAATTTATCTGAAAGAGTGACATTGATCATTGATCATGTGTAATGTGAGTGTAAATAAGTTTGTGATTGAAGTCATAAATTCAACAGACAGACTTCGGGCCCATCTTCAAGTCCGTTTCTTTGCTCATTTCTCCACAAAGTGTTGTATGCATGTCCACACATTTTATCTACGTCCAAATGGGCGTGTGCGCCTGTCAACGTGTATACATCAGCCTGTTGTTATTGGGTTTACTTGCAGGCAGCCTGCTTGCTTTGGATCAGCTCCCCAGAACCACATCTCACTCTCTGTGAAGCATCACGCCAGCTGACATCAGACTGGAGGTCAGCAGGCTCAACACAGAAACCACAAACACTTGCTAACACATGGGTTGGTGTTACCGTCACCATCTCCTTCAGCAAAAGCTAACATTTAGACAGAAATGTAAGTTGGTAAACAAGTTATAAAAGTTTATAAAAAGGTTAAAGGCCTGTAACAAACTACTGTACATACAGTCAAGTGTTGGCGTTTTCTGAGATCCTTTATAACTGTGGGAAAACTGTTCAGTCTACATAGAGTCTTGGTAGTGTGCTGGGCCACACTAATCCTCCAGAACAGCTTCAGTGTGCCTCAGTGTGCACACTGTTGGACTGTAGCATCCAAGCTTTCGGATAATATTTCATTGCGTGCATCACTTTTTCCCCTCATCCTGTCAAATCCATACTGTATACACACAATCACAAGTGAAGAAAGAAAGAAAATTTGCAGTGGAAATCACATGCAGTGGACAATGATTGACATCGGAAATAAGAGTAAGAATACCAGATCACATCTTATGTCCTCCTTATGCTAGTCCTGGATTGGTGAATGAATTTGTTTAAGTGTGTGAAAGTACTAGTGCAGGCTCATGGCAGCCAGATGTTCCACTGACCCAGTCAGAAAATATTCTGCTACACTGCCCTTCCATGTCCTCTGACTGACTCCCTGATTGGCCCACCATTGGACTGAGCTTGAACATTTTATCCCTATCAAAATTTAATCCTTGCCAGACCTTCATATTTGGCATACATTCAATGTTGTAGCTGGCATTTCGACTTGCAGAGTGGCTGACTAATTGACTGTGACACTGAACGGGTGACCGGATGACTGACTGACTGCCCAAAAGGCCGGCTGACTGACTGTGGTTCTTGTCAATCGACAGGCTATTCTGGCCAATTAGCCAAATAGTTGACTAGGTCACTACATGGCTGACTGATTGACAGATTCAGGTTGAAGTTGATTTTCAAACACTGTCAACAAAATTAGATTTATTTCATTTACTCGCTGTTTTGTTTTTTTCTCGGTTCTCACACTCACCATCTGAGGTCTAACTTGAACTGGAGGAAAAAACAAATGACTGTATTTCCTCATTGACCGATGGGTCATATAAGGAGGGGAATAAAATATGAAATTGTGCCTGTGTGTATTTATTTTGCTTGGCTATGCTTTACAGTCATAGGGGCACATCGGTTGATCTTGGATCTATTATTTCTTGAGTCTGAGTTCAAAATGTCAACCACTTGAAAAAACATGACGCCAAGTCTAATGAATAGATTGTTGATATAAAAGTCAAGCACAATATGAGTCCTTTCTCACACTGTGAAATGTTTCATCACATTATCCAAAAAAAGGAAAAAAAAACCCCTGTACCTTCCAGGGTGCCTGGTTTCTCAGCGATACGGATCTGTCTCTCTGGGACGACGGGTTCACCCTCAGAGTTGCCAATGTCCGCAGGGATGAGAGGCAGGCAGGCTTTCTCCTCTTCCTCAGAACGAGGGTAGTACAGAGGCAGTAACTTCCTGTACAACAGCTGGAAGAACACACGAACATTTAATCATTTTGATGCTCAAAAAGTAGACAACAGGACAGAATAATGAAGCCTGGCTGTAAATAAGAGGATCATGTGGGTTCAGTCTTGATGAAATGACAACAAACCTCTGAACTGGCCTTACAAGTGTCTGTATGCTTCAGCTGTGCTTGTTGGATGGTTGGATCATGCCTGACATCCCCTCGTGCCACAATCTCTGTAACCTTCTGAAACTCAGTGTCCACAAAGCATGTGTGTGCTTGTGTGTGTGTGTGTGTGTCTCTCTCAAGCTTATTCGTTGTTCATTACAATCTTATATTTCACAAAACTATTTCTATCACTTTTCATATGTACAAATATCTGAACAATGCTGCCCAGGACAGTATGTCCTCCAGAAGATTCAAAAGCCAGGCTGTCCAAACACTAATAGTACATTTAGGTGTTTTTCATCAACGTATAATGTCGGAGCTTTATATGTTTGTAACAGTTTGTAAAAGTATGTCATACAAACCTCCTCAGTGTTTGACACTGCAAACACCACCGTCTCAATGCTGTTTCCATGATGTTCCAGGAACCTTCGTACTGTTCCTATAAACACACAAAAACGCACTCTTACCTTAAAGACATACCACAGACTTAATAAAAGGAATCAGGAATTTTAACAATTACAAAGTGGCAAAGAAAAAGCATGATACTGCATGTATTTACTGAAACTAAAGGAGTCCGTAACAGTCACGTAATAAATCCTACATCCGTGGAGGTAATAAAAGTTCAGTTTTTGTTGCAGCTTTTTTTTGGAAGATTTGCCGATTCAACTTTCTGATCATTTCAGAAGCTGTAGTTTCAGTTTTAGACCTAATAAATTTACTGAATTTATTTTTAAATGTCACTTAAGTTCAATGCCAGCCACACATAAAGGATCACAATGTGTTAATATATCTATACCTCACTGATAAAGCAACAAAGTGCGTGTGCTTGTGTGTGAGTCTTACTGAAGGCAATGTGGGTTGCGTCTTCCAGTGGGTAACCTCTTTTGGTCGTGCTTACCACACAGATGGCGACAGATGCCATCGACTGCTCTCTGTGGCGACAACGCAGATACACACAAAGCATTGTCATTATTTTAAAAGCAATTTGATCTTTATAGGATTTTATATTTTTACATCAACTGCTCAAAATTAAAGGAACACTTTTTAATCAGAGTATAGTATCAAGTCAACTTCTGGGATATTGATCTGGTCAGTTAAGTAGCAGAGGGGGTTGTTAATCAGTGTCAGCTGTTTTGGTGTTAATGAAATTAACAACAGGTTCACTAAAAGAGACAACAGTGAGATGACCCCAAAAACAGGAATGGTTTAGCAGGTGGAGGACACAGATATTTTCCCCTCCTCATCTTTTTTGACTGCTTTTCAGTAGTTTTGCATTTGACTAGGGTAAGTGTCATAACCGGTAGCATGAGGAGATACCTGGACCCTACAGAGGTTACACGTGCAGTCCAACTCCACCAGGATGGCACATCAACACGTGCTATTGCCAGAAGGTTTGCCGTGTCTCCATTACCAACTAACAACCAAACCATTAGAAACAGACTTCATGAGGGTGGCCTGAGGGCCTGACGTCCTCTAGTCGAACACCAGAATTGGAAGGTCTGGCACTGGCGCCCTGTGCTTTTCACAGATGAGAGTGGGTTCACTCTGAGCTCATGTAACAGACATGAAAGGGTCTGGAGAAGCCGCGGTAAACGTTATGCTGGTGGGTCAGTGTTGGTCTGGGGGGGCATATCCATGGAGGGATGCACAGACCTGTACAGGATAGACGATTGCCATTAGGTATCGGAATGAAATCCTTAGACCCATTGTTAGACCCTTCACTGCAGTGGGTCCTGGGTTCCTCCTGGTGCATGATAATGACCAACCTTATGTGGCCAGAGTATGCAAGCAGTTCCTGGAGGATGAAAGAATTGATACCATTGACTGGCCTCCATGCTCACCTGACCTAAATCCATCCATCTCTGGGACATCATGTTTAGGTTCATCAGACACCGCCATGTTGCACCTCAGACTGTCCAGGAGCTCAGTGATGCCCTGGTCAGGATCTGGGAGGAGATACCCCAGGACACCATCCATCATCTCATAAGGAGCATGTCCCGAATTAAGTCCTCCGTAGGTTGATAATTTTATTTACCCTTTCCATATCAGTATGCATATCCAGCATGATTTTTTTCCAACTGAGATCTGATGTGTTTTCAATTTACTAAAATTATTCACTTAAATTTTTTTGAGCAGCGTATTTAAAGTATTCCAAACTTGATGATTCAGATTTGCTTAGTTTGTATTCAATCGAACAGAAACCCATAATATATACTTCACCTCTAAGCGATTTCGACATATGCAAACACCAAACAGTGCTCTCTGGTCTGACAGAATTCATCAGCTTTTGTGCTGTGGCATGAGGTAGTCAGTAGCTTCTTCAGTCTGAGTAAAGTTTATCCTCCAGGTTGGTTTCACTTCACACGTGGCCTGAATGGGCTTGTTAGATGGACAATGGAAGGAGGCATGTGAGTAGATATAACAGTCACCTCTTACAACACCTCCTACCTCCATTAACATGGGTGGATTGCTGTGGACTTCCTGGTGGATGTGTGAAGTGGTACTGAGAAGAGAAGATAGGTGGTACAAGAAGGGCGTGAGAGAAGCGATCCATGTGCATGTGGAAAATCACGAGTGCTCAAGGTTTCAGATCCTACCATCAGTCTCAATGACAGACGTGGCGTTTTCCCAAATGGTGCTATGAGATGTTTTTTCCTGCAGTCTTTCAAATACATTTTTGAGAGCAACATTTGAAAAGCTGTCATTAAATGTTTTGTCATTAAGTTTATTTGCACCTGTTAGGCACAAATGTTGTTTATCAAACCATTTCATATCACATATCAAAAAGAAAATAATGTTTCTTGATGATATGATGAATTCTGAGTGGATAGCTCATTGATTTCACATCATTTGTAGAACATGGTACACTGGCAGATGAACCATCAGTTGTGTGTTCAGTTGAGTGGGGTGATGTGGCATCTCTGGTTCATACTGCCTAGTTAAAGACTGACTGATTACTGACTGACTGTTTGATCTGATGGTTCTTACGTGGCCAGCTGCATGATGTTCCTGTAGCAGCTGTATAGTGAGCTCTCAGCTGCTGTCCTGTATTTGGCTTTGTACTTTGGTCCCACCGTGTGGATGATGAACCTCGCTGCCAGGTTAAAGCCTTTCGTCAGCTTTGCCTCCCCCGTTCGACATCCTGCACACAAACACAAATTAAACTTAACATGTTTTAAGAAATTGATTGAACACTTTTTAAAGCATTTCAGACAATTAAAAGCTTCAAGTTATCCAAAATACAAAAATATGTTTGTATTTCTCTGATATTTGCCTTTAACACCTGCAGGAAGTCACCGCTTGCAGCTAATGACTAATCTGATAATTATTTTTAAAGCACACTCACAATTTACCAGCACCCACTGCTAAAACAATTGATTATCAAAACAGTTATATTCCAATCAAATTTCAAAACTAGCAGCTCTAGCTCAGAACAGCCACATTTCCATCATTTCCAACATCCAACATCAACTCCCTGACTGTAACCCCTGCAAGCGTTCAACTATGGGGCTCCAATGCTGTAACTTGTAATGCTGTGTGCACAACAACTCAGACTGCATTCACCGCCACAGTGTTCAGGTGGCAGCAGAATGCTTAGAAACTGCAGAAACATCAACACATCAAGACAAAGCTACAGCTTCTGAATTATGACTAAACGTACAGTATGTGGCTAACTGAACCTTTGACATGACTTAAATCCTTTTTGGTGTGACGTATACTTCTTGGGACATTTTACAGATATTCTGGTTAAGATTGGAAGAAATGTTTTCTCTGAGGTTTCTCTGATTTCTCCATGAGAGCAGCTGTGGAGCCTTTCCAAAAGGTGATTGCTCTTTATATCAGAGTGGAGATGACAGCTACAACCATGTTATTGTGCAGCTTAGCCTACTGTCTGGTTTATGCACGTAAAAAAACAGAATATATTTTTGTTCTCTCTTCTTCTGCCTCTAGACTCGAGGCTACAGCATGTTCCGCGCCACATTTCTTTTCCTTCACCTTTGAGTTTGAGCAGCTCCTCTCGCAGCTCAGGTCCTGCAAGCTGATGGATGCTGTCAGACACTGGGTTCTTGTCGCTTAGTGACTCATTGCTTGTGTTCACGATGGCAGTGCAGTTGAGCAGGGCAATGTCCCCAGTGCTGGTGTGGGAAGAAAAAAACGTTACTCTACGTTGTATGAGTGAAATAAATCATTTCTAAGCATGTAGACACAAAAACTATGCACTAAAATGCTCATTTTATTGCCTGCTCTTTGTCACAAGAAAAGTTCAACCTTTTCTTTGTTTTTAACATCCCGCTGTGGTTAATACAAACACTAAGGGGAGAAACAACTGTTGGCAGTCACAGCCTCTCGCATCTTGTTTTAGTGAGTCTTATTCTCTGTTGAAAGTATTTTACAAGATAGTTGTGATGGACACTGCGTTACGTCAATAAAAAATATCCCATGCCTATTTTTAATAGAAATAATTCTGACAGTTAAGGTTATAAAATGATAATAGTTGCATCATTTTTAATGTGACATGTCAGTGAATTTACATCATGACTACAACAGCAACATGTACAGTGAGGTTCTTAAATATTAGTTGTTTTTGGCATTTTACTTTCTGCAGATGTTGAATTTGAAATGAAACATGACGTGCAGAAAGTCAATACTTTCATTTTTGATTTAAGGGGTTTGACAAACATATGGCATTAACTATTCTAAAATTTATATAGAAAAATAGCTATTTTCATGCATAAAATAATATAAATAACTGTAAAATCAATGATACAATTAAGAATTTGTACTGAGTCAATAAATCTAAATATAAATCAGTGTAAAAACACCAGTTATTATAATATTATTTTCAGTTATCACTAACACAGATTTAGTTATTGTAGTACTAATATCCTTTACTAAAACTACAGATTAAACCAACACCTTTAGTTTAGTTAATAATGATGCACTGCATGATTTAATTAAACACGCACTCATGCCTGTAACTTCTGTACTGGGTTTTGTGGACACTATCGGCTCCTAACTGTATTTTGCTGTGACCATCCTCTACGTGTGTGGTTCTCAACTTGTGCGTCAGCATCACTGCACGAGCTGCAACGTAAAACAATTTCCAGGAAAGAGAACACAGGGCGTCGCAAGGGGACTTATTTTGGTTTTAAGCAGTCACAAGCTGGGAGTCACTCCTGCTCGGGGGTCAGTTCTTCCCGGTCATGTTAGCGCAGCAGGAATGTGCCTGCTCCTGATGACTGAGCAGAGGAGGGCTGCTACAACAAGACTCTTACAGAGGAACTGCCGCCAAGTCGGGCAGCAGATGGTCATGTGCTCCTCACAAAGAGGATTTACAAGGTGATGTGAACTGGTCTGTGTAAATGTGTTTAAAAAAAGAAACACTGCGTTTGAAACAGTGTTTTTGTCTGATGACTTATGTAATAATTACAATATTTATGGTTATAGCAAAGCTGAGAAATTCTAACTCTCGTTTTGATCAGCGTTGCATAAAAGAAGACCACCCTGCAGCTGTAGTGCTACAGACACAAAAAACGTAGTCTAAGAGTTGGTGTGTGCATGGCCTGCTCTGAAATATGTACATTCAATTTTGCTCATTTGATTTTACAGTATTATAAAACTGGCATTCGGTATGAACCGGTATACCGCCCAGCACTGCTGTACAGTGCACTGCTGTGAAAGGAAAAAAAAAGTCTTACCAACTGCAAACTTTAATTCTTTACTCAATGTGGAAAGAGTATTTGTTAGTTCATCGAATGTGTACTTGTAAAAAAAAGGAATCACAAATTTTATTAAAACTTTTCTACGAGCTGCTTTGATCTAACGGTGAGTTCAAGAGTCAGAGTCACACATTCACTGATTTTCCTGTGAACGCTGAACAGATAAAAACATCAATGTTCACTGTCTTCAGTGATTGGCCACTTCACTCATAAAAGTGCGACGAGTGAAATGTTCTCCTGTGGCAGGAGAACATCTACCTTTTAAATAATAACGTGTCATTGGTTAAAAAAATAACCGTATTAAATATACAGCTGTTGATAAAAAAACAGTTTTATGTTGTGTTGAGGAAAGATCACAACCTCATACACGTGAACCAGTGTTCATTTTGACAGGAAATTTAAATTTTGTTTTAGTCTTATGATCTCCTATAAACTGTTGTTTGTTTCAGTCATATTGATATAGTTTAGGAAAGATTTAGTCAGTGTTTTAGTCCTAGATTAGCTACTTATTACTTATGCTGTCAGGGATTTTCTGAAGAATAATCCCAGGCTTTCAACACGCCCATCAGGTGCAGGATTAAGCATGAAACCAGAAACACAGAGGTTTTGAACTGTTGAAGCTAAAACAAAAAACTGTATTATGTTGTATTTTCATGTAAAAGGTTCATAAAATCCTCAAAAACTAAAACTGAGGCTGGGATTCTGTCAAAGTCTGACAGTTTGGAGAAGGGAGGCTTTCACCCAACAGTGTGAAGAAATACAAGTGACTCACAAGAGGATGATCTTGCGGTTGATGTCCGGTCTGAAGGGGAAGGGCGAGGGGAAGGTCTGCAGGCTGAACAGGCCATCGCTCTGATCCTGCGGCGTCTCTTCATCGTCCTCGCCCAGCTGCTGCTGCCATGTGGGGAGAGTCTGGACGTCTACAAACTGGGAGCGAGCACCCAGAGGATCCATCCCCTCTGAAGCTGGAGTCTAGCACTGGATCTGCTGCATTGTAAGCGGCACGAAAGAGGCATCAGGATCACACAGTAATGTCAGATATGAAGTCAAGTTAGATTTAGTTTAGCTAATCAATCAATAATCAATTTGTCTACAAAATGCTAGGAAATACATTCAGTGTAATTTTTTCCAACCATCTGCTGCTTACCAAACCAGTAATAAAGAATTAATAAGCAGACGAATAGTTTCAGCTCCTTAACTTAATCTTTCATGTGCTGGAGAAAACTGGCTCCACTCTGTCAAACACTGGATCGACAGGATGGGAGATGTCAGGTAATGGAGGAAAGTCACTCCTGGTAATTTAACAAGCTGACTTAGAGACATTAGGTCCATTTTAAAATCAGCTTATTACCAAATTTATACCATTAGTTCCCTGAAAATGGTGTCTATAGTTATCACCATATACGTTAATAATCTCTGAAATCGGGTCTATTACGTCATGATTTGGGAGGGGCCAGAGGATTAAACTGAACAAAACCTCTAAATCCTAACTCACAAAAACAGCTCAATTTGAAAAAGGGTGTAGTAAGAAATGAAAAATGACTGTTAGCTTAACTAACCATACCTAGATCATTTAAAGGTTGAGTTATGTTCAGTAATAAATTTCATTCTGTGTAATTTACCCATTTCCTCTTCCAGTCCTTCCCCCTTTGTTTTATGGTCTTACTCCTGGATTTGACGGCACAATAAAACCTGATCTTTACTGTAACTGATTGCTCAAACATTTCATGCCATTTAATTCTGTTGTCCATGCTGGACATACTGCATTTAGCCATCATGTCATTTTTAAACAAGACAACAAACAAAAAAACTCAAATAATTAAGTGACCTCAAATACCCCAAGTATAAAATGCAATGATATGATTTTTGATTAACAAAATAGCTCACACTAGGGCGGCACAATTCTGGATAAGACATAGATCACTATTCTCTGGAGGCAAATATTTTCTTCTGTTTATTAATTTGCATCAATTACTATCTTTATAAAGACAAAACAAACTATATGTCTACTTAACATAATCTCTGCTCTGCTCTTAATTATAACACAATCAAATGTTTGTGTCCAATCATCAAGGTTGTTTCCATCTGACCTCTGTGACGCTGTTTGTTAACAGAGGAATAAAAAGATATAGCTTAGTTTGATGCAGTGGATCAAACATGACAGAACTGTTGCTTTGTAAGCATCATATTATACAGGGGTTTGAATCAAGTCTTCACAACGAGAAGGTGAAATTAGTAAAGTATGTGTAATATTTTCCTTTTTAAATGCTTTAAATCCTTAACCTATTATAAACAGCTGCAGATTAAGCATCAGCATTGCCATTCTTCAAAAACCCCAGAACTGATTTAATCAGACTGTACTGATATCAAAACACAAACTTATAGAAAACCCTGCATGCGATAAGACTATCTGCAGATTAGAGAAGATTAACTCAGTGCATCATTGAATACAACCATGACAGCAGCCTCTCACGACATGAAGGCAGAGGTTTGTGTGTCCTAAATGTTTAAATACCAACCTTTTCATCAGTGGAACAGAGCTCATGAATCAGAAATGGACTCACGCAAACAGCCTGAAGTCAGGCGCTCACACAATTCTTTGATTTATAGAATATTTTCCTAAATCTACATTTCCAGCTCTTTCCACATTCTACAGTAAGAAAATAGGCGTCTTATATATAAATATATTTCGATTTTGGGCAAAACTAGTGAAGATACAATTAGTTCATTAATTACTAACAACTCAAGTAGTGTATTAATTGTTCAACTCATTCAGCAAAAACAAATATTAACATTTTCTAACAGAAGCTTCTCAAAGATTTGCTGCCTTTTTCTGCTTTGTATCACTGTAAGCTGAATATATTTGAGAAAGAGATTGAACTGATGCTCAGGCAAAAAAAAAACAACAACAACAACTGACAACCACGATGTGATTAAGTGACCAAAGAATCACTTTAGTGCAGCTGCACATCACGAAATGAACCAAAACACAGGACGATAATCATGGTGCTACGGTCAGAAAAACGAATTTCAACCTCATAACTCAACTTCTCCATCTCCCTGAACATATTAATGACGGTTCTGAAGAGTAATGTTCTGTTTGGAAGACGTATTTTGGCCAGTCCGTGTCTATTTAAACCACAGAAATCAGCAGTCGCTTACCTAACTAATTAGCCAGTTGTATTTCCTCCGGGCAGAGGTGATGTCCACGCCAAAAAAACACATAAAAAACAGCCAGAAAATCCTGACACGGCGACTTAGAGACTCAAGAGGTGTCGTCGTCGTTCGGGGGTCTCATACTAGCACGTAAAATAACCGCTAATCGGTCAAAAAATCAAGTTTCAAAGTGCTGATTAACCGGGTTCAGACATGTAGCCAACATGCTAGCTCCTCACCGCGGCGACGTCAGACTGGCTAAAGGAAACGCAACCACATCCGGTTAACAACTTCAAAATAAAACTCCAATTGGAGGCTCTAAATGTCGTTTTTATTAGATAGGATTCAAGATTGTGTTTTTGACAGACTTAGAGAGAAATTCATAAAACTGAAACATTTTCAAATTCTATTATGCTTTTATAATTTTTTTCCCCCATTTTTTTACACATACGCACAGTAAACATAAGTTGCATCTGTCTGCTTCTATCTGAAAAATTATTACATATTTCCATATTACTGTATATATAATGCTCAAATTAGGGTTTGAAATGTCACTTCTTCATATTAAGACATGTAAGCACATTGTTTTGGAGGGAAAAAGTATATTTTATACAGTATTTGATCTATGGTATCTAGAAAATGAGAGGTATCTGTGACATAAATACAAAATAACTGACTGATATGAACTGGAACTGAGCATCATGATTATTACATGATCTAATGTGTTTCAACAAATAAAATGCTGACTGTGTCATATAAAATAAAAATCACTAGTCCATGCAAACTATTCCAGTCAAAGATATTGTATTGTATTGCTGTATTACACCATGTTACCCCATGCTCAGTAAAGTTTGAGATATACAGGTGTAAAACCTTTCTCTGGATCTGTCATCGGTCTGGCTTTCTTTTTTGACAATAAACCTTTTACACTTTGACTTTTGCCTCCTCTGCCTGTCCTGAGCACCTTCTGCTGAACACTTATATTTAATTTGGGCCCAAAACTTGCATAAACAGAACACACACAAGAGTTATACAGTTGTTTGTAAGTACAGAAACCAACGTGTAAAACACATATGCCCTCCTTAAAAGTCGATACCAGAATTGGTGTTCAGCAACAGAATAATCCGTGCTTTTATTTTATGAACAGTTTCCGGTGCTGCTCGTGTTGAATTTGTTCACTTGACGCATGTTCTTGCGTTTCAGAATCAGCTGACTAATAAGAGAAAGACACTTCCGCTGGGCTTTTTGAGGGACGTGATGAAAATCTGCATTTTTCTGAACATCACTGACACAATAAACAGAACCGTGCAACAAAATCTGAGGATTATGTGGCAGCGTTTTATAAAGTAGTTCAATAATTAAAGGCTCTAGCTCGATCAGGTGCTGTGATCGTTTCTGGGGTCGCAGACAAAAGCAAGAGAAAGGTCGAGCAAAAACACAATGGATGGAAAAAGTATTCAGATATTTCACTTCAGTAACAAAATACTAGTACGACTACATCAGGGAAGTAGGTATTCAAAATAGACTAGTAATACCACTAAATACCACTTAAAAGTCTTTAACTTCAAACAATGTAAACAATATGATTATTGTCATTAGCTATTGTGCATTAATGTGCAAGCAGTTAGTATAAATAAATTATTCTAAATAATTATATACATGTATCATTATTTTATTGTGAATTATTTATTATATTTATAAGTTTCTTGAAATGTATAACAACATGTAATTAATCGTGTAATTAAAATTAATAACGCAATTATTATTAAATGTTTTGCATTTTGCATTAAATTAATCTGAAGGGTTGTCAAAAGAGTTGATTCACTACATCAGATTTAAATACTCAAGTAAAGTACAACTGCTTGATATCAGTGAGCACAGTACTTGAGTAATTGTAACTTAATTTCGTCACTACACATCTCTTATCAAACAGTTGTGTTAAATCACTGCTTTTAAAAAACTACACAAACTCAGTACTCAAGCACAAGTTCCAGTACTTGCCTAAAAAGTACTCCACTAAGTATAGAAGTAGCTTTGTAACAGCTTTTGATTTAAGTCAAACTACAGTACACACTGTACATTTTACTTCATTTTATATTTGCTTTGTGTATCATGTTGTTGGCATATAATTATGGATGCCTTCATGTGTAAACAACACTAATGTTACACCTGTAAAACTATATTTATATAACTACTTACTGTTAAGTGGCTTAATCTGAACTAATATATTAGTAACTAGAAAAAACATGATTTACATGATTTAGTGATTTATTTGTCGATATGCGATCGATTGGTTTGGTCTGAAACGTCGGCACCGGAAACACAACACAGACGCGAGCAGCCGCGTTTCAGGGGTAAGAGCGAAAACTGAGCAAACACTAAACTCTCAGCGTCTTAAGATAGTTTTTCACTTCTTATGTTACTTCGTATCTCACATTTACACACATTAATATTTGTGTTATCTGATTTTCTGCACCACATTTACGCAACAACTT
Organism: Ctenopoma kingsleyae; assembly: GCA_032353495.1. NCBI lineage: Eukaryota > Metazoa > Chordata > Actinopteri > Anabantiformes > Anabantidae > Ctenopoma > Ctenopoma kingsleyae. The sequence continues at coordinate 3,720,614 of JAUBNQ010000013.1, forward strand.
CACCACGTGGGTTCAGGAAGCAGCCGTGTGTAGGTGCACTTGATGTTAAATATATAGTGGTTCCTGCGCGGGCGGGGTTTGTCGCGGATGAGGCTGTTTCACGCGTTAGAAGAATCAAACCCCGGCCACTCGGGCAATACAGCGGAACAAAACAAACGCGCCATTGACAAACATCGAGTTAGCTCCTTTAAACTAGCTTGAAAACGTGCATCAAAATCTGTAGTTTACAGGGATTATTTGTAATTTTATAGGATGCTGTATACAGGATTAGCTAACAACAATCCCGGCGTCTATATATTATATCACTTCTAAAGAATTAGACTGAATTTTTGTGTCGTTGATCACTGTTACCTGAAACATCTTAAACTCTAATAAACATGTTTTTATAAGTAGATGTGTCAGCAGAGCACTAACTTTACCAAAATGTGTAGTAATAATCTAAAGTAACACACGTTCTTATGATTACTAATTACACCCTACTTTTGTTTTAGTTTTCGTGCATGGTTTGCTAAATCCACTGAGGGAAAGTGATTATTTTGGTATGAATTGGTGTATTTGCTGTAATCAGTGATGCTGCTTCACAAATATGTGTCTGACGTTTGAAAGTCGGTTGTACGTTCAACGAGTTTTCATGATCCTGTCGTCATTGTAGACAATTTGTGGCAAATCCCTGCATGCAGGATTCCTAATTTTGTGTAAAGCATTCCCAGTGTTTATGTATTTTCCAAAGGAGTCCAGGAGGAGGAGGAGGAGGAGTGCATATTAAGAGCGATCTGTGTATGAATGTGTTCAGGTGTCCACATCCTCTTGCTCACTCAGTGTGTTTTACAAATATTCCTATAAAAATTAAGTAAATTAGTTTTTCCTCATATAATCTTCAGGAAAACTGAATATACTGACACATTTTATAGGAATATATCTTTCCATATATATATGATTATATTATTAGTAGTATTTTGTGCATAGTTTAGCGAGATTAAGTCTTGAATAGAGAAAAATAAAGTTACCGTAGGCTCATTACTGAGTGCCACAGACACATCATATACTCCTCCGGAGTAGTTTAACAGTATCACTGACTACTTCATATCTTTATTTTCCAGGATCCAGTGTCCTGTCGAGGCTGTCCGTCATGGGGTTGACTAAGCAGTACCTGCGTTACGTTGCCAGTGCAGTGTTTGGTGTCATCGGCAGCCAGAAAGCCAACATCGCATACGTGACCCTTCGAGGAGGGGAGAGGGGGCGCTACGTTGCTGTGGCTGCGTGTGAACATGTCTTCATCTGGGATGTCCGAAAAGGAGAGAAGGTGAGATTTTGACAGCAGTAACATCCTTGTAAACTCCTCCCATTGTCTCCAGACTTCATCCAGCATCCATCCTTCTGTCTTTTCCTTCCAGGTCCTTATCCTGCAGGGCCAGAAACATGAGGTGACCTTCCTCTGCCCTTCACCTGATGGCGTCCACATCGCTGTGGGTTATGAGGATGGTGCGGTGCGCATCTTCAGTCTTCTGAACGGTGAGAGCAGCGTCTCCTTCAATGGCCACAAGTCTGCTGTCACTGTTATATGCTATGACGGGCTGGGAGCGCGGCTCGTGACTGGTTCCAAAGTAAGTCTGATGGTGTTTTTCTTGGTTTTTGTTAAAGTGTCTGTGGTACAACTTTTACATACTTTTAAAAGTTGGTCAGGAACCAACCTCAGGGACCAACAAGAGAAAATAACTACACCAATACAATTTCACCTGAGAATATAAATTGACTTACACGTTGTGAAAGGACTTTGTTTGCTCTCAAAATAAAGCAAGCAGATCCAGATTTGTTTGTATAGACTTGATAAAATCTGACTTGGACTCTGGGCTACTGGTTTGGTATCAGTTTGTTGTTGCGTGTGCTCAGCGTGTTTTACATTTCTCCGCCTGCCTCAGGACACCGACGTGATTGTGTGGGACATCATCAATGAGTGTGGTCTGTACAGACTGAGAGGCCATAAAGACGTCATCACACAGGCTTTGTTCCTCAAAGACAAAAACCTCCTGGTCACAAGGTAACACAGCTTCTGCACAAGTGTAGATTGTGAAAATGTACAACACTGTTATGATACTCAGTGCATTTTTATTCACTTAGACACCTGCATACTTACAGAAACCAGCATACACAGGTAATCAGGGAACACATTAAACGCACTGTATTAACCTGTAGTCGTTCCCTGCATAGATACATATGCACTACATATGCATTATTTTGTCCACTTTGCACCACTTTCATCCAGCCGCTCCAGTGTTTTGTTGTGCAGATGCACACTTTTAAAAAGCTCATCTATGAAGAGCACTTGTAATAATAATTGATAATGAAGATATTACAGCCTCTTAGTGCAGTGTTAGTAACACAGTTCTGTCTGTGTGCTCTGCTCTGCTCTACAGCTCCAAGGACAGTTTTGTGAAGTGGTGGGACCTGGACACGCAGCACTGCTTCAAGACCATGGTGGGCCACCGCAGCGAGGTGAGAAACCTTATACTCGTGACACTGTTCTGAATGAGATTAATGGTTATGGCTGTGCTCATTTTTCTCTGTGTGTGTGTTAGGTGTGGGGCATGCTTCTGTTAAACCAGGAGACCCGACTGTTAACAGGCTCAGCAGACAGTGAACTTCGAGCCTGGGACATCGACTACCTGCAGGAGGTGAGAAATGGCAGTTTTGTTGTTTGCACATGCTCATTGGCTGAATAAAGACAAAGAATCGTCTTAAAAAGAAAACTGATTGTGTAGGACATGAAATACGGGTTAAAACAATAAAGCATTAAAGCAGCACTTTCCTGTCCTGAAAACATGATGTCGCCTGAGTTGTTGGCTGAATTGTTTCTGTCCGTTTTCTTCCTGCTCAGGAAAAAGCTAAGGGTGAGCCCAGAGTGAAGAAGGTGAAAACTCTGCTGGACGAAGACGACGATGAAGACGTTAAGGAAGAGGAGGACGAAAGTGTTGAAGAGGTACAAGAGTTGTCATTAATGTGTTGTTGAGAAAATACTGTAACGCAGTGATGAAGAGTACAAAGCTGATGTGTCAGAGGGATCAGGAATGAACGTCTGGTGAAACAAAGTCTGTCTAAATGTGATTTATTTTATATTCACGTTGACAATAATGAATTTCAAACAATGAGGCTGGTGGTGACAGTACACCTGAACTCCTCTAACATATGTCTTTTTCTTTGACTCCCAGCGCATCTTGAGTTGTAAGAAAGCTGGCTCCGTCCTGCGGGAGGCCAGAGATCGAGTGGTCTCGCTGACAGCAGACGCCAAGGCCAGAGTCATCGCCTGCCACGTGAGTGCTGAAGCCTGTTCCTCAGAAAGGAATAAACGGTGCAGAGAATGTGAAACTTTCTTCAGGAATCATGTAAAAAACGGAATTTCTCAGTGGAAAAGAAGCCAAACTTAACATATTGGTATCAATAACATCAATAACAAAATCAAAGAAAGACTTCATTATGATTTATTATCATTCACAGTGACATGAAACAGCTTGTTTGCTAATTAGTTTTGTTTTGAGTTTTTGGATTTGGTTTTCTGTCACGTTATTTCCTCTCATGTAGACACGAGAACAGTGAACATGCTGTGTCGGCGTTCAGCTGCCTGTCAGCTGCAGATTTTACTTTCACTGTGTTCAGTTACTGTGATGTTTGTGTTGGCCTCACAGCTGTAAATCACATTGTTTGCATCCTGCATTGTTGATATTGATGCCGTATTTTATATATAAGCGATTAACACTACACACGTCTGTTCCTCTCCCTCCATCAGGGCAGTGATTCAGTCCTGGAGCTTTTCACGGTGCTGTCAGAGGAGGAAGTCCAGAAGAAAATGACAAAAAAGCTGAAGAAAGCAAAGAAGAAGGCAGCCAAGTAAGCACTGGAAATGCTATTTATGTTTAGTTCCTTTAAAAGGTTTAATGGTTACTGTTTATTCCATTCTGTCATATGTACAATAAGCTTTATTTACTATTACACCTACTTCACAAACCTCTGCTGCTGCTGTTCTGTGCTGCATCCTGAGTTCAGTCGTGGAGAACTTACATGAACATGCTTACGCTTGTTGTGTGGCTGCCCCCCCTGCTGTAGAGCTCAGGAAGATACAGGTGAGGAGGCAGCGGAGCCGGTTGTGGAGAGGACACTGAAGGACGACATCATCAGACTGACAAACATCAAGGCCTCCGCTAAGATCAGGTCAGTGTGGAGCCGAACGTAACAGGAGAGTTGAGGATCAGGAGGGGATTTAGTCATTCACAAAGTCCTCACATACGTCTGCTCTGTCTCCTCCCAGATGGGTGGACTGTCTGTCATGTGCAGGTGGTGAGCTGAAGGTGGCGCTGCTGCTACAGAACAACACCATCGAGACCTACAGCCTGAAGACGGCAGACAAGACCCCCGCAGCTAACAAGACGGCTCGCCTCACGCTAGGCGGCCACCGCACCGACGTCCGTACGCTGGCCTTCAGCTCGGACAACCTGGCCGTCCTCTCCGCCTCCGGAGACACGGTCAAAGTGTGGAACAGGTGAGAAACTGCACACGTGAAGCATTCAAGGAGCTGCTGTGGTCTGTCTTCTAACTGCATGTCTGTCCCCCGTCACAGGTCAACGCTGCAGGTGATTCGCACCATGGCCTGTGAATACGCCCTCTGCTCGCTCTTCGTACCTGGAGACAGACAGATCATCCTGGGAACTAAGGTATACTGAAGATAAACCACCCAGCAACATGTTTCTGGTCTGACTAAACCACATTTTGAATTCAAATGTTGAATACTCTTGGTTGAAGATTTGAAAGCTTGAGAGTTTTCCAAACTTATTTATTCATCCTCATTTCATTTGATTTACTGACCTCCCGTGGGTAAAGAGAACCGTCTTCCTAGTGAGGCTGCAGACATTTAGACCTACTCTACCTCATTTTCTGTCTTCTTCTTCCTCCTTTCAGAGTGGCAAGCTGCAGATCTTTGAGTTGGCTTCAGGAAGCCTTCTGGAGACTGTAGATGCCCATGATGGAGCCCTGTGGTCCCTGTGCCTGGCTCCAGACCAGGTAAACCTGACCTGGTCTTTCCGTCTTTCTTCAGTCACACCTGTTTTGCATTTTCTTTTCTACCATTTCTTTTTAGAGCTAGCTTTTATTTTACTGTTGTTTGAAATGTGTCATTCCTGTAGAGGGGGATCGTCACAGGAAGTGCAGATAAGACAGTGAAGTTCTGGGAGTTTGAGCTGATAAAGGACCAGGAAACCGGCCAGAAGTAAGTCACCACCTTGTTCTATGACACCAACATACTGTACTTCTCAGCCGTCACAGTGTTTATATTACATTTGTTCATGTGTGTGTGATGCAGGAGGCTGACAGTGAAACACACGCGCACTCTGCAGTTGGAGGAAGACGTTCTGTGCGTGAGGTTTTCTCCCGACCACAGGCTGCTGGCTGTTTCTTTGTTAGACTGCACTGTAAAGATCTTCTACACAGATACACTGAAGGTACACGCCACATAACAATAAAATACTGTAATAACATGTTTATATTATTGTGTGATTGCTTTTTTAACAGTGTCACATTATAACTGAACGTTTCTCCCTCTTGCTGCTTTAGTTCTTCTTGTCTCTGTATGGACACAAGCTGCCTGTACTGTGTCTGGACATTTCACATGTGAGTATCCGTAAGCTGCAAAAATGTCAACCACCGTCTGCTTTTAAGGCCAAATAATGAAAGTGATAGCACGTTTTATTTTGAAAATATGCTTGAAAAGCAGCTCCCTCAGTGACACTGACGTTTCACATCCCTAAAATGACTTTCTCAGGGGTGACATCCTGCTGTTGAGCTCTCATCACTTTAGTAATGTAATAAAACTCATTTTTAATTTCACAATTAACACTAACACGTGGAAATTATTATTCTATTTAAAGTTAGGGTGAACTGTATATTGTTTAAAACTAACAAAACAACCCTGTTTATCCATAAACATGCTTTATGAAAGTTATACTTGCATGTAGTGTTACTCACCTAAACGTACTGTATCCTGGAGGCATTTCCTTTAAGTCTTTTAAATCCAGCATTGTTTGTTGTCTTCTTCCTCCCTGTTAACCTTTGCTTGCACATTGCAGCGCATTTTGTCATGTTACTGCGTCATTAACTTGTGTGTGTGTCTTTATGCACTACGAGACAACACAAACGTAACTAAAATGGGCATCAGCTCACAGAGAAACAGCTGAAAACCTCCACAGGCTGAACAGTTTTCACTGACTGGTTCTCGGTGTTAAATAAGATGCAGTTCTGTCATTGCATCAGCTTGTGGAATCGGCTTGGACTCATTAAGTCATCCTGACCCACAGTCGTGCCTCCCAGACTTGACCTCGTGTTTCTGTTCACCAGGATAGCACGCTGATCGCCACTGGCTCCGCTGACAGAAACGTGAAGATCTGGGGTTTGGACTTCGGTGACTGTCACCGCTCCATGTTTGCTCACGACGACAGGTAACGTCCAGCAAGGTTCACTGGAACAGGTTTTTATTTCATCTGTGGTGATGAAATCATTTTCTAAGCTGGTGAGTGTCCAGCGCTGACCTCATCGTTGTGGTCTGGACTCTGATCCACGTCCTGTGACTTCACACCAGCTGTTGTTTAATCTCACCGCTCATCTGTCCGCTCATGGATCGTCTCACTTTCTGTTCCTCTTTTCTTTTGTTCTCTGCCTTTTGTTTTCTTTTGGTAATTTTTTTTATCCTGCATTTGTTTTTGTTTCTGCTTCTTTCTAAATTTCTTCTTTTTGATCTGTTGATTACTTTTTGCTGTGCTTCATATTCTTTCCTGCTTTTCTTAATTAATTCCATTTTGAGGCCTTGATTTGCTTTTATCCTTCTTTTTTGTCTATTTTCTCCTCTTCCCTGCTTTTAAATTAGTCCGGATTTGCTTGCCTGACCTCGTCTCTCTTCCCTCCCTCTGTTTGTTCTCCACAGCGTCATGTTTCTCCAGTTTGTCCCCAAGACTCATCTCTTCTTCACAGCAGGGAAGGACAAGAAGATCAAACAGTGGGATGCAGACAAGTTTGAGCACATCCAGACGCTAGAGGTGATTACTCTTCTCCATGACCTGGATAATTTAGACGGCTTAGCCCAAGGGTTTGAGTTGAAGTTGGCATTATAAAAACTGAACTTGAAAACGTTAAACAAAATAGACAATGTTATGTTTTCACACAAGCCTGAGACTTTAGAGACACTAGTTATAAGTTATCTGTCCTCGCTGGCTTACAGGGCCACCATCGGGAGGTGTGGTGCCTGGCCATCAGCCCCAACGGTGACCACATTGTGTCATCGTCTCATGACAAGTCCCTGCGTCTATGGGAGAGAACCAGGGAGCCCCTCATCCTGGAGGAGGAGCGGGAGATGGTGAGGCAGAAGACGGGGTTAAATTGACATGCAGAGACGTTGCAAAAACATGCATCTAATGTCACTTTTTTTTATTCACAGGAGCGAGAAGCAGAGTTTGAGGAGAGCATGGCCAAAGGAGACGTACCTGTGGTAAACACTGACTTTTCAACTTGCAACACATACAGCTTGATACAGCTTCACACTGCTTCACACGCCTGACCACCCTGGAGTGATGGGTGGAGCCTCAACTCTTGGTGGACAAACAGAATCAGATTACTGTAACTCCAATAACTAATACTGAATCAGTCAAAACTTGAATTTGTTATGGTCAGATCTTCAAACATACATATGCGCTTTCTAACCAACATACAACCTCAGAGCAGTGCATGCTGGGATCATGTCCTGTCATTAGTTCAGCAAACATTCTCAGTCTAAAAGCTGCAGATGTTTGACACCTGTTGTAAATCCAAGCGCTTTGTACACGCTTCTCTAGAGGAACAGCGAGTGATGCACTGACATGTTTTAATCTACAGGTACCTGGAGAGACCCAAGGAGAGGCAGCACCAGCGGGCAAGAAGACGGTTGAGACGGTCAAAGCTGTGAGTTGACTTATTATTAGCATGTGTTGGAGCAGCAGTTTGAAACGTTTAAATAAAGTTGTAAAATACTTGGCCAAAGCCAGAGGCATTCATTGTTGTTTGTTCTCCAAACCTCACCGGCTGGGGAGCTGGAGCATGTGAGAACTGTTTGACCTGCAGTTCTTCATTCTCTGGGAAAGTCTTTATGTCCTTCATTGATATTCTTGCTGCTTTTTGATTTGTTTTCAGGCTGAGCGAATAATGGAGGCTTTGGAGCTTTACAAAGAGGAAGCCAGGAAGGTGGAGGAGCATAAATATGCTTGTGAGCATGCAGGCAAAGAGGTAGAGACATGATCCAGCTACACTGTTGTTACCTGTATTGAAAACATCCTGTTTCAGTAATGCTGTTGATGTTGGTTTTGCAGCTTCCTCCACCAAAACCCAACCCGATCCTCGTGGCCTTCGGGAACGTTACAGTACGTAGAACAGTGATGAAGAATAAAAGTCTACCTGAAAGATTGTTTTCAGCTCTGGTTAACTTAACTCTGTCGTCTCTCTCTGTTTCAGCCGTCCCGCTACGTTTTAGACGTCATAAAGAAGGTCAGATCCAGGTAAGAGGTGACGAGGGTAACGAGAGCAAACGCACACGATATTTCACGCTGACTTCACCCGTGAAACTCTGTTATCATCTACAGTTTTCCACATTAATACACTGAGTGGCTGTTTTTTCTTTTTTGTGCTTGTGTTGTGATCACCAGTGAGCTGGAGGTGTCTCTGCTGGTGTTACCTTTTCCATACGTCCCCGAACTGCTGAGGCTCTTCAACAGCTACATCCAGCAGGGCCTGGAGGTGGAGCTGGTCTGCCGCTGCCTTTTCTTCCTTCTCAAGTAAGTGCTCTCTGTGCTTATGTGTGGAAGTCAAGCTGCTGTGAACTTGACAGTCGTGTTTTCACGTGAGCTGTATGTGAGAACACAAATATCTCAGTCAGAAATTAAACAGTGATTGTCGCAGAGAATACAGTACTGGGGGTGAGCTGACGTCGTTGTGTCTTTCTAGGATCCACTTTGGCCAAATCTCCAGTAACCAGATGCTGCTGTCTGTCGTAGATGAGCTACGCGCTAATACTCTGTCAAAAGTGCACGAAATCAGAGTAAGTAGCTGGAAAAAGAGAATCCACACTGAGACAAAGAAAGAGCTGGACGTTGTTTTGAGACTTCACCTCACTTCCTCTTCTTTCCGTCTTCCAGGATGTGATGGGCTTCAACCGCGCGGCGCTCCAGTTCCTCCAGCGCGAGATCGAGAGCAAAGAGGACGTGATGTTCTTCGCTGAGGCCACAGGCCGACTGCAGGAGAAGAAGAAGAAGAGGAGGAAGAGGGAGCGAGCCATCCTCACCATCGCTTGAATCATAATGGACATTTTTAAACCATCTCCTGCCTCCCAGCTGTACCTCCAGGTGTGGACCAGGAGGATTACACTGCTGGTTTTTGTACGGTGTTAAATCCTGACAGGATATAACAGTGTTATTTGTAACATGGTTAATTTCTCAAATAAACTGTGTCTCACGGTACCTCAGGTTTCATGGGGGGGGAGAGGCTTTCAAAATAAGTAAATCCTCCATGTCAGAGAGAAATGTAGTGTGTATGCGCAGCAGCTCCCTCTGCAGCTCTAAGTCTCGGTCACATACGATTAAGCCTTAAACAGATTCATAAAGCAGCGCTAGTACTCCCTCCATGATCACCACACACAGAGAACAGCTGTGATTTAAGCTGGTTTCTGTCCTGCAGGCCTAAAGGGAGCAATTCGGAGACTACCTGAACTCCAGACCACCTGGTTGTGACCACAGCATCTCACCAAGCAAGTCTGTCGCCCAGTCGCTGAGAAGTAAAACTCCCCTGGTCCCTGTTGGCCTTGTGCGCATCCAACACTGAAATCAGAGCGTTGTGGCTTGACTTTACAGCCCTTGTAACGTAGCTTGAATTTATAGTCCTGAGGCCTGGTAGCTATGGTAAACATATTTCATAGTGGGGGGGAGAAGTTTTCAGGTTTCAGCTCCATGTTGGCTCGTACACAGCAAAGTGTAATGTGAGCAAATGCAGGCCCCCTAATCCTAGAGTTTCACACCCACATCAGACACTTCATTTTCCACAAGTGTGTTTATTTCCTGATCCTGGGGGGCTGTGGAAGAATGAAATGAACCCTCTAAAACACCTCTTCACTCACTGTTCATTTTTTAATGTCACAGCAGACAAAATATAAATTAACTGTATTTACGGGGTTGTTAAAAAAATGGGACCAAGCGGCTCTTTGTGGAGCTGGGTTTGCTCTCGAGGTCGTAAATGTCACACCTACCAAAATTAAAAATTCTTCAGAAAAATCCCAGGTTGCACTCTCACAACTCTGATGATGTATTAGCACCGAAAAGCAGATTAGATGAATTTATCACAAACTGCTTGAAGCTCTCGATCGACAGGTTTGTTTCACTGACGTTGTTCGTCTGACACCAGTGTACCTGCAGTCAAGCTACTACCTATAGTTTTCAAGCTCATATTCAGAAATTCAGCACTTAGCAAGTCTAGAATTTAGACTCATGTAGTTAAAGGACTTGATCTTTATGTTATTTTCATTTATGACAAATTAGTTAAAATTTGAAATATCACAAAGGCTATCAGGAAAATAAATAAACTTGTCAGGTAAACGTAGTGGAGCACAGTACTACAGTATTGCAGTATTCTCTGAACTGTAGTGGAGTAAAAGTAACGGTAACAAAAAATGAAAGGACTCAACTTAAGTAACCACAGTACTTAAAGTAAATGTACTTAATGAGAACGACTGTACTGTAAAACTACCTTGATAACTGGAAAAAAAACATACATACAAAATACAAGCTCCACCTAATAATCTGACTTGTACCCACTAGATGGCAGTGTTGTCTTTCAATAAACCAGTGCAGGGTTGTCCCCTCATATTCGCCTCCACGTTCACAGCGTACGCGCCTTGTGCCACCTGCTGCAGAGCTCAGCCCGTAACGATCGAGAGAAGGTCCAGAAGAGTCCAGCGCTGGCTGCCGGCCACCAGTCAGAGATGCTCAGGGCCGGGGGTCGACATCTCCGCACATGGCATCACTGGCATCTGAGCCAGCAGCCACATTCGTCCTACAGTCACAGCATCAGGAAAATCTGTTGTCAGTCAGAATTCCTATTGTTGACACTGGGTTTGGGGTTCCAGTGACAATCACATCACTTCCATGTTGATGAATGATTT
>JAUBNQ010000013.1:3750275-3760395 GCA_032353495.1 Ctenopoma kingsleyae
ACTAAATTTAGGGGTGATACAGGGTCCAGAGGAGATGAGCTGGCAGAAAAAATTGCAGGTTGAGAGGGTTACTGGACCAGCCTTGTTTCTCTCGACTCATTCTCTCCACGTGAACATTTACTGGTAACAACAACAAAGTAAAAAGCTTCTGGAGATGAATTAAGTCTATGTGTGATGTGAAATTTGTCTCCTTTTATATTGGACCATCAATTTAAAAATCTAATCATAGTCATTTTGTGTTTATGGTAATTTTCCATCTCTTTGTACTCATTTTGTGTTTTATTTGAGTTGTCTGTGGTTCTTATGTCTATTTTTGGATGTATCTTGTTTATTTGTGATCATTTTGTGTTATGTTTTTTTTCTTTTTTTTAGCTATTTTCCAACTTTTAATGGTCATTATAATCGTTTTGGCCATGTCTTGAGGATAATTTTCTGTATCTTTATGATCATTTTGAATATTTTAATCAGGTTCTGTGAGCTTTAAACAAGAGCCTAGTTGAAGAGTATAATTAACAGACAAAAGGACTAAAGTCATTTTGGCCTTATCTAATTTCATGAAGACTAGTTCTCTGAAAATATAACTGTACTACACTAAGTATGCACTAGCATAAATACATTTCTGATTGTTAACCACAAACATGACCAAACCCTGTGCCAAAATAATTTATTCTAAGCTTTAAGCCTTCGAATTGTTCCCAAACATTTGCTTGTAAGAAAGAGGAAAACTTCAGTAAAAACTGTTTCGGTCCATTTGCTGCTTTCATCCGCATGCAGCAGATTGTGTTGCACCCCCCCCCCCCCCACGATATCTTTTCATGCTACCACTAGGAGCCGCCAAACACAAAATTATTTTAATTACTACAGGGTCTTTAACAGAAGCACTTAATCAAGAAGACAATACAACAGATTTACCAAGTTATGTTCAATCGCTAAATCCCTGAAAACTTGCCTGGCTGCGCTCACTGAGACTAAACTCAGCAGCTTGACCACTTGTATGTAAGAATGTGTGTCTATTTGTAGTGAGACAATCAGCAATGTGCCGTCAGCGAACACAAGAACAACTTTCTCAACTTATACCAAAGAGTTCAGAGCTGCTGCGTTGTGTCTGGGGAGAGATTAAACTGAGATCTGCTCCATTGACGATGAACTGCCTGTGCTGACTGACTGAGAGTTTATGCTGTAAAAAAAGGGAGACCTCAAAGAGAGCAGCATGTCAGCATGGCAGGTCAATTTATAGCAATCCTACCATCAGCTCTTCAGTCACAGATTCACTGAGTAACCCTATCCCTTCAGTCGACACACACACACAAACACACTTTCCGTGGAGGATTTAAAGGCCACTGGACTGATTCGGCACAGCGGACACATTTCAAGACAACGAAACCCAAATCTTACATGATTCACGATAAATAAATAAATAGTCATACGTTGAAAGTGCTCTCAAATGGCAGAGGTGCAAACATAAATCTGGCTAAAAACACTATTGTTGCTTCATGAGACACTTTGAAACTTATCTTAAAGTTCGGCAAACACAGGATCCGGGAGATTTCTCCCAAATCAAACACAGTGGATAATGTGAGATGTAAACAGGCAGACGGCAATATTAGTTCTTATGGTAATTTTAATTACAAGACATTTATGATGCATCTATGTTGACCTAAAATTGAGACTTTTAAGTCCTTTTAACTCTGCAAACTGTAAATATCCACACTATAACTTTGAATGTCTGTTTCTATGTTTTATAGAGGCGTAAAGCTGATAAGTTATAAGAAAGATGCAATATAGTAAACAAATCCATATCTAGTCTACATATACTCATTTTAAGGACATTTGGGTCCCTCATCAGAAATATTTTCTGTTGACTAACAGTCAGCGATTAGTATTTAATGCCAGGAAGCTGCAGTGGGCTATGGGAGGCTTTGTTGAACATCACTGAAACTGGTTTCTGTCCGTTTGCGTACTTAAAGTGAGACGAGTGACATCAGGACATGCTTCCAGGATGCAAAGGCCAAAGGGTTTGAGAACCACTACAGGTCGAAGCCCCGGGCTTCCTCTTCCCAAGGAGTCGAATGTCAAAAATAACATGTTAATTGATTTCCACCATGTGTTAATCTGTACATTTTTGTTTTGTTTCTCTGTATCTCACAAGAGCTTTTAAATTTTGTGTGTAAAATCGTGTGTAATTAGCATAAGCAATGATCACCCATGACGTTTCAACAAAAGGTGGCAGAGAAGTGCAAAAATAACAGATGTCAACTAAATAAACATCTATTTTGGTTGCCACAATGATGATATGTTTTTAAGAAATCATTTAACAATCATTAATTAATGTATGTATGACTCCTTTGGTTTGAATTCATTGATTTGTCCATTTTATAAAGAACTTCACAATAAACATTACAGAGCTACTAATGCATCTCTAAAGCTAATGACTGAGAATAATAAGTGTATTGCAGCATATAAATGTAATGATTTTAAGATTTTATTAAGGTATTAAGGTCACAACTGCTCAGAAACTGGCAGCACTTTAAAATTCTATCAAAGTCTGTGATTTTAATACACAGCCACACAGCGACCGAACCGAGGGATCTGAAGGCTCGACGATGTGAGCTGTGGAAAAGAGGTGGTCTACTGGACACTGATAGAGTGTCACTGCTGGTCTCCAGATGTGCTGCTGAGGGAAAGTTTCAGCTCTGGAGATTCAATCTGAGGAGTGACACAGACCCCGACAGGAACCTGGCTCACCCCCCTGTGCTAACGCGCATTCATACATTCACGACTTTCACAAACGCACTTTGTCCTTCACTGAGTACTGCATTACTTTCATTACATTAATTTACCAGTGTCCCATAAGAACCATCAATCCCCACAATGTCAAATGTGCAGGACAATCAGCCTCATTTGAGGCTTGGTGATGATGGGTTAGTGTAGGTAACAGCACTCCTGCAGCATGTGAAACACCTTTATTAAATTACAATAATTAGACAGAATCCAACAACAGCAGTTAATGTTTAGATGAGGACATTTTCTCATGTGAGAAAGAATATGAGCAACTCAGGACGGGAGTTTAGGGTAATACATACATTTATCTGCAGATGTTGCATGAAGATATAACCTTTGCTACCTTTACTTGTATGAAAGTATGAAGACAACATAGCTGTTTATTTTGATGAGAGGAGAGAGACCAGTTCTGACTTTAACTGTGGGTGAGTGACTATGACTACAGTATCTGCAGAAAGGAGCGTGTCGGCGAAGGATCGTGTTGTCCTGGGCCCAGCCAGGACTGTCGGCGGGCCTGATTTAAACTGTTACATATCATGACATTTATATCTAGCACATATACAATATGGACAGGAATCATTTGAATGTGTGGAATATTGTGGATTTACAAATAATGTGAAGCTGCATAAAAAACATTTCATATACTACACATTTCACTACAACACAGACGTGATGATAGGCATTATCAGAATTTTACTAACGTGACCGTTTCCCAGCTAAACTTCCCTCTTTCCACCTCTCTCTCCGTGTCTCCCTCTGGACGTCGGCGTGCACAGAACTCATCCACAAAAGCGAGAGGGCTATATTTACAGCATGTAGACACTTGAAGGTCAGACGCGTAAAGTGCTCCTAATGACTTTGCCAAATGGCAGCTCTCGCCTATTGCCGTCCCCGCTAAAACTTCTGCGGGGAGCAAATGTCATTTGTACCACGCGGGACTTGTCTGCACAGAAACAGCCACGGAGAGAATTCAGAGCAACTCTGGGAGCTGACAAAAAGCGTTCTGTGCCGACAGTTCAGGAGTGATAATAAAACAAGTAAGGCGACAGGATTGAACAGCATCATGCTAAACAGTCTGTTCTGTGACGAAAGGAAAAAAAAAAAAAAAACAGAGAAGGAGACTTATGCTGAAGCTGGGAGCCAGGCTGTAAAGGGACGTCTGAGGCCCCTGAGTCGTGTACAGTGAATAATTCACGTTGAAAAGTTTTTTCCTCCTTAATTTTCAGTCTGGCAGCCTTTTTCCCCTTCAAATAATTTAGGGCTTGTTCCTTGGGAGGAGTGGGCACTGGGTATGAATCAACCACCATCAACAAACCCTGGTTCAAGAGCATAAATGTCAACTATCAGCGACGTCTTGCAGTATGGGTAAATAGCATCTTCGTAACTACTGCGTTCTCATGGAAAGACTTTTGAATAGATAGCTTCTTAGAATTCAGAGTGGTTGGAGCGCCCGGAGAAATTTAATGCATTCAGCTTTCAGCCAGACTTTTGCTTCATATTCTGTTATCCACAGTGTAACTGTTTCTTATTTAATGACAGCTGCGGAAGCTAATGGCTGTCTTCCTCTTTAGCGCCACCTGCTTCCACACTTGTAAAAGTTATGGGATTCCACAGTTCATACTCACCTGCTGCAAGAGGTGTGTGGTCCGTCTGACCTCAGAGAGCGACGGGTCAGAGGTGAACGATGTAAAGTGTGGACATCAGATAGGCCATGTCTGACTTTAACCTTTAATGACTCTCAAGGACAAGCTGACCTAAGCTGTTGCTTGCAGGAGAAGCTTTACCAAGTTTTCAGCCAGTGTTTTAACTTGAATAATGAAATTCTCAGTGGGTTCAGACACATTCACAGTGAGGCCTGTAGTTATGCATCATAACAGGTACACTGTTACAATGAACAACTACAGCTTTAATGGTGACTGAAATCTCATTGCCAGGTAATGTAACCTGGATGAGTGAAACAACATCACATCTGCATGGCTAGATGTTGATGTACTGTAAAGGGAAGACAACCTGACGTTACTGCAGTTCCTACTGATCCTGCACAAAGTGTTTTATGGGTAGACCACATCTCTGTGAAGGACAGGTCTCACTGAGCTCATCACATCTTTTTCCATCTCTCACATTGTCTCTGACACTGGTCAGGGATTTTATCACATGGCTGAAGAAAGATGACAAATGAAATAGTGAAACTCTCTGGCTTAGCTATGGCCTGCACGTTCTGCAGGCATCTGGCACTAATAGGCACATGAACTCTTCTACTGTATATACACATGCACGTGCAACCACACAGTTGATGGCTTTAACATCTGAAGTCCAGCTTTGTTTTTTACAGTCTTGGCTTGGCCGGCAGGATGCCTGAAATAGATATCGCAGAGCGCATAAGTGGGTGAGACTCCAATGTCAAAGGTAATCTTTCAACTTCTCTGTTTTGCTTAAATTATTGAATCAGATTTTATTACTGGTGGCTACTAATGTTGGCAAGGTCATGAGATGCTGATGCATAGCTGTAAATATTTCCTTTGTAACTCAGAAAGTCGTTTTGTAAACCGATCGTGACACTGATTCTCCCTCATCTTTTGTCTGATCTGTAACTGATACATGTCGACCTGCAAATCTATTACTGGGACGTATTTATAATAGAACTGGAGAATTCCCTCGCATCAGATAGACTCATCAGCTGCACAACAATGTCTGTCTGTTGTCATCGACCCCACTGTGCGACACTAAGTGGTGTCACTCACCAGCACTGACTCGTTCAACAAAGTCACGGCATCGGTCACAACATCACACTTCAGCTATTTAATACAGGCGTTGTGGTGACACCGTGTCAACTCTCTACGCGTTTCACAATGTGGTGGTGCAGACCAGGTAACACTGTGTCTACTCAATGTCGTCTCCTTCGCTTTCCTGTTCTGACAGGTTCACACCATGCAGGCTGCAGCAGCTGTCACCTGCCTGTAGATTCAAATCACTCATGGATAGATAATTTATAATCTGGCAGTGTGCTGCAGCAGTGTGTTTATGTGTGTGTGTCGAGGCTGCACAATTCAATACTTACAATAGTAAATAGTGAATAGTGCATCTTGTGACCCACTTCATTGACTGCTCTTGAGACTATACTGTGCTTCTCTAAACTGCATGCAAGCAAATGTGACATTCAAAGATGTTTGCATGGCTGACCATTTCCATTTTAAACCCACAACCCAACAGTTGGATCAACCTTTCAATGTGCTCAGGTGCACATAATATGTTGAGATCTGGTAGGTTTGTGCTGTGGTACCTTTGCTATATGTGGCTTTCAGATACTAATTCCCTTCTCTGCAAAGACCCACACAGATGTTTTTTTTTCTTCTTTTGGTCTTGTGAAGTGGGGGGCATCTGTTAGATAGCTAACACATATGCCTGGTTGCAGAATTTGTATAAAACAAAGTGTAAAGACTTAGTTAATCTGTTCCTCTGTATCTACTGGCTCAACAGGCACAATAAAAGCTTCACAATAGAGGCACTGTTTCATCTGCCAGGACAGAGACACACAGCACAGCTGCGCTCACTGCTCTGTATGGAACAGCTTTAACAGGGCTGACTCAAATACACATGTAAAAACACAATTGTCCCGTCCTAAACACAAACACAAAGGTCTCATTTGCTCAGCAGCAGCATTTAGCTCTGAGCAAACACTTATTTCCCCTGAACACAAACATAAGAAGTATTGATCACAATGACATTCACATCATGCAAAGACACACAAGCATTTACTCATTTTCATTTATGCATGTGCTTTCTGCATGCAAACAGACAGTCACACATACACCATGCAACATTGATTACCCCTGCTGCATTAGGGCCAGGCATTAAGCTCTGAGCTCCACAGCATCCAGAAGTGACACCTTAGCCTAGGATTTAATTTTGTGTGGCGGCAGGCGTTAGAAAAACACATGATGTAGCCAGTTGTTTTGGAGAGCAAGTGGAGCAGCCGTCATAAAGGCCCGTTTTATTAGCTGTTGCTTGATTTGTTCCTGCAGCCTGCGGAGCGAGCTGCTAAATCAATGCGTCCAGCTGTTCTCTGAGCTCGCTGGGGCTCTCTGGGTGCGCAGCAGGTGTATGGCCCGCTCGGCCCAGTCACACACACCCGCTCACATAACAAATAATAATGGCCTCCACACACGGCCCATCCATCACTGTTATGGCCCGGCCCGGGAGACCGCTGCTCACACACTCACGCACGCTGAGGGACTGCAAGTGTGTGAGAGTGTGTAGCACAGAGCACATGCTCATGCACAGTTGTGGAAACACACACCGACAGGCATTCCTGCACATATAGTATATATTAGGTGCACACATATGTTGGTATTTATATGCTTGAGAGGACCCCCTCTTGTTTAGAATGGATTCCCTGGATCATTACAACTACATGTGTAACTTTATGTTTATCCCAGAAAAGTAAAACCTTAAAGTCACGTTTTAACACCTCAAAAAGCCATTTGAAGAAGTGTCTAGAGAAAAAAAGATAATGCAGTAAGAGGCTTCAAACACAAGTGGTGATCTACCACGTTTAAAAAAACAAAAAACAAAACAACAACTCAGTGAATAGGTATTAAAGGGTCATTTCATGTAAGTTAGAAGAAATATGTTGTTATCACAGGGGATATTTATTGGTAAAATATGTGTATGGCGTTTATGGATCCTCTAATCTAACTGGGACACATTACTACTGAAATAGCACTTCATGGCTGTGACACACCAAGCTGCCCGTTGGACACTGTTGGTCCATCGTCAGTGTCTATTGGCGTAGTTTTTTCAGAGACTGAGTGAGAGTGGTGTGAAAATAGTAAGTAAACACTGCCAATGTATGTCTGCTTTCTTCTTCTGCTTTCCCATTTTGAATGATGAATACAGACTACTGCCACCTACTGGTACAGACAGTTATTTTATAGCATCACTTTTTAGTTCTGGTCTAGTTCTTTGAAGACGGATTTAGTATGTCTTGGCCAATTGTATTTACAACACTGTGACCACTATAAATGAAATTTCATTCACCTTCATGCGTTGGCATGATTACAGAAATATCTGCATTTCTTAATACTATAAAAGGTAAGTAAGAGGGCCCCATCTGCAGCAGCTCACAAAGCCAACAGCTGGACCGTGGTGAAGAGTAAAATCAGTCTTCCAAACAGCAAGATTCCACATCTGGTGTAACTCAAAACTAAAGGGGGAAGAGGAGAGGTGATTCAGCAGGTGATGGCAAACTAACGCTAAAGAGTGAAACCACACAGAGAAGAGGGAAAGAAAATAGAAGAGCAGTGTGGAGAGAGAAGAGGGGTGAAGTGAGGAAGTCAGAGGGAAAGAGCAAAGCAAAGGAAATGAACAGAGAAAGGGAAAAAAATGGAACAAAAGAAGAGGAGACAGGAAAGAATGGAAGAGGAGAGGGGAGGGAAGAGCGAGATGAAGAATGAGGAGACAGGGTCAGGGAAGGGAAGAAGTTCAAGTTGAAAAATTAGGAGATGGTAGAATAGGAGGGAAAGAGGTGAGAAGCGGATATGCTGAACAGCAGGAGATGAAGTTGAGTTATTCTCTTAGTGATTTCAAGATATTGCTCTTTATGAAAGTGAAGACACACCAAGCTTCCTTCCCACCCAGCCAGAAGCTCTCCAGGGTAAATGGCAGTCAACACCAAGTCAAATCCAATGACATTTTATAATGTCAGGTGAAATGTGCGTATACATTTATGCATGCGTGTGATCTGAAAGAGCAACTGCTCTATGGGAATCAGGACATATCTGCTTCAGTTCTTAACAGCTGGTCCCTGCAGTTGCCCTTGTCCACACACGAAAGGGGCAACAGTCGCAGTGTGTGTACATGCATGCATGTGTGGATGTAAGACATGAAAGAGAAAGGCAGCAACAGGCATCGCTAGGAAATATTCAGTGCCTCATAAATCAGTGCAACACTGGTGCATTATTTTACCAGAACAATTTGTGTGTGTGTGTGTGTTGAGAGTGAATGTGTGGGAAAGTGTTATTCGTACATGCCTCTTCCCAACCAGTAAAAGGAGAAACATTACTACTTGTTGCTATAATTAGTTTACATTATATAGAACTGACATGGAATGGTCAAACCATCACTGTGCATATTTTCAGCATGTGCCCTCGTGTTGCTGGTGCTCAGATTGTAGGTTAACTGTACATTGCACAATGCTCGCTTGTTTACAGAGCTTCCACCGTTTTACCGTCCACTCTCCAAAGTCCAAAGTATATCCAGAGTTTTTTAGACTGAGTTGAGCTGTGACCTCTGTGCCGTCATCACCACATGGTTGTTGTTGAATTATTCACTTATTTCAGTTTGACTTACATTTCATTTCCAATCAGTGACTCATGAACAGATCAGTGGCCCGTATGTCTTTGGCAGACTTTTTTTTTTTAATTCATAGACATATTTTTCACATTCAAATGGCAGTTTTACTATCCAATGATATCATTTTATTATTTTTATTTTTTTATTTTACCTTTATTTAAACAGATGATCCCATTGAGACATGTAGTCTCATTTGGAAGAAACACCTGTTTGGGACAAACATAACATTTACTTAAAAACAGAAATCCAGTAAACGTTAAAATGAAATTTAGGGTATTCATCGACAGCGCTATGCGTTAACCTACTCAGTACCCAAAGGTGGGTAGTAACGACTTACATTTACTCCGTCACATTCACTTTTTTCCATTTACTACTAAAAGTAGTTTTATTGCACCATACTTTGTACTTTTACTTGAGTAGATTTGTGACGCTTTTTACTCCGCTACACTGGACAACACTCGACTCATTGGTTTTTTTTCTTTTTTTTTTACCATTTATTCTACCAGAGAGATGTCGTCTAGAGTTGTGACATTCATGAACAAACCAAATCTAGAGAACAAATTAAAACCATGTAGGACTGTATTTAAATCACAACGAGCTAAATATAAGCAGAGTTTTGTCTAACTTAACACCTTGTTTTTATCTCCTTTACCGTTTCTCCTTTGTTTCCTTTTTAGCAAATGGATGTACTGTCCTTTCAAAATACAACTTCCATTTCAATAGGAAATTACAAAATAAAAGCGATCACTTAAATTATCACGTTACACATTGCTCACACAATGTGCTTATGTCATTTACATCAGTTGAAAGATTTTTCACAAAATAAAATTGAGTTTTTCTGTATTGTTAAAAATGTTCTTTTAAACAGAGGGTAAATCCAAAATAATGATCTCACTGTCAAAGCAGACCCGGTGAAATGTTTGTATGAATTCAGATCAGACATTAAAATCTAGTCCACACATGTCAAATTAAATTATAATCAATATTT
>JAUBNQ010000013.1:3791010-3824548 GCA_032353495.1 Ctenopoma kingsleyae
GTACATGTATTGAAATGTAACTTTTAAGTCTTTGGATAAAAGCATCTGCCAAATGACTAAATTAAATGTACTATAATAATATACAATTTTACTTGACAATTTTTATTTTTGCAGTTGAATGAATAAAACAAATGTACTTATTGAACTAAGCTGCACTGAAGCTATATCATTATGATTAAAAGCATCATCACTGCATTTCTAAACATGACGGCTTTCAGTATACTGTCTTTGGAGAGACACATGTATGATGCATGTACAGTGACAGCCACTAGGGGGGAGATGTGAGTCTCCTTCTGTCCTCTCTGCAGCCTCTCAGAGCTTCAGATGCGTTTGAGGGAACATGCCAGGAACTGTCACGTCAAAGATTTGGGGCAGGAATGAGAAACTACAAATGCTGTCTTGTTCCAGACAGGAGGCCACACAACTCCCAGCGTTCCCAGGCCTGGGTGCATTGGAAAGGGTTTCCACCTCTGCTGGTAATAGCAACCTCAGCTAATTAACCACAGGCATTTAATGTGAGCCAGAGGAGACTTGAGCTTCGGTTCTAATTGTCCCTGGAGTAAACAAGGATGGGGGAAAAGGCAGGAGGACCAGAAAGACTGGATTTAGGTCCAGAGGCCAGAGCAGAGATTTGGGCTTGAGCACCTGTCATATGCAGCCTAGGAGCCATGAATGCTATTGATGAACCAGGCAAGGTCAGCCCTGACCGCACCAGGGCCTCAATTGAGTCTTTTCGGATCTCCGGCACAAAGCCAGAGGGATTGTTGGACACCTGTCAATCAGACCAAGGAGGGAAACAATCTGCACTTGGCTACTGTGCCTCAGCTGTAAGACAGTTAAGCCAGCCCAAGGCAAGCTCACGATATTCACACGGAAACCCCTGTAACAAGATAATGATCTTACAATATTACACTGACATTGAGAAACATTTTGCACACTAGCACATTATGAAGGATGAGACGGGTAACATACTCCTCAGCAGTAAACAGACTTTTAATTGTTTGCGTGACATTTGTTGGGGTGCTGAGCTGTCCTAACCTGGTCCTGGTGGTAAAAACCAAGACATACTTTACACAACATAAAATCTAAAACCCAAAGTACCAAAGTACACGTAACACTAAAGCAGTGACAATTATCAAATTGACACTTTAAGGAACCTTTTTTCGTTGATGACAGAAGTAAATGTTCATTAATAACCTGGGACCTTGCACCATACATGGACCATAAAGCATGGACTGACGTCAAATTACATTTTGCTTGTGACACACCGCTCTACAATCTTACAACAACTTAAAGAAAGAACAGAACATTGTCACTGATGCATACGATGCAGCTTTTGCCATTAGACCCTGAGTTAGCAGTGCAGAATTAATAACCCATCATACATTTAGTTGTGGATCCATTTCAATACTGTTTGTAGTAATTTACTTAAAGCTACAGTATGTAACTTTCAACTGTTTTTAGTAGAGATATGCTCCATAACTTAAAGTGATGAGGTGCTGTCAAAGACTTCTGAGACAGATTTCCAGAACAGCACTGGTAGGCATACATATACTGTATAGATATCTGTAGCACAAACTAAACAAAACACACTTTATATGGGACCCACTGACATCAACTGGATCAACCATGATGATCCCAACTCAGGTTGACCCCTGACCTCTTGTCTGAGAATCCAAAGATGGCAGTGGGGTTGTGTTATGAGGGACTAGGAGAGCGAGAAGGACACAGAGATGATTGAATTTTGTTTTTCATTCAAGGAGGGGGTTTGAGGACTTAGCAAGAAATCGAAAACCCCTCCTTTGCCTTTTCTTCTTCCCTCCATCATCCAGAGGACCTTGCAGCTGTCCCTTTTCCCTCTAATTTTTCTCTGCCAGATTTCAGCCTATAATTAGCAGAAAGACCTCAGTGACTTTGTACACACATGTGAGTGTGTGCCTGGGCAGCCCAGAACTAATGATCTAAATCCACCCCACCCCACACACACACACACCCCTCCTCCCCGCCAAGCCTCCAGTTTGGAAGAGTGACAGGTTCACATGTAGAGAATTCAAGCTGAACTTCGTTCTCACTGGCCGTGCAGCTTTAAAGGGCAACCCCGCAGAGGTCTTCTCCACAGTGCCAAGGGGCATCTTTAAGCCCCCACAGAGTCCTTTTCCCTGCTCGGCATTCCTGGCATGGAACCCCCACCTGCTGCCCGCATCACATTTAAACACCGGTTTTATAGAACCGGCTAAGATTCAGGGTCTGTGAAGTTACAAAGGGAGAGCAAAGGCCGCCGAATACACCGGCTGTGGCTGCAGTGGGAACAGAGAAACAGGAAACGCTGAGAACTTTTCCATTGCATCCCGCCTGAGCCCATCTGTGTCAAGTTGTAGTTGTATAATCAAAGAGCAAGGTCGTTTTGTTACAGGTCAGCAGCCTGTCCATAATGCGTTGAGGTCCGCCTCCCATTGGTGTGACTGGGCAGGACGGTCAGACCCTGGTTCTTCCCAGAAATCCATCAACGTCACTGTGATTTAGCCACCTGTTACTTTCTGCCTCCATAAGGCAAAGAACACGTCAGGACCGAAAATCAAGCAGTTTACATCATCTCTGAAACAACTCACCCAGCTTAATTTATTATCTTCATTAATCACTGTTAGCTAGCTCCAAGCATTTGTTTAGAGTTAACTTTTAGAGACTCACTTTTTAAAAGTTAAAGTTGTCTCAGGCATATGACTTATGTGTTTGTGTGCATCTGTGTGTTTATTGTCAGATTATTTATTTCTTTGCCCTTGTTTATGGGATGTTACACTCTGATACACCTTTCTTGATGATAACGGATTCATCCTTTGCTGCTCTTTGTGACATTTCTTCCATTGTCTTTCTTCATCCAGTTCAAGGGTCTAAAGACAGAGGTTGTCTCATAAAGCATACAGAGGCAAGTTCACTTTCGATATCAGGTTATGTCATTTTGATTTCTGTATGCTTGCATTTTTTGTAATGTCGGATTTTCTTTTATGCTGATGTTAATCATCTTGAAATGTCATCATGTATGAAAAGTCCTATACAAATTCAATTGACTTGATATAACTGAAAATACATGTGATGAAAATAAACTATAAATTAAGTTTTCATAAACTATATTTTATAAACTGATCGTGTGTTGAATGCAAACTCAGTAACTACTATAGTAGCATAATACATTAAAAAATAATTTCCCTGTGAAACAAAGAGGATAAAATCAGTGTGGTACAGACCTGCAATGGCCTGCAATGTCATTTTATACAGTTTACAACCAAGGTAAAATATGTATTGTCACATAGTTTAATACTGTCTATAACATTGTGTCTTATTTTTTAAGATGTTTAAGATAAGATTATAATGTTTTTATGCAATAAACTTTTAGTGTGCATAGTAATTTTCAACATTTGCTTCTGAAAGGTAGTAAAGTAAAAGTACTGTATGAAGTAGCATTAATAATAAATATTAAATTTAAGTTGAAGTAACCAAATGTAATTTTCAAGTAGAGCACTTTGACCAAGCTAGCTACTTTTACAACTGCAAATTCTGCACCAAATGTATTAATTAATGAAATAATCAACACAAATTATTGCTCCCTTGTCAGTACACACATACTGTGGGAGTGTAGAATGTTTCCAGCGGAAGTGGAAGGAGTCAGTGCCATAGTACAACAGCTTGAAATCCAAGCATAACAATTTCCAGTGTAATACCAAAGCATAAGTCAGCATGCAAAATGAGACAAATGCCGCCCAGCATTTCGGACGCTGCAGCATTTCCGAGGAAACACGACACTCATCCTAGAGTAAACCGTGTCGTTAAAGGTATTACAAAGTCATTCTTTTGCCCCTTTTTCTCACACTTCATTTGGGCATTACTCTAGTTTACAGAGGCTTCCTGAGGTTATGGTGGATTTGTGTGGTTTATCAAGTTTTCCTGGCTTTTCTCCCTTAAACCCACAACACTAAATCACACATTTGTCTAAACAGATGTGGTTTTCGCCCACCATGACGTACAGCTTGTACAGAGCACCTTTTCAGTTTGTTACATGCAAATGTTGATTGATTCAGGACAGTGACACTATGCACCAGCACCCGTGGGACGTGCACAACTGTAATTTGTACTTATATTCTGAACTGAAGCTGTTTTTCATCGAGAGGGTCTGAAAAGTTTCTGGCCTTTGGTCTAGAGAGCTCAGCTTAGAACAGGATTTTCTCTGCTTTGATTCACTCAGCTCTGACTCATGTTTTAATGAGAGCATCTAAAGTTAGCAGAGGAACGCTGTAAACAGAAACACTGCCGACCTGATGAGCCAGTGAAACCGCAGTGTGGGAATGAACAAAAATTCAAATGAGGTTAGCAATACGAGTGGAGGGGGGGCAAAACAATAAAAACATTAAGTTGCTTCAGCTTGATTGACAAGTTCATGTGGGGAGATCTTTACCATAGCAACATAACTTTGGTTGCTAGGAATAACACGAGCAGATGGATGGAGTGTCTGATTTTCCGCACTGACCAAAAGCAAGAGACGGCATCTGCTAGTGTGTTTGTTTGTGCGCGTCAGTGTGTGTGCACTTACATCTGAGCTTTATGTGTGTGTCTATCTATACTGTGTGAGCATGTGTATGTGTGGGGATCTTGATTCTCCATGCCCAGAGTTTTGGCACAGAGAAAAAGTATTAGATTCAGGGGACAAATAATTAACTGACATCAGCTGCTGAGGTCTGGCAAAAGGTTGCTGATACAAATATAGATGCTTTTTTTTTTCACAATAAATCGTTGCTGGTGTAGGCAGAGGCCTCTGGATTGACAGAAAACACTGCTTGGCATTCACTGCAGGCCTGATTAATGTGACAGAGAGGTCTTTCAAGTATGCAAGTAAGTAACATCAAACAGTTTGGACAACAGCAAAACAGCAAAACAACGTTAGCTTTACCAGCCGCTCTGCCCGATATAACAGCAGAATTTGCCCGATGCCCTGTCCAAGTCGAGGACACGAGGGGACCCACAGTCGCCTGGGTCTTTATTCTGCATTAATTCCATCTGTTAATCTAACAGTATTGTCTTTTTTAAGTAAATGCACTATGAGCACAGAGTTTGTGTCCAATAGAAGTGACAGTTCTGGGTTTTTATTGGATTGTCATTAATTTTGACATAACAACTGTTAAGCATGCTCAGAATTTGGCAATACATCGGAAGCTTAAGTTTTGGAAAAGGTATAAGGCATTTTTTACATATCATTATGATTATTATGATTATCTTCACACACCACTCAAACTGCCGGTTACCAGAACATCTAACAGAACATCATCTAAGCAAAATACAAAAACACTCAAGATCTAAAATGGCTGCATCAGTATAATTCTATACATACAACTGCTTCCATCAACCGGTCAAGTTGCAGTTTACGTGCATGTCTCTCCAGACTTATATTGTAATCAGTTTATTCATGGCTCCAAGTGGATATTTGTGCCAGATGTAATGAAATTCCCTCCAGGCATTTCTCAGAGATTGCATGAAAATAGGACATGCATAAGGTTACAATGACCTTGATCCTTGGCTCTTGATCACCAAAATCTTACTCTCTCTTAGTTCATCCTTGAATCCATGTGGATGTTTGTGCCAAATCGGGAGAAATTCCCTCAAGTTCAGATGAATCTAATGAACAGTTGGAAGAACAATGACGTGGAGGCATAAAAATGTTGAACGATGACGAATTTAATTTAATTCCAATGCAAAGCTTGAAGTTTCTTTCTTAACTAATCTTTTTGAAGTGCATCACCACCCTTATTCCACGTGTCAGCCTTTCTGGGATTACAGCAAAGGGGAAATAAAGTTGGGTGAGTACACATCTAAAGATTATCAGCAGTAAAAATTAGTGTGTGCTCATGATAAGAATGCTGCTAGAGTGGGCTGCTACAGCCCTGCG
Source organism: Ctenopoma kingsleyae (assembly GCA_032353495.1). Lineage (NCBI taxonomy): Eukaryota > Metazoa > Chordata > Actinopteri > Anabantiformes > Anabantidae > Ctenopoma > Ctenopoma kingsleyae. Next base: position 3,796,943 of record JAUBNQ010000013.1, read on the forward strand.
ACATACTGTAATACACGTGTGAAGACTGTCAGTAAACACCTTGCTGTATCTGGCTGATGGGGGAGTTGGTCTGTAACAGGGTGACATGTGGGAAGCTGCTCAAGCAGTCATGTCAGCATCACCAGCACCACAATCACCACAAGCTGGCAAAAGAGAAGCAACCCAGTTTTTCATTTAGGTGTATTGGTGCTGAACTCGTATCCAGTGTCATAAAATTAGCACCTTTCTTGTTTGGAGAGGAGCTGGCCGGCACGATGGAGAATATCTTGGCTGCAGCCGGGAACATAATTAATCATGACACTGGTGTTTCGCTTTTATTGACCTGTCATTTTTTATCAAACACTTTCTCGTAAACAACCATGGAGACATTACCCAGGAAAGACGAGCAGGCCTTCACTGGTGACAGCATGTTGGTGTGGAGAGAGCCACTTCACCTCTAAAGAGAAAAATAACATTATGGTGCCAATAGCATTTCTAGTGTTGTAACTATGAGCTAAATCAGTCAGAACACTGTAAATTTAGATCACTGTTGGATATTTTAGTCCACTTTTGGCTACTTCTTGTGGCTAAAGTTACACTACTGGGATTACTGCTGAATTGCTCTTAGTAAAACACTTTGTAACGGTAGCAACTCAAAGGTCTTTTCTGTTCTACTTCAGAAACACAGCTGTATTTTCTTAAACCTGAAAAACAAAGGTCATTACTCTTATTTAAGAAATGTTATATTAAAGATGATAAAAGACAATTTCTACTCACATCCACACGTTGACACACACACACACACACACACACACACGAGCCAGGTACACACTCTGTACTCACACACTGACGAGTTCAAAAATGGGTTATGCTCTGTAAACAAGGTACAAATCCTGACAACTTTGCACACAAAGTTGAGCTCAATTTTAGCCTCCAAAGTAAACTATGATTCCTGAGCCAGCATTTGGCCTTCACAAAGGCCTACTGTAGTTATCACCCAAAGTGTGAACGGACTGCCCGCTCTGCTTTTTCATAAACAATGTGGACGGCCAAGAAAAACATCATAATTCCATTTATTTACTTTGAAAAGATGTAATCTCTGACGCTGCATATCTCTGAGTGTATCTTTGGCTAAAACAGGGCAAACGTTGGTGCTGCAGACCTCCTCCTACAATCTAGCTTTCTCTGATTCCTCAGCGCTTTTATTTGACTTTCACATTCCTGTACAGTGGCTCGCTGAGATTGAAGCACTGGGGGCAGCGGCGGGATCCTAAAGGTTAGAGAAGCAGGCTTGTGTCCAAAGGGCCAGTAGTTCAAATCCTGAGAAATGTCAATGGATAACAGCGGGATGGGGGAAATTAATGAAGCCACAGTGGTGTGGAGGCCAACAGAGGAAGACTGTGGTTGCACTGAGCAGATCTCAGGAGTGAATGTGTGTAATTGTGTGAAGCGTCCTATAGGTAACTTTACACTCCAGCAACTCTGCAAACAGGTAGTGAGAGATATCTATTTAAGATATCTGAACTTACATACCCTATAATACTGCAATAATACTTTCCTAAACGCATGTTTACCAAGCCCAGTGGTTTGTGGCAGGTTATCAGTGAAAGCAAAGAGACATCAGATGAAAATGAGGAATTGATGCACATAGCTATGATGTGCAGATTGTAATTATGTACTGAAGCTGCATCACCCTTCATTCAGAGGTTTTAATGATGGTGGAGGATGATGTTTCCCATACAGTACATGTTCAATAAGGGACTGCATTTGTTAACTCAGGGTCAGTCAGAACAACAGCAGCCCAAGAACAAGGTTAAACTAGAAGAGAGAAAAGAGCATAAAAGCAAGGATCGAGTAGTGCAGATGTTTTGTCTTTCTTGCAGCACTAATTTGTAATTTAAAGCTACTCTGCGCAACTTTTATTGAATAGTTTTTATTCATTTTGTGTAATTTTGCCTCCTGTGAAGTCAGACTTACAGAACAGCCTGGCAGTGGTGGTGGTGCAGAGATATTTGCTTCTGTGTTTTTGAGTGAGCATGATGGAGTGTAGGAGACAGTAGAAAAGCACAGCAGGGCAGGCAGTGGGAGGGCTGGGAGGAGTGGAGTGGATTGATTTACACGCGAAGACTTGCCAAAGTTGCATATTGTAGCTTTAAGATGATGGAACAGGTGTATTTTTCTGAAAATATTTGTCAAGTGCAGCATAACTAAATACAACTGTACCTGAAAGAACTTTGTCAAAATCATCAGTTATACTTAATTAATACCAAATACCTCCTTTTGGACATGAAAAATGCAAATCAGAGTAAATCAGAGCCACATGTCAGACACACAGTCACACGCACTAATACGAGCACACACTGGTAAACTCTGGTTCACAGTGCAATAAGTCATCCTGGTGAGAGACTGATGTGTGTGGTGAGGAATCTTCATGTGATGTGACAATATCTGGAACATGCAGCGGCTGCCTGTCCTGCTGGCCCTCCTGCTTTTAGATTTCCACTGGCCTTTAATGTGAAAAGCCCACCCTGTTGTATTTTGCTCTCCTCTAAAACAGAGAAGTGACTCAGTGACGGGAAAGGTTGCACTGACCCTGTAAATGGTCCCAACAGCACAGTATTAAAATGCAGCTGACTGTGAATGAAGTAACATAAACTTTATTGCAACCACAAGTGTCCCCGTCCAGGAATATGCTAAGTCAGGACTGTTAATCCTTCATCAGCTTACATGTTGCTTCACTGCAAATTGTAACTTAAATATAACATAATATACATAGATAACAGATTTATTGATTTATTATTCATGCATTAAAGAAATAAATGGGTTAGATTTATGCACTTCAATGGACTGCCTACTTATATAGATAGAAAGTTTGATTTACATTTTGATTTATCAATGTATAATTGAGCATATAAATCACATTTAAAGAGCTCATAATAATAAGATTTCTTATTTAGCTGCAAGTTGTATTACTATGCATACTTTTCTATTTATGTATCTATGTATTGTGCATCTGCTCTGTACCTTATGGTCTATCTATATCTCCATCTGGCTGAACAGGTGCAACCTTACATGCAGCCAAAGCGTTCTGGAAATGTATCCCCATAAATCAATTTATATCTATCATGTCTTCTCAAATGATTAGCATTGCAGGCTATTTTCACTGATGGAGTGATCAAATTGTGAACCACTCTGGTCTTTTCTTTCATCTAGGTTTGCACTTGTGAGCCAACTTTTCATTTACATGTAGAATTATTATTAGGCAGACTACAACTTTATATGTTGATGCATATAACTCCACTGTGTACAGCAAAGTACTGGCATGTGTAAGATATGGATACCAGCAGGATTAGAAATGATATCCACTGATGCTAAGATTCTCAACAATTGGCGTCTGTCAAATTTACCTCAACTAAACAGCAGCAATAATTTAAAAAGATACTAAAAACCTACATACTGGGGCCTGGTAAAATAATACCCGAACATATAATATGGTTTAATTTTTTATCATTATACTGAAATGTTGTGTTGCTGCTTTACACACCTTATTTCCAAAACAGTCGGGAATTTTCTGAAAAGGCAATAAAAACAAAAATCTGATTTGTTAACTTATTTATTTTGTGTTTTCAGTGAGCAGCGTCCTGGGTAAAGATGTTGCCAATGTGGCAGCATGTGTCTGAAATCTAAAATCCCAGTACACCTTCTCGTTGATGGCACCTTCACACACATGAACTCAGAAGTAAGCAGAAACATGGTCTTGTCTGACCACAGAACAAAGAATTTGAACCTGCATATTGTCTGTCTAATTGGAGTGCATTGTAGTCAGTATTTAAACACAGTCTATTGTCATCTTTTTCAAAAGACTTCAAATTAAATGTGTATTGACTGACCATTGAGCCAAGCTGTGTATAGCAACTGTTGCTGAAGTGATGCAGACTTCCAGAGGATGTGTTAGACCTAAAACTCTTAATGCAGCGTGAGCATCATTAAAGATGACATTCCTTTAAGTCGTGCAGGAAATATACATGTGGCAGCAGAAAAAGTACTCATCTACTATTAATGAGTATTGTAGCTTGTAAAGAATGAAAAAAAAAAACTGTGGTATATGACACAGAAAAGTGCAACTGTATATTACAATACTTGTAAATACAAATTAATACACGTGTTCATATAGCTAAATCAACAATGTTTACACCAACAAGAACAGACATTCGCATTGCTCTGCATCCAACAGCCATTAGGACGCTTTCCAAATGAACAAAGATGGATTGCATGCTCTTTAGCTGACAATCATAAAACCTCTGGTCCAGCTCCACCGTGGTGATAGGCTGAACTTATGTGACGCGTGGAATCAGGGACAGTGCTGATTAATTAGAAGGCAGCTAATTGGTGGTCGTCTGAAATAAACATAACGACCTGCTGACACACAGTATGAGTGGTGTAAGCGATCAGGCTCATGGCATTATGACAGTGGGGGTGAGGAAGGGTGGGGCAGTGGGGGGAGAGACAGCGAGAGGAACAGTGTATAATATTACATTATATGCACAGATGACTAGTTTAACAGCACCGAGAGGCATATGATCCACTGCAGATGGATGAGATCTGTCCACAAATCGCAGGGGGTCCTGTTGTAGTTGGATTTTAGGTTGAGCAGAACATGGAGCTTTGGCTGATCTATTCTACGTATCGAATATCCCTGAGCTTCTCCCAGAACACAAGCAGGTTCACACTCTGACTGATAACCGACTGTTTATATGGTAAACCAGTTAATGAAATGATGGTGTGTCACCAGTCTCACCAGTCTCACCAGAAAAACTGAACTTGCTCAAACACAACAGTCTCTATTTTCCTGACAAGGATATTTTGGGGTCACATTCATTTTCTGTTCATGTTCATGAACTTCATGTTGTTCCAACACAAAATCAGCTGATGCGATATCTCATAAACACCTGGAAGGACTTTCATTACAGCTGACAAAAACGTCCGCATAAACTTATTAGAATCCGACGTCACCGGTGTGCGGAGGCATACAACCTCAACACGGTAATTCCAGTTTCAGTTTGGTTTGGATTCGTGTCTTTTCTCCGTAACCTAACTGGCAGAACTAAATTTACCAGACAAAACTGTGAAAATATTAAGAGAATGTCTGAAAAGTGCTGTCAGTGCCAGTTGATACGGACATGCTCTGACCCTGTGAAACCTCGCTTGGCCCGGTGAGGGAAAAGTAATTCCGAGGTCCACCCTCTCTCCGTCTCCCTCTCTCTCTCTTTCCCTGGTACTGTAACTCTATATCTGCAGCTCAGCCATCGCTGAGGTGATTAAAGCACGTCTGAGCCAACTGAGTGAAATGCAGTCTGCAGGAATGTTCCACTTGACCATCCAGAGCATACCAAGTGAGAACGAGAAGTGATGTTTGGAAGGAGGTTTAAGTTTCACTAGACCTTCTAATGTTGTAGCAGTCAACCAAATATTTAAGCTAATAAAAAATTAGATGGGTGATGACGTTGGTCAAGATAGTCGGCGGATGTGTGAAATGTTGTAATATTAATGTAACACTACTGGGATTAAACACACTGTGTGTTCATGTTTGCTGTGTTCGCGTTTATCAGGAAACTAATTATGCAAAGAGTGGGCCTGTGTATTGATGCCGGTGACGGATTGTCATCCTCCAGCAAGAGCTGGAAAGCTGAAAGTAATGATGCCCTGAACTCTGCTTTAAGACAATTTGTTTTACTTTGACAGTGTAAAGCTTCGGTTCATGGATTTCTACAAGTCGCGATGTGAGCTGGTGTCAAAAAACAATATTTCCTCAGTGTATTAGTGTCTAATGTGGTTAAACCTAAATGAGGTGCAGTGTAATACTGTATATGGTACATTAGTAAATATTAGAGTAAAAGTTAAAAATCTGACGAGGCATTCAATTGCACTTGGATCAAGAGTTTCATTATATCTCAGAAACTAAACTAAATATATGTAGATTTTTTTAATCTGTCGCTGCACATGTCATTGGTTTTCTCGCATGAGCACACTCCCGTTGCTTCAAAGGTAACAGTGGTTACAGTATTGTGTATTGTGCATACACTGTATGCTTCACATGTAAATCAATCCAGACCCACGTCAATGGACATTTACAGGCTGCATGCAATCACGTTATTCTTTCATATACCATTTGTGGAATTTATTGTGAACAGGAAACTTTTGTTCCCTGACTTTAGTTTTAAGGGTAGTACTGCCTCCACGGGCATCATGATTTAAATGTGCACCAAGCTTCAGAGGAGGCTCTGCCTGAAGGACAAACTGGGGGAGCAAATGACTCTCTGGTGATGTTCCATAACCACTGGATACAGATGCCTGTTTATTCAAAACATTTAGAAAAGAAGAAACTACCAGGCACCAAATCTTCAGGACATTTTTTTTACTTTAATTATAAATAACTTGTTCTGACCCCAACATCTAACGTTTTAGCTTTTAGCTAACAGGTGCTTTGGGGCAAGTGACAGAATTTAGACTCAGTTCAGTCAGTTCTGCTGCAAATGTAGCTGTTATATAAAAGTAGACATATATGATATCTATATTTTAATATTTCCCATTCTGCAACTTACAATGAACTTAAGGCTGTCTCTGTCATTCCCACAGTAAGACAGTGCACCTTCTACATTAAACTACTGCCTCTAAACAGATATAACTTACTGTCTGTCAATATTGTGCTCAGTAACAGAGCACCTGCTCCTGCACACAGAAAGTACTGACACACACACACACACACTCACCTTCATCCCCGGGGTCAGTGTCACATTCTTTAGACAGAGACAGATTGCCTGTTGCACAGGTGCTTTTCCCAGTCGACCCCCCCTCCCTACACACACACATGCCATCACACATGTAATTGCCCTTGAACACTCATAGCTGCGTTTGAGCATAGAGGTGGAGAGACCATTTTTTACAATGTGAGTGCAACAGGTTTTTAATTTGCTTTTTCACAGAACGGAAACGGAGAAGCATCAAGCATCCACAGACACTTCTCAAACAACCGCTGCAGCATAATCAGCATCTGCTCTGTCCATTTGTTCCATCAAAATACAGCCAAACACACATTTTCGATTACCTCACTACCTTTTTAGTTTTCTAAAGGAAACTCCTTTAACTTTTCAGTAATGCTAAAAACATTCACTCAGCCTGACTCACTTGTCCCACCTGCCTGAACAGTTAATTAGCAAAGATTAGACATCTTCAACCAAGACATCATGCTTCAAATGACGCAAAGAATCAAGGTGTTAAAATGGGGGAACTGATTTATTAAGTTCTTGCTGGTGTGGATGTCTCGCCATCAGACGGGGGCTGAGGTTACTGACACAGTGCCAACTTTTGTCAGCTGGCAGATTCATCCCCTGCTGGGGACAGAATATTTTTGAAAAGTTGCAAAGTTGTTGCCACCACTCGAATCCTCCCTTGTGTCCTAGAGGGGGTACTGTTTGTTTTTTTTAACTCCTCCAGCAGGCAGATGATTAATGACCGAGAGGAGGAGGGAGAGAGGTGGCATGAGCGCGGAGAAATACTGTAGGTGGGAGAGAGGACGACAGTTTGAGTTGAGAGCAGGGGGATGATGGCCTAAAATATCCTGGCGTGAGGGGTCGGCAAAGGCAGCGCTTCAGGTCACCGCCTGCAGACCAGCGCACATACAGATGACTGACTGCAGATAGCAGGAGACTGGAGAGGCTCAAAAAAGTGAGGCTTGTCTGGCTGGGCTATTTGTGGAGCAGAAATTCAGCTACAGACACATTCTGTCATCTCATGATGGATCAGTGGGAGAGGAGAAGATCAGATGGAGGAGGGGAGGACAGGGCATCTTATTGCAACACAGGGGTTTCAGGGAAAACAAACCTTAGTTAGTGAACCATGTGTCCAGCCATCAAGCTTTGGACAATCCCAAATGTCTGCCAGGGTCTGATCACAGTTTGTTTTCTTTGGTCTGATGGGCTGTCAAAAAAGTTTTTGTTTTTTTTTCACGTCTTGTGTGTTAAACAGACATGAAGTTAAGTCACCTAAAACCAGGTTACAGGTTCAAACCAAATCTGACTCTACATGTGTAACTTTATCTACATGTGATAGCTTCGTCTGCAGTGGATTATTGACTGTCCGGCTGTATCAGCTCTCCTTTTCAGTTAATTTACTTCCCTTAACTGTTACATGCATTCATCTTGCACAGTGACTTTGTAGTGTCCAGTGTTGTCCAGCATAACATATGCTCAGGTGTCAATCTTGAATTTTGTGTCTTAGAAAGGTTGCTTTGTGAATACATTCACATGCACATCAGTAAAATACAGTTTTAAAAAAAAAAATTATTATTATTTTCATTATTTTTGCCCACTCTTTTGGTTTTATTTTACCTTTATTTTAGGTATCTAACAACAAAATGACTGAAAATGTTGAACATAGCAATTAAAAGCTATATTTTTTCTCTTAGGATTGGTGGAGGTCAAATTAGCGCAAAAGGGGAAGAGAAAATACAACAGTCAGTAAAAACTTAAATTATTGTCCTATGTCGTACTGTATTGAGTGATATGTTTGTTAGCATCTTTTTCAGGTCTGATCTGATCATGACCATCATGGAGATTTAACTATAACGTCTTTGTTTCTTTAAAAAAAAAATTAAGTATAACACAAAACTATTTGAAATATTCGACTCAATAAAAGACAAAACTGTCTTGATAAGATATGTACTGTAACAAATTGATCGTTGAAATGTAGTTTTCCCCACTGTGGTGACGCACCCCTCAGCACAGTCACACCCTCAACCCCTCCACCCTTCTCATCTTCCCATCAGCGGTTGAACTGGGTTTGGAATAGTACCAGTGACCTCTGGGGCAAAAGTCTGCAAATCCTGTCCCGGGCCCCCCCACCGAGCCCACCGTGCCCTCTGTGATTTATATATCTGCCCTGAATTTACAGCTTGTGAAATACTCTCCGTTAACAGCATGAGACGAGAGAGAATGGAGATCCAATGTGGCGGGAGCTGGGAGGAAGAATGGAGTGTGCTCTGGGGTGTGTGTGAATATTTATTTGTATATGCACTGACACGGTACTGTATATTTGAAGTTGTACTGATCATGTGCATTCAGTACAGTGCGTGTGTGTGTGTGTGTGTGTGCGCGTGTGCAGTTGGAGCACCTGGTGCAGAAGAGAGCTTATAAATTCCCACGATAAGGAGAGGGGACGTGTCACATAGCTGAGTGTCATTTTTTTAAGATGTGAGAAAATGCCTCGCAGCTCAATTTCCTCTTGAAATACAGCAACGTTGAAAATGGTGATACGTTTCCCATGCTGCATAGACTTTTATTGATTTAACAGAAAAACTGGAAGTTGTGGCCGTGGTGCATCAAATCCAGTGAATAACACTGATTTCAGCATGTTGGAGCTGTAAAGTATCTAAGAATCACCAAAACCTGCGGTGTTTAAAACTACTTCATCACAAAATATATGTGACTTTCATCAGGCTTCTGCAGAACTGTGGGATGTGTTACGAAGGTTGGTCATAGGCTGTTATGTAATTTCTATAATAAAGCTAATATCACCTGTTTAATCTTTATAGACTTTACAAAATCTTCAGATTCACACCCAGCATATCTTTATTTATTCAGGTGATCCCGTTGAGACGCATACTTGTTTGGGTCAAACATAACATTTAGTTACAAACAGAACAAAACAAACAACAAAACAATAAATATTAAAAACAAGAATAGTTCAAAGATGCTCTCTCCAGTTCATTGAGAAAACTGTTAAAACTCCCTAATGGGATCAAGGAAGGACGCACAGTAAGAGAACATCATTTTGCCAAACTCAGTACGTACTGACGTATACATAGAATCTAGAATCAGTTAAATTTAAATTCTAAATACGAACTATCGATAGTCCACACATATTACTAGATCTTGATTACTGAGAAAAGAATATGGAAAATATCACTATCAATAAAAGCAGCTGGACTATATGATACTTTAATGCTGCAAATATCAAACAGAAAATCCAAATGTTGACTTTGAGTTCAAGTTATCATCAGCAGGGCGAAATGTAGAATGTAGTTTAACTACTTTCTCGACCACGCAAAACTTGTAAAACTGCAATTTGCGTTATCCTGCAAATGCTGCTTCCTAAAATAACCCAACACCCTCTGCGTGGTGATCTGCCTGATGCCTCCTGTAAAACTGGCTCGCTAGATGACCGCTCTGCCACCCAACCCTCCTGGTATTGATGACACTCTTATTAAAAGAGATGTTCCACATGTAATCTCCTCAGTAATTGGTTGTCAGGAGAGATATTTTGCTATTTCATTCCCTGGTCAACTGAGATATGGCTCTACATTTAATCTCTAAATCAATCTGTTTATCAAAGGAGGTTTCTATATAAATGATAGGGTTAGATAATCTCTTTTAATTACATGGTCAGGGTGGTTGGTGGGGGTTGAGTGGATCAGAGAGATCAGGGGCTATTGAAAAGGAAACCTTGCTCATCACAGGATGAGTTATCACAGCAAGTCATAATGAACTGACACATACACAGTCTTATACACAGAGGATCAGGCATTATTGCCTTTCTCAATCTATGCCAGTTGAAACAAGAGAAGAAGAAGAAAAGTTGAGTTCCTACCTACTCTGCAACACATGACAGTCATGAAATGTGGCACTCATCCTGTACAGCCATATCAGATGATAATGCAGCTCATGATTTGTTTTTATGTGGAGAGTGTGGAGGCTGGGGTCATTTCTGGGCATGTAGCACAACTTAATTTTCATAACCCTGCAAATAATATTTTTGTTTTCATAAACCCAAACTGCAAAATTTTAACCTAACCAAATGTTAAATTGCCTAAACCTGACCATTGCCATTAGAATTGAATTGCTATAAATGACTAACTATAACCACGCTGAGGTCGCTATGTGCAGAAAATGCTGCTGGATGTTCGCGATGAATAGAATCTTCGTGTCAATTAGAGTTAAATCATGCAGGCCTACAGCGCAATCAGACCAGGTGGAAACATTTCCAACTTCTGAATCCCCCCAGCATACACTGCATTAGATCCACTTTGAACAATTCCAGCAAAGTTCAAATATAAGTGTAGGTTGTTGCTTGTTTTCCAATCACACTGCATCCTTAGTGTGACCTTTAAAATATAACAGGGCCTGGTAAAGATGACTTGATCTCTAAAGACTCTTGTCTGGCTGTCTTGGCTTGTGGGTCCTGTGTTGACCAAACCCTGCCTCATAAAGTTCCTCTGCGTCTGGTCATGTTCTGATTCTCTAACATTAACACAATGTTAAATCCTATGACATATACTTGTAAACACTTGTCCTCCTCCCTGTGTGGGAGGATGATGAAGAATAGAGGTCTTTCTTGTTTTGTGTATTATATCTTTAGTGCAATAGAGATTGATGCGCGGCAGAGGACAAACAATCCTAAGTGCCAGTCAAATCAAACTGAGAGAAATACAATAAAACAGTGCCTCTATATTTCTGATCTTGTTCTCCTCTTTTCTTGTCCACCTAATGGGAAATTTATATATTTCCTGAATTCATCAATTAAGTTGTTTCAACCACTATCCATATCCATGCTATGTCTCTGTCAGGCCAGTAGAAAACTGGGTTACTTGAGCTAAACAATCTGCAGTGTGTAAATAAAATAGACCTGCTGGACAACAATTTTATTGGCTTTTGAATGCGGATAAATTAATCTAAATGTCTTTTCTCCTTCCTCACTGATGTTTTCTCTCTTGTGGCACTTGAGACGGCTGCCTGGTCCACAAGGCTCTTGCTTCATCGTGGAAACAAACTTTCAGTTCACGGTGCGTTGGGACGTTGCCTCTTATTGCTCAAATTGAAGAGAGAAACATGTCTATACCTGCACACTCAGTCTAAATCTGCCGAAAGGTTAAAAACAGTAAAATATCAAAGCAACGTAACGCTATGTGCATGAGAGCTGCTGGTGGTGATATTTAACAGAACCAGGACTTCATGCTGATTTTACTCTTTTACTTCAAAAGCATTTTCGTTCATTCCCTCGTTCACAGTCGAAAACAACTCAGTTTGTTTCCAATTAGTGCAAAAATAATGTTTAACAAACACATTAAGTCTCACTGCATCTTTCAGTTTCTGGAAAATGAGTTTTTCTTATGTGTACAGTAATTATGTTAAAAAAACCCCCATAAAATGTCGTATTGTAGTTAAACTAAACTGACACTGACAAACTCAATCATCAAGAAAAGGAAAAAACGTCTGCTGAAGTTGGATGCTACATCAGAGAGACTTCTTGTTAATGGATAATATCAGTGTTTCTGCTGTGTATACACTTTACCAAGTAGCCTGGACTAAAACTGGTTTCAAGAAAGTTTCAAAATAAATGGTGGTATCATTATCCATGCATTAGCAACAAAGCAACACACAGCAGCAAGAAATGGATGTAGATGTATGGTGCAAGTTGGTGTGGGTGGGAAGTTGATCCTTTGTGTTGAAAGTAAGAGGTAAACAAACAAACAGTTTTGCCGAATGTCATCGTCTCCCTGCTGGGCGTTTGTTGGCGGGGGTCAAAAGAGTAGAGGGGAAAACAGGAGTGGAAATGTCATAAATCAGAGGGATTTTAGAATCTGATGACAAACCTAATTCCTGTCTGAAAAGAGCCGAGCCGAACCCCCCTCCCCGACTGTCATCGAAGCTGGCCTATAAACATCGCAGCTGTCACCCAAACTCGCCTGGACCGCGAAGGACATGCCATCGTGCCTCTCACATGCTCTTTCCGTGGGCCAATTCGGGACTGGAGGGGCTGGCGAATTCCACTTTGCATTTTGTCACATTCATCCCCCCTATCTCACCCCCTCCCACACACATCCACCATCCCCTGTAGTGTTCGAATCTGAAGGGCATCTACTCCTACAAAATCACTATATCCTTCTATCACTGCGAAAACAGGTTGTGAAATCTTAAAAAGGAAATGTGGATACTAGTGGGTGAGAGAGGGGAGTTTAGGGGGGGAAGTGGGGGCGAGGGGGTCGGCACACAGTGCTAAATGTTGTCACTGCGAAAGGTGAGTAGAGGAGCTTTAGAGGCCATTTTCCACTCAACAAACGCATCTCCCGTACCTCTCCACACTCCTTTCTCCCCACAGCACACACAGGCACTGGTAAACGGATAGCTCCCAGCGTGCCTGCTCTGTAACCTAACCAACTAAAGCTGGCAACTCACTCACTAGAGATAAAAAAAAAATAGAAATATAAAATTACACCGGGACATCCAGGCATCTGAGGACCTTGTCTCACTGTTCCAAAAACTTGAACCTAAAGCAAGATGAGACAGTTTACTGCTTTATAGCACAGAGACATGCAGGTTATTGACTCATTTCTGTCACATCTTGACCTAATATGTACACATACAAATTATTTTGTAATGCAAAACCAGATATGAAAAATACAGCATTCAAACATACACATATTTAATCTTCCCTTTTCTTACTATCTATACCAATATCTAGAGGTATATCACAGTTCATTTCATATAAGTGCAATGAATGCACTATACAATTATTTAAGACAACATTTAACACCAAATCCAGAATATGACGTATTAGCATGTATGGATATTTTTGCAGCTGCTTCCAGGGAGCAAGTACTGTTAAAAAATGACTGTTCAGTTCAGCACCTGCCCAGAACTACAAGCTGAGTGAAATCAGGACACCACTAGCCAGACAAGAGCAAGCTGACAGACTGAAGAAGAGAGCAAGATGCCAGACGAGCTCTCACTTGCTGACCAGTTCTGTAGAGCCAGAACACTTTAATTCTCTTTCTCTGCTCTAAACAGTCAAATCAGCCCACGGCTTGATTCTCTCCTGAATCAGAAACTGTCAGAATGCTGCTAGAAGACGAGACATTTTGTGGACAGATGAGACCAAAGTAGAACGTATTGGCTTGAATGAGAATTGTTATGTAAAAACTTTACACCACCTACACCTCCTGTGAAACATGGTGGTGGCAGCATCATGAGTTGGGCCTGCTTTGCTGTCTCTGGACCAGGACAACTAAGGCTTAACAGAAATTAGACCATGGAGCACAAGTCGTTCCATCAAAAAACAGTTAAAGCAGAAGACAGAGACTTGTTGAAGCTGTTCTGTATGAAGGGATGGACTAAAGTCCCTGTAGACCTCATTTAACCACTGATCTACTGTAATCCAGTAAAGAAGGAATAAGCAGTAGCCATACCACATCAACAGTAGTTTCTGGTACCTACTGAGGTAAAGCCATTTCCGTCACTGAGTCTATTATCAACATATCTTATAGTCTAAAAAAGCAAAGTCTATCAAAATCTATAAAACTGATAGAACTAATATTTTGATAGTTAGCTTTACTATAACACAGTGTTTTCTCGACACAAGTGGTTAAAATTCCTGACTAACTGCTGCCCTGGGTTTTCCCCCCTTGGTTTAGACGTAAAAGGCCGTGACACATCGTAAATAATAAGAAGAATGTCACAGGGCCTACTTCCTGTGTAATTAAATCAACGTGTTGTACTGTATGTGATGCTGAAAAACGCCTGTGCGTGTTCGCCATATGCGCGATGACACATACACACATAGACTGTGTCCTTGTCTGTCTACTGTACTTCAAACACACATACTTGAACGTGTTGTAGGAATGAACATAAAACAGTTTCCGTATCTCTTAATAGAGACTGCACAGTGTTCACATCTAGCTGCTGGATTTATTGACCATCAGCAGTTTTGGGACGAGGCCGTGTGGTTGTTTGGAGTTGGCTTTTAGATGAAGAAGAAACATTCTTCAACAGCATTCTTCAAGAGTGACAAAGCTGAATACAACAGTTGAATATAATTATTTTTGAACAGCGGGTATTAGCTGACCAGCTTTTTACTGATCAGTGCTGACACGCTTGTTTTCCTCATTCAGTAGTTTGAGTTACATAAACTAGAAAACTAATTATTTGAAGCATGGGTTGAATTACAAGCAGTCATTCACTCACACTCACAGTAAACTTTGTGATCTCACTATTCTTGATAATAATAAGCATAATGTTGCTGCTGATGATGCACTCTCTGTCTGTCACATAGATTATGGCGCTACTATGGAGTTTCAGGGTCTTCTCCAAGGAAACACTTCTGCCTTTAACCAGAAGTTACTTAGCAGCTTAGTTCAGTTTAATAAGCCCATAAAAACTGTGCACCTGTCTGCAATATATCATAATTTCATATATGTACATATATAATTTCAGTAAATGTTGAACTAAGTAACACACGATATCACCACTCAGTTGAAGATGCAGGTTTGATTTACCAGCGAGGGAAGCTTCTATGCTAAAAGTTGCTAAAGTAGTTGGGCATTTGCACTCCCAGCCACTAGGGGGCAACAATATTATACAGGCATACAATTATTCATCATAATTTCGTCAACCACAATCTCAGTATTGTTAATAATGTTGAATACCCGAAGTGCTGGGTGGAGCATGGTGGAGTGTAGCAGAGTAGGGAGAGAGAAAAGCTGGGGGAAGAAGAGCAGATTGATACGGAGTCTTACACTGGTTTTGGCTTAAGTTGCATATTGCAGCCAAAGAACAACAACAAGCAGCAGACAAAACACTGGGCAGGTTGGTAGTCCCATTAACTGCAAACTGGAAACATACAGTCAGGGGTCGAGGATAGCTGCAGAAAGAGGGAGACCGAGAGGACGAAGCACAACTATGGGGAGAGAGAAATCACTCTTAAGTCTATAGTAGCATAACAACCACTTTTTCTGCTGCACATTTCACTTGAGAGATTTTGAAACCAACGCCTGCCTGTCAAAATCCCACAGCACTGGGTGTCAGTCAGCTGCAGCACATTGGCAGAAGCAGTAATGAAGGACCAAAACACAGCAATTAATAAGTCGACAAAGTGTTGTTCAAGATTACACTGCATTAGCAGATGTGTTTTCATGCTGGTATTGAATGGGGGTTTTGGGGGAGAGCCACTCTCTTTTCTTTCCAGTATTGAACTGAATTATTTAGTGGAACAGGCAATTAACACAAACCTCTATAGTTTTAAAATTCATTTAAACATCCATGTGTGGCAGGAGTTGACGTGTCTGGCCATCTGCCTTTTTTGACCATAAACAACTTCACAAAACACTTTCTAAATCTCATTTTGCCGAAGTAGGAACTCATGTGTCGTCACTTTTGACTCGCTGTAGCCAAAACAGTGATTATATCAATCGCCGCTGCTGCAGCTAATTCAGATAACTGCCATGCGGGAGAGACAGACTGGTCCCTTCACCACAGCTCCCATTGTCATTTTCTGGAAGGCGATTACAGTAATAGTTTTGTAATTGGCTTTAAGTGGATTAGGTGCCAGGCAGGGCAGAGCAGCTCTGACCACAGATGTGCAGTCCAAACACAACCTGTTGTCCAGGCCGCGGCTGAGCGTGAGATCTCAATCTGGACAACACACATGCGTCCCAGTCGCTCCTGTGCATGTTTCTGACCGGATAAGTCACAACTGAAGACTTTACTGTGATCACATAGCAACAACTTTGTTAAGCTACTATTTAGGAACAGCGATCTGAATCAATTTTGCCATTGTTTATATAGTTAGCTACAGAAACTGGGATTGTTTTGTTTAGGAAAAGGTTCAGTTCTCAAGGCGTCATCATACCTGTGAAAAATGTCTGTTTTATAGTTAGATTTGCAATGTGCAGGCAAGTTATTGCAATAAATTGAAATTGTGTTCTTCGTACAACTGTGTTATGCAGTTCAAATGTCACAGAGCCAATCTCAATTAAAGTCTTCTTTCCACTACTGGTAGTAAATTTAACTTGGCATTTCTTTATGTAGCAGGTGTGAGGGATTAGGCTGAGGGGGGTTGTTCGCAAACTGTGCGTGTTGTGAGACGTCTGAACATACAGACTGACTCACACACTGATTTGTGTGAGCAGCAGCAGAAGCTATACATGAATTACATTATGTACTGTACGTGCCAATGTACAGATAATCGGACAATGTGGCAGCACTGTGAAAACATGAGCTCTTTATTTTGATCAAGACAGTTATGATATACGTTGGTAAGGTTGAGTGAAAAAGATGTTCAATCACTCAACTCCGCGCTCTCTCATCACTTGACATCTTTACTGAGCAGACAAGAGCATCTGTTGAAGACCTTATGCGTGTTGAAATCTTTATAGTTTCCTCTTAAAAGTCCTTTAAAGGTTCTGCAGAATGTGTCTGATCCTCCAGGACAATGTACACCCAAAAGGAGGGGCTCAGCGCTGTGTGTGTCTCTAAAATGTCAGCTTTAACTTCCATTAAAATCCGAGTGCATCCATATGCACACTGGGGGATCAAGCAAGCAGTGCAACAAGACAAAGTTTAAAAGGTTCAAGATTATTTAAATGGAGATACAGTATTTGGTTTGTACCATCGTCTTCCATTGGTGTAGTTCAGAGACTTAAAAGAGAAGGACAGGAGGTTTTTTGGCCTGTCATGTGCAGCCAATCCTATTTCCACCACAGAAGTGCTAGAGGGTCCTAGCTTCCTGTTTTCCTCTCTCAGCGCACGTTGCAATGTGACCCCTGACAAGTTGCTGGGCAGCACAATGGGCGCGGGTGTGATTCAGCTTTCAACAGGCCTGTTACCCGGGATTACCCCAGCGTTGTTTAATAGTGTTATCCAGACCACAATAGAATGTTGTTTTATCAGAGTATTAAGTCAGACACTTTGCTCACTGACAGCTTCAGAAATGTCACCGTGAAATTTCTGCGAATCTGCCCCTGGCCTCTGCCCAGTCAGTGCAGGTGAGGTCCATGAGAGAACGCAGCTGCCACACTCAAACTCGCATTCAGACACGCACAGGCAGGCATGTATGGCCCCCATAGATAGATGGATGGTGGCGGGGCGGGGGTACAGGGGGCTGTGTGGTTGTCCTGAAATCAAGTCAGCTTTAACGCAGCGGACACGCTCTCAAGCCCACAGTCATAGTAACATTTTATGTGACAAGTATTATAAAGCTGATTTATAGAACACATGTGTGTTTGGTTGAATATTTTCCAGAATATTTAGCTGTGGGTTTTCAAATCTGCCTGGTTGTTCGCATTGTGCCTACAATGACCCTTAAACAAACGTCCTGTGAAAATAATGACTACAGCGAATGGAAAACTCTGAATGCCCTCTCAGAAAACCTGACAAGGACAAGGGTTGCACGCTGTTGCAAGCACATACTTATAAGCGCTGTTGTTTTTATGGGATGGCCTTTTATGTATGTCACTGACCTCTGGCTTGTTCTCTTTTGTACTCTTTCAGTCAGAGCAGGCCCAGGCCATGGTGACTACACTGACTGCAAATAGAAGCTTTGATGTAAAATTCCTGCAGAAACTGTGAGCGGAGCTTAGTGTGGACAATTCAGACAGACTGAGGTGTCAATCACAGAATGGTTTCAAATATGCTGTGCTTGTTCTCAAATTTCTCGTGTAACCCTGTGAATTAAATACAACTTTCTGGAAGCTAGTGCAAATCTTCTATGTTAGTTTTCTGTAATAAAAGTTCAGGTTTTAGGGTATTTTTAGGGATGAAAAGCTGCAGAACATCTGGGCCACACACACACAATGTCCGTTTAATTAATTTCCCAAAGATTTTCAGCATTCAAACCATCAACAATTAAGTGTTGAAGTTCAGGGATGAAAAAACAGTCATGAAACCTCATTGAACCATCACTAAGTCTATAAATCCAGATGTTTTTGTAATGTCACCTTAGCTGTAATAGCTCTCAGTTCTTCTTTGAATCCACAATATTACAACACAGGACCTTGTGTGCAGAAGATAATATTTCCTTCGAAAGTGGCACTAAATGTGCACTGGATGTAGTACTATAGTGTTGTTGTACATTAAATAAGGAGAAAGTATCTTAACAAAATAAAGTGACAAAGCATATCATAGAAATAGTAGAGATCATATTGAAGAAGTAGCAAATCCAGACCTCTCATATTCACCAGTCAGGCAGAGTCAGTGTCTGATGTGATAAAATGAGCTGCCATTCCTAATTTTCATTTTTCCTGCTCGAAGGCTGGGGACACCTGTTTTACTGTATCTGGACTCCAAACCCCGCCAGCTCTCTTTATCCCTCTACACCCTCCCCCAGCCAGCATCTGTGTGCCGTTCTACCCCACATAACACCCCCCCCATTCCCTGCCACCACAATACCCTCCTACTGATGTTACAGTCCTGACGTCGAGCCTCTTGATACTCATGCGTGTTTCCTCAGTGTCAGATAAAGTAGACGGAGAGCGGGATGCTGCTGCCGTGAGTTTAGTCCTTCACATCTACAAATGATGTGTTCATGCGCAGTACTGAGTGTAGGTCATCTGTGTGTTGACAGCAGTCGGAACCCTACACACAATCACCGTAATAAAACGTGAAACAAATACTGATATGTGTGTCTGTGCAGATGAATTAAAACTGTATCTGTTCTGGAAAACTTCCTGTGCATGCACATACATATAGGCTGCTGTTTCCTCCACTAGTCCCTGTAAAATTGTAGATTTTGACTATTTCAGCTTAGTTGAAAGCTGATTTTTTTTCTTTACTGCTTCTATGTTAATTTTATTAGCGTCTATTGGTTTAACTAGTTATGCTTCAGCACCACTCTTTAGTTTACCTCGACCACAGCATGTGCTTCTCACACTCTAAAATCAACGCTCCACAGGGGTTTCAATATCCGGGTCACCTGCCCGGTCAGTTACACTATCTGCTGGATCTCTCAGGACCTGCCTGCAAACTGCCACAGAGCTCCGGACCTGTCTCATTTAGACATGGGGGCTTCCCAGTGGGGCGTCTTTGTACTCAGCAGGCACGGCACCGTGGGACAGCCTGGGACGGGCCTGTCTCCATCTGGGCCAGGGATTTTATCAGAACCACCTGCCTGTTGAGGTCAACCATATCTCAAACATCTCTTTTCCCTCCTGAGGAAGAAGAGGAATCATTTAGACTGTTTCCTGTTGACCTGCGTGCCACAGAGGCAGGTTTTCTATTTCTCATTTTCTCGTCTCCATGTGTGTGTGGATGGTCCGAGCATAAACTGTCTAAAATTCAAAAATCATCTAAAAAAGAACAAATGTTTCACAGTTGGCCATTCTTTTTTTTTTTTGTCTGCAATGACAACGTCTGATTAGCATAGATTAAATATAGATCTGTGTTAGGGATCAATCTGTGGTTCACTGATCATCTTTGGATGATAATGTCAACATCAACTGAATGTTTCAATCCAAAGTGAACATCTGCATGACGAGCGACATCACTGCAAATCATATAGTAGATTAGTATGGATATCTTTTGCCCCAACTATAGCATTATTAGTTTTTGTCAGACAATAAACTGATATTATTACTTTAAAAGTTACTACATTTCTCCGGGCTGTCTGTCTTTTCACTGCAGTTGTTTGGGTACGTTCTAGCAATTGTGAAATTTCAAAAATCGTGAATAATTTGCTTGATCTTGCCCTTAGACGCTTGTTCCTACAACAGTTACCATATGTCATGACCAAGAACTTATTCTTTTGTGATGTCAGCATTACTCAAACTGAAATTCTTGCAAACAGTGCTCTTTTTCTCATTTGCACTGAAAACGGAAACAGTTTTATCTAAAGATCATAAGTTGATGCTTTGTTTTATGATGCGATAACAAGAAATTAAATCTGACAGTCTCTCAAACATAGTGGCTGAACATAAAAACTCCTGATCTGCAGCGTTTTGTCTTCTCTAGCTTTTGTTTTAATAATAATGCTTCAGTGCATTTGCAGTAAATGCAGAAATGCATGGACATTAACATCTAATAAAACAATATTTTCCATTTAATTGTGTTGTCAACTTGTTAAAATTGTATTTTCCAAATGATTCAGAAACAGATCTCTACTTCTGTGACTGTAAAAACATTGGTCACATCACCAGCGTATGTGTGCTTCCTTTTGAAAGCTTGACATCTGCATCATGACTTTATCAATCCTAAAATAGTTTCAAGATGTTTCTTGAAGGAGAAGAAGTACTGGAGTAAGGCTGCCGAAGGTATGTGTGCAAACCCTTTGTGAAAAAGCAGTGATTTAGCGCTTCAGTACACATGTCAGGCGCACTGCAACACCTCAGAGAAGTGGGTCTACATCTCCTGTCAGCAATAATTTACACTGAAGATGAGTGAATCTGAGGAATCTGAAGCAGAAGACAGGAATAAACACAAGAGGGCAACAGTTTACCAAAATTTCTAATTGGAGTGCCTCATATAAACTCACACTCTTTCTTATCAAAACCAGATTCTCAGATCCAAGAAATTAAAGCAATATTTTCTATCTTTTGCATATGGTCACTGACCTCCCCTGGGCTGGAGCTGAATCCAGTAGAGTTCCCCAGAGAGCGATTCGAGTCTGTTAAAATGTCTGAAATGTGTTCGGAGAAAAAGATCAATGGCTGAGACACGAGGATTATGGGATACGTCTAGTCAGCGTGCTGTCACTCAGAATGGGCTCAAAGCGGCAGATAGGCACCAGATCACTCTCGTCTCCTTCAGAGGACCTTGTTAAAATACTCGGCCCTTTATCTGCGATTGTTCCAGTTTTCATGTTTTACGGGGGAGCCGGCCATATTCTGCCATTAATCAATCAATGAGATTGTTTGCATAGTTTGTTTCTAATGAAAGACGCCACAATGAAAGGCAGAGAGTAGCTATTACTCAAACTCAGACATTCTTTTCCACTTAAGGACCTGATGGATAGTTTACAGTATAAAAACAGACTTGTTGTGCATTATCTCATACCAGTGCTCTGTAGAGTCATGTGCACAGCTCCTCTTTACAAATACATTACTAATTCAGGCCCTGAGGTAAATTTACGGTAAAGATGGGTGAGGATAAATAGGCGGTTAGGGTGATTTTTGAATGCTGCTGGAACAAGAGATGGGGTGTATATCAGTCAAATAAGGTGCATAATTATTGGAAATAATGGCCAGATAGAAGGAATGGAGCCAAATTATGAAATCATACGCTTCTCTCCGGTACATCTCCCTGCTCATTATTTGAAGTCATGGTTGGAAAAACAGGTGTTTCCAATACTCGCTCGTTGTCTCCACGGTCCCACAAACCCTTTAGTTTCTGATGATGGTTCAGATATGATATTTCATGGCTGAAGCCACACGCATGATAGGAAGTGATTGGGGAGAGAGGTTCAGAAGACATGCGTGTAATGGATGCTGATTGGCCCCGTCGGAGTCTGTGCCTGTGTAACGAGAGGGGAACCACAAAGCTGGAGGAATAATCCTAAATGCTGCATGTTCCCCTGTTTCGGGGTTCAAATGATTACAAAAGGATTTCTCTGTCTCTTTAAACAGGTGCCATATTTTTGTGCATCAAGCACAACAGCAGTGCAGCTGAGTGCAGTTGGCACAAGAGCTCGATTCTCCATTCTCATAATAAACAGAACCAGCAGGGAGAAAATTTGTCTTTTTCGGGTCTATGATAGATGCATTGCGTCAGCGTTTGAAGCCTGTGCCTGTGATGTGGAGGAGAGCAGATGTGTGTCTTTTATAAGCGGAGAACTCGCTCTTGTGTGATTAATAATCATGTCATTTGTTGTTATTGCAGCCTAGAGGCTGAGGCTGATTAGTACGTCAACTCCCACGGTTACAATATCAAACTCTGTTTTTAAACATTAATCAGTAATTAGCTGTGAAATATAGAACATTGGGTGTGTAACTGCATCATTATTTTGATGATTACACACTGTAAACACTATAATTTGTTTTGTGTATGTGCCCCAAATGACATTGTATGAGTAACTCCTGTTACTGCTGAGCTCTGGACATAATATCTCCATTGCATATTACCAATAAAACATCTTTTCTCACTCTTTTGAGTCCAAAAAGACAATATGTCCTTAATCTTTGCAGAATAATTGTCCTGAATATCAACTTTAGGCTGAAAATCTACCACTAATGATGAGAAACAAAGCAAAGATCATGCATGTGAATTAAAGTGTTTATTGAGCTTTTTATGTGCTTGGCACCTGTATTTACATTTTTTTAATGACTCAAAAAGAAATACTTTGCTATTTCCCTTTTTCACACATTTTTATAACAGAATTGCCTTTGAAATTGTTACTGCTCAGCACTTAAATACGCATCTCTACAACACACCAAAACATACTTTAATTATTCTGTTTTTCTATTGCTTCTTTTATAACATTTCACACAACTTTTAAGCTTATGTTATTGATTGCATTTGCCGTCATATATACTGCCATATATGCTTAAAAACATCCACTCAAAAATAGTGAAGTCATTCCAGTCTATGAGGACGACATGTTGAGCTGTGTGGTACAGTCCTGAACTCTAATGTAATGTACGTATATGGCTGCTGGAGATTTTCAGGATGAAGACAGAGTTCTTCAGTTCTTTAACTTACTGTGTCCATGTGTTCACCCTGTTTGGCACATCAACTACAGCACCCCGATACTTCATCTCCTGTGTGTATGTGGAGCAGTGAGTCATAGACTGATCTTGTCCAGTTGTCCCCTTCATTCCAGCCAAAACGACAAACCGCTGACCCCTTGACATTTCGACAATGATACGGCACTAAGTGGTGCGTGAAGTAAAAACTTCACAGTGAAGATTCTTTGGTTACATGACGTCGTGGCCTTTTGAGTCCTCAGGAATGAGTCACTTGAAAAGTGTGTTGCGACTATTGCACCATAACATATTCACAACTGATAATCCCTTCATCTCCTTCCTCCATTCCTCCTTCGGTGAGGTTGTTTCTTTACTGTCAGAGAGTCAAGATGCAGTTCCATTTTTTTGCTTTATTGATACAAAGATAATTAAATAATAGTTCTGCCTCACTCTGTTATGCTTTGTAAGTGGTCGAGTGTCTTAGCATGAGATGATATCCGTACTGGGTTTCGTTTGAACCTCAATAACGCTTCATGTAATAACTCCAGTTCAACACCAAACCTGGTTCATAAATTAGAGATTTGCCTCTCCGCTCAAAGACTTTAGAAATACTGAGGATTGTGGGTTTTTTTTTTTCCCAGTTTCTACACCATGTGCATGGACATCTGAGAAGAGGAGCCATACTGACGACCATCACAGGAGCTGCTGCCCTGCTGACCACTGGGGGCATTGCCAATCATATGCATAGTGTCCATGCTTCCGTTGGAAAGGTACTGGCGCTCAGCGAAGGCCCCAGCAGGAGAAGAGGAGCACAGCAAACCTCCCTGGGGCTTCTCGGGGCTGGCGGCCAGGCGAGGAGAAGTAGGAAAGTTGTATCCGTACAAGTTGTAAGGGTTGTGCAGGGAGAAAGCATTGTAGGAGCTCTGCTGCACATGGTGGTGGCTCCCACTGAACATGTGGGCAGAGGAAGGGGGCGATCCAGATGAAGAGGATGTGGCAGAGTTGGAGCTACCTCCAGCCTGCATCACATACTGAAGCTGTGAGGCTGGGAAGGAGCCAAGCTGACTGCCGTAGGCATCCATTTTACCTCCAGTGCCGCTGCCACTGCCTCCGCCAGTCAGGGAGGCATGAGTGCTGCCCTGCATGCCAGCAGCAATCAAGGAGGAAGTCCTCTGTGGCAGGAAGGATTCAGAGGGCTGAGCGGAGGACACTGCACCCCCTGCAGCCTGGAGGCGTCCGTAGGAGCTGTCGGCCAGGCCGCCGTAGCCCTGCAGAGCTGCCATGTTGCTGCGAGCACAAGCTGGGTACTCTGACAGTCCCAGGTTACAGAGCTGACTTTCCCTGCAGCCCACATTGAAGGTGTTGGGGGCAAGGTGGAAAGTCGGAGGGGAGCAGGAAGGAGATAAGAGGTGTGCTGCACCAGAAGGGGACGGCGTTCCTGTGCTGGACGTGGTGGGAGACGTGCCAGTGCTTCCGCCTGGAAAACACACAAATGCAGAAATAGAAAGAAAAAATGCATTATCACCAAACAGTTCCAAGACCAGATCGAGTTCAGTCTGGATCAGTGCAAAAATGCAAATAACACTCAATCAAGAGAGAAGTAGACCTCTATGTAGCCTGCGGTGGAGTTTGTGCGATTTCAAAATTAACCATAAATATTGTTGTTAAACTTGATATTATATTGATTTGAAGTAAAGCAAAATGATCTCATTATTTATTATACATTAAATATCTTACAAAGGTGGTCTGATTGCCATATTTTAACATACGTTGACAGCCCCCCTTTCATCCCAGGGAATTTGTTTAATGGGAAAGTGACATGCATCCCTGTCCATCTACCTTCCCTGTGGTAGATGGACAGGGAGAAAGGTATTACTCTCTCATTTCCAGACATCCTCATCCTTTCTACCCTGAAAATGTCTTCCACAACTGGTTGGGATGTGCAAAATGTCCTTCAAGGCACATTTTCTAAACGTATGTCTTTATGGACACAGAATTAAATAAGGAATCTGAACATTTTAGTCCAGATTCTTCATCATGAAAATGTGTCTTCTAAGCCTGAGCACATACAAAGAGCAGACAGAAGCAGAAAGCAGTAGGAATAGGAATCGCCAACAGGATTATTTCCCATCGGTCCACATGAACTGAGTCAGACTAATAAAGTATATAGTAAACTCTAATATGAATTCACCTGTGGCCAAGTTAATAAATTACTTTGCTGATCCAGATGGACTTTCTCAAACTCCTACCCTCAGACTAATTGGTGTTGGAAACTGTGCTAGGAGATCACGAACCGTATCATGAAATATATTAGTGGTATGTGAAGATAAATATGGACCATGTCTGGTCAGCAGAGCCACCCCAGTTCTTCCTTCAATAAAAAGCCACACGCTCCGAGTTTAGACGTGTACTATATGGACTGAATTGAAAGGAGAAAGAGGGAGAATATATATGTTATGGCACAAATTGTATCCACTCAGTCCAAGTCTTTCAGAGTGAAATGATAGCTGTGGGATATCAGTTGCATATTTCTCTATTAATGAGAATTTGGCCAACGTTCATCTTGCTGTTGGAGAAATTCAGTTTGAAACCAGAATGAGGAGGAAGCATAACTAAATAATCCAGGACTTGGCTGTGGTTCTGATTTTGCACCATATGCCTTCGATAATATCACTGCCGCGCTCTGCTCTCTGCTAAAGATGAGGAGGGGGGCTGTAGGGGGAAGGAGAGAAATACAGAAAGGAGGAGAGAGAGAGCGAGAGAAAGTGAGAAAGCAACGTAGATGTGTATGAGGCAAAAGAGAGAGAAAGGCAGAGAGGACAGTCAGTTTGGTGATGTCATGTTTTCCTCTGGTTAGAAGGGCTCGAGGTGCTTCAGTGCTGAGGGGGAATAGCTGATTGCTTGAAGGGAAAAGGGCAAAACTCCACACTGCACACATACACCACTGTGTCCTTACAGGGTGACACAGGGTTCACTGGCGGAGCAAGGACTTTTAATTAAATCCCAATCACCTTGGAGGAGTTTAATGATAACAAACACATGTCGTTGGCTGAGACAAAGTCCTGAGTGTCACGTCATACTGACCTCCAGAGGTATCACAGATAAGGTCAGCGAGGAACCAGATTTTAAAGCAGCGAAGCCCTTGATATGAGCCATGACTAAGACCTTGTGCCGGTGCTGGAGCTGATGTAAAGGGAGGTGGCCCAACCGACACTGACTCGTGTTGCGGAGTCGTCCAAAAGCCACAGGATTTGTTTAACAATTTTATTTTCAAGGGCTGCGTGTGATGTGAAAAGTTCAGTAGACACAGCCCGAGCTGACAGAGTAGCAGCGTATGGCCAAGCTCACATGAAGGACAACCATCGCTGATGTAGCGTGTGGTGAGATATGTAGGGAAACTATGCAGAAGGAGAGTTCAGGTTGGGACAACACATGCACCAAGGTCATGCTAATTACCCCTGTACACTACTTTCAGCGTTGAAGTTAACTGTGAAGTGTCTACTAGTTGTCAAATAACAGAAATCTGAGTTATGTCGTTTTACAAAAGTGCTTTAATGCCAAGAAAGAACGTGATGCGACACCACAGTGATTTTCACATGCAAAAAGAGCAACGGTTTAGTGTCCACGTTATCCAGTCAACTTGAAAAGATCCCAATCATGAGTTTAGATTACTGCACATCAGGAGCTTTTCTAGAGTTTGAGATGTTGTTTTATGTGCATCTACACACCTTGTTGTTTCTGCATATTAGTGAAATCTTCAAACGTGAGGGTCCTCACAGGAGGTCTCCAGAAAGCGTAGGTCTCCATGATCGCCTCCAGGCCGGTCCTGACGGAGACATAAGGTAAGAGAGACTTCAGAAGTAGAAAAACAAATGTTAAATGAGAGAATACTCTGCATCCACTGCATCATGATGACCAGATAACTTGAACACAGAGTTTCTAGGACAGTGAGATGGGGAGAGGAGAGAATAACATAGTCTGCAGACTAAAATCACAGACTCTTGACCAATGGCAAAAGTAACACAACTCAATCCTGTTTCATAACCCTAACCTAAGTCTTTGTCTTAAGGTCCAGCTTCTGTTGACATTCACAGCTTCCAATAGTCCAACATCTTTGTCTGCAACAAGATTGTGTTGCAAAATTGTGCCTTTTTTATACCAATGTTGACTACACCCACCCTCTTGACTCA
>JAUBNQ010000013.1:3836476-3849844 GCA_032353495.1 Ctenopoma kingsleyae
TCCTCCAGTTCACTTTGGACAAGAAGAAAATCCCCAAAAATGTCACTTTAACAAGGAAACAAAGCCTAAATAGTATCAGTTAAAACTAAATATAAAATGTATTAACATGAAAATGCCTTTCTTACCTTTAAATGGTGAAATATGAGGCAAGGAACTACAAAAAAAGACCATTAAACTACCTGCTACACATTTTACTACATCTAACACCAAGCGCACACCTTCACACACAGCTCTGATATTTGACCTCAACGCACACACTAACACGTACATGTACATGTACAAAGGTTGCCAGGCGTTTTTGTAATTTCCTGTTTGGAGTGCTGTTTAGGGTTATGCTCGGCATAGCAGGAAAAGTGTTAGGGAACGAGGAAACTTTAGCCCCAAACAGGACTGGAAATCTGATTAGTCGCCTTGCTTTCATCTTCCTAAATCTGCCATCTGGCACCGGCACGATCAATAAAGACTGGACTTGACTGTGACACTCTTACTGGACAGATGGGGGGGGGTGAGCGGAGGAATGGGTCCTTTCCCCTCTCAGCCAAGCACCAAACTGCATAGCGGACAAAGCCGAACTGCAGCGGACACTCTGGTCCTCGTTCTTTCTCTCAATTGCACCCACTGAGATGAACACGCAGGCAATGTTAAGACACCCACATATAGAAATGCACTCAACAAACAGTGAGTGAAAACAGCAACATCGGTGTGTGAATGAGCCTGTGTCATACTCTAACACACACAGACACACACATTTATACACTCTGCAAGCTGTACCTGTATGTATGTATATATATATATATATATATATATGGAATAAATGTCCTCACAAACATAGTTAAATTGTGACGTTTTCTCACTTTTTCATGAAGCTATTTCAAAGTGTCACAGTGAAATATAAATGACAGAAATGCTGAAATTACTTCCTTACGTTTAGATACCTGCAATATAAAAGTCATGCCAGTGAGTGTCCTCACAAATATAGCAAGGCCTGGGGGTGTTTAGATTTAAAGCTGCACTCATTGATTGGTATTGATTTGTCTGTTGATTGATTTTTTGGGGGATAATTTTGGGGTAAATTGAAAAAGGTGTGAACACACAGTGTGATGTTGTAATGTGTTGGCAGTTTTGACTGGAAGCACCACTGAGAACATTAACAGTGAACCAAAACATTAAAGCTGATGACCACAAAACTAAAACAACGAGCTGAAGGGAGCTAAAATGCTCCTTTAAATGATCGTTATCTTTTGATTTATCAATACAACTAAGCTCATTCACATAAACTTTTACCATTTTGGTTCTTTTGGTTAAGATAAAAAATATCATTTAGTGCAGCTTTAATGTCCATTTCTGTGTGTTTGATTGTGTATTAAAACGTAAGTTTAGCTCAGGGCTGTGATTTGGTGGTTGGAGGGTCACATTCAGTGACTGTCCTGTAGTATACAACAGTACCATGTTTCAGTCACACTGTGGGGACCAAAACCTGATCACAGACTCCCGTTGAGCATTGCCCCACAAGGAAATCACTGAATTACACAGTGACAACTCAGTTTGGGTTTAGAGTTGGAGTTAGCCAAGTACTGGTTATGGTCTATTCATCCTTATTGTATGTATGTATTTTATTGTGTGTGAGTATCCACATGTGGTTGTACAAGTTCTTTTATTTCTACATTACAGTTACATTAAGGTTTCGGTTTAGAACAAGTTGATTTGGGTTAACGGGATGTTTCACATTCAGACTGGGACGGGGTTCAGAGTTAGAAACAGGAGTTTGGGGATTTATTACAAGCTGATCAGTAACCGTTGTCACGTAAAGCAACATTAATGTATATTTTTGTGTAGGTGCATGTTTTCTGTTTGTAGATTTGAGTACGTGTCCGTGAGCCATTCTACATGAGGATAGTTCAAATTTGAATAAAGTTAGAAGTACACAACGCAACACAGCATTGTGGGTGTTTAACTATCTCGAATATGTTGCTAATTGTTTGTGGGTACTTGGGTGTGTGTGTGTGTTTTGTGCTCTGACACAGTTGAAGGAGTGAGGTATGTTTGGGGACAGACAGCCCCCACGTTCAGAGGCTTGATCCGAGAGCAAACTGAGCGACTGTCCACATGAAAGAGCTGTAATATATGGAGATTTAATGAGCGCAGCACCAATGAGACATTCCTAAAGACAGGCAGGGAGCCCAAGTAAAGCAAGTCGATTCCAATAAAGACTGGATTTCCAGACCCAGATCGCTCCAGGACTGTGAGACACACCAGTGACAGCTCCCAGCTCAGTTTGCAAAGCCCTGTGGTAAATTCCCGAGCCAGGAAGAAAATCCTATTTAATTTTACAAGTTTTTCTGGCCTCTAAAAATCCTCCGTGATGTCTTGGTTCGCTGGTGGAAGAACGAGGAGAGGCGGCAGGGCAGAACGTCTGCTACGCTCTGGTGGAAAACTTTACATTAATAAACAACGATACGCAATGACAGACGCGGGGAACTTGAATCAAACGCACATATAACGAGTATAATGAGTTGTTTTTGTGCAGAGTTGCATGTTCATATGTGCATATTTCTTTCAGACCAGCCTTTTCTGTTTCCCTCTGAGATGCCATAGTTTTGTTTTGCTAAGAGAGAGGGAATTTATCTGTGGCACACACTTTTTTTAAATCAACTATTCACTCTCACATAGCGACACATGGAAACAAAACTCGCTCCCTTGTAAACTTCTTTTATGCCATTTAACTCTCTGCTTTAAAATATGCTCAGCAGCTGCCAGGAGAGGCCGTATAAGTCTTTAAAACACTGCTGATGCACATTATAGACCACAGAGAACACACACACACAACTCAGCTATTCTTGTTACACAACTTTAAACTTCAACTTCATATAAAGTTAATCATTTTTAGAATATATATGATTTCAGCTGTAGTTTGACAGGTCAGGTGTTTCTGGGCCTCACTGAATGATACTGTTATTTATTAGAATTTCATATTTTTGCACATCTCTGAGTTTTTTTTAAATACTCAACACTTTCTCACCATTAAAAAAACAATGTGGAAGCAATACTATGAAATAAATGCAAGTAAAACATATTGGATGGCATAAATTACAAGTATAACTGAATATTTATATAGTAGTTATATATAGTTTTAGTAAATTTTAGTTCATATATGAGATACATTAACTTTTTTTACTGCCTTGTTTATTACTGATACAGTACCATATTCATTTATTTATGTTATGTATTAAAGTGATAACAGCAAGTTTAACTTCTTGTGTTTTTTTTTATATTTTGATCATTGAGTGCAACAATGATCGCGTTGAACTTCAATCTTCAATCAGAAAAACCCATATCTTAACTTTCTGTGTCGTAGAGCGCCATCTTTGTGCAGAAACTATTAAAAACACAACACTGTGCCGCACCATCCTGCTGAATGAATGATGAACATCAAACCTACATTCACTTCCCACGTGTCTTAAATATTCAACAGGACCAAATGTGTACTAATCCACAGCTGAAAATATCCCTCAGCAAATACACTCAGCCTATTTACTCCTCTTTGAACTACAAAGCACGAATTTAGAAAATGATCGTGTCTTTTTAAGTAAACGTAAGAACCAATAGACGTGAGGCTGAGTAGCACAGACAGGAAGTCAGAAAGGAGGAGTAATGCGTTATTGGATTTGCCACATTATCACTTCAGCACACAGTTACAGCCTGTACATCTGCATCAGCACTTACTGCAGAAAACCAGGCGCAAACACTGAACGTGCAGGTAAACATCACGCATTTCTCTCATCATCTTCATTTCACTTCCTGTTTCTGCCGCAGGACCAGAAAAGTCGACACTGAGCCGTAAAAGTAAACGTATAAAACCTCCACAGTCGACCACTACAGCAGCAGGTATGTGTGCAGAATCGCACATTTTCTCTTTACTCCCCACAAATCTGGGCTCTCGTGTTTTCACATTTCCGTCATTAGAGCTGAATGTTGAGAGTTATCCTATTTGCAGGCAGCCTCTGGCTCTGCTGCTCGGCCAGTGGGATGATGAATACATTTCAATCTCCTCTTTCTGGCTCTGACTTCAGGAACCGGTGCTGTGGGCCAGGATATCAGTCTTATTGCATATCCAGAGAGATCCATCATGTGCAAGCTTTCCGCCAGCACATGCACACTTTAATCACTTTCACTTCACTTCATGGATGCAAATGATGGGAGTAACTAAGTTTTATGCATTGCTGGGAAAAACAGCAGCCTCGTAGCAGTTATGAGAAATCTGAAAAATGAAAAAAGGGCTGGAATACTTTTGTTCCTTCCAAATCCTGTTACGTACGACTCTGACATTAGAAATGGCGTGAAGATGAGAACAATCCAACTAGGTCAAAATGTTTATGCTCACTCCAACATTTGAGAATCATCCAGGAAAGTACTATTTTGTGTCCAGCTCGCAGCCTTGCTCATGCATTTGCACATGTACATATGACTGTGCATGTGTATGTGCATGTTACGTACAGCTGTGCATTTACTAAAAGAGGTTTTGAGGGCTGATCCAGGCCAAGCTGGCTTTCTGTGCAACATCTGTACATTTGACATTGTTTCATGCCAATAAAAATAAAAAAAAAACAATTAGTCAGCGTTTTCACCACAGCCTAATTCTTGTTGTGGGTGAAAGGCATCTGTAACAGAACTGAGACCATCATGGGACATTAAACGCCCCACTGAAAACCCAAAAGAATGAGATCTTTTTGGTTCAGCAGCGGTTTGGTAGAGAAACTCTGGGACACATTTCTGCATTCAGAGGGGAAGTTATGCAAATGGCAAGCAGCATAATAAAATATGCAAAGACAATTAAATGTAACGTCAGGTTTTAGACTGTTTCTGGAACATTGCTCAGAGCTGAACCTCTGAAGGTGATGCACACTCCCGCATGTGTGAGGAAAGTACCTGTATCTCTTGTTGTCCACAGGCACGATGTCCATGGCGATGTAATACTGCTGATGAGGGTCCAGACCTGCTATCTTCACGCGCATGGCAGGAAACATCCTCCTGAAAGGAAGAAAGAAAAAAAAAACATTTACTGGATGCAGTAACGCTTCTTATTTTCTTTCTTTTCCTGCAGGTATGTAAATAAAAGAAGACAAATAACATTTTCAAAATACCTTTGAAAAAACAAGAGTCCTAGGCTACACATTAAAGACACATTTTCCTCTAAAGCAGAATGATGAACTGCAGCTGAGGAATATTTATTCAGCCTATTGATCCAACAGAAAAAAGCAGGTTCAGTCATCCAGCTGGTGGATGACCATACTTATTTTTAGATAAAAAATAACACCTCACACAGATATTTCAATGTATAACAATCTCAAATAAAGTAATGATACTAACCAAAAATACCTGTGTGGCTCTTTTAATATCAAGTCGCCTATTAAAATGCTCCCAATCCCGAAAGAAATCCTAACTAACATGAAAAATTCCCATTTTACGTGTAAATTCCTTGTATTAGAAAACCTAATAAAGCAGAAAATATTTCTGATTGCGGAGAGCGTATGAGCATCCACAGATGGCGTGACGCGCTGCAGATAGTTCACTCCCAGTGCTGATTGTTGTTATGATGCAGATCTGTCAGCTACTGTTACGTAATCAGAACTTCTGAATTAACTTGTGACAGAACTGAAAGTGTGCGATTAAAGGTCTGTTTTTATACTTGAGGAGAAATCTTTGCTCTGTCCGTCTTTAGGCCCTGAAGTGAGGAGAGATGATGTGTCCGTGTTATTCACTTTAATGTAAGCACAGCGTTGTTGGCGAAGCGGTGAGTGAACTCATCAAGCAGCAGACACATGTTTATGTGAATTAAAAAGGACCCTGTGGAAATTTAAAAGTATATGCTGGAGGCATTTGAAAAAACATGGCTGATACTAGAATCTTTGTCAAACACTTAAAGATTGTGATGTTATTTGCAGGTTTCACACTAACTGCTGCTGACTGGTTCCTGTCTCAGTGAAAATCCATCAACAGTAAGTGTGTTTACCAACTTTGGATTAGAGAAGATGACGCTTCTGCTAAATTCCAGCTTAGAGTTTTAAGGTTTTATTGCCTTTGGATTGATTTAATAAAAACAAAACCACATACTCCACATCACATCTATTTAAAAAGACTTTTCAGCACCGTTTTCCATTTTCTGTCACACCTTGAATTTATAACAAGTACGTTTTTGTTTTTTTTTCTTTCCAACTTTTTACCCCTTGAAAAAAAAAATTCTATAATTAATAATAAAATAATCATTTGTTCCATAATTTGATCCCACTGTGACCTCTGACCTCTGCACCGCAGGAATTAAGATGGCGGTGTCCTGTTTATGTGAATATTATTCAAACTGGAATGTGATTTAAATGAGATCATTATAAATGTATTTTTAGTTCGCTCAGTTTTGATGTCGCAAACTTAAACTTACACTGATGCAAACCTCATGAAAATGACAGTGTGAAAAGGAGGAAACTGCACCTATATTAAATAAAACAGTCTGTATATGGAGAAGCACGTTTTGCACTTCAAACGCTGCATTTTACTTTTTCATTTAAAGCTCGTAAATCCGGGCCGGACTAATGAGAAAAGAGGGCTGTTTTCGTGCTCCCCCTCTCTCCTGGATTTATGGGCTTATTATGAGCAGGCCGTGAAGTGCACACAGCGACGGTCGTGTCCGCCTTCACTCTGCTTCAGCGCAAACTGATTGTTGCTCTGTTTATGAGCTGATTACCAATTTAAAGCCAATTTAGGAAAAGGAAAAACAGTCAAGTGTGGTCGAGTAGAAAACATTAGAGCCTGTTTCAGCTGAAAATAGATTTTGGTGTCATTTCAAAAGCGTAGAAAAAATATATATTTATGATATTTATATTTAATATTAATATTTAGTAAAGTGGACTGATATAAATCTACTATATTGTATGATACAAATAAATAACCTGCTACTCTGCCAAATTAAAACCGCGCCCGCTCTTTATTTTTCAGTTATTTTTCAGTAAAGACTGATCTCACTCACCGACAGCGCTAATTCACGTGATTTAATAACCAAAGGCTTCAAAGCTTCAGCGCGATAATAAAAATCTTGTTATCAGTCACACTGATTGATGTGAACAGAGGAGGAAATGTTGGTGGAAACGCGCGGCGCTCCGGGCGCGGGGAAAGGTCCTTCCCGCAGGATCAGCAGGTCAACTTCTGCGCTTGCTCTGGGTCTGTGGGACGTTTGGCCCGAGTGGGTGCGAAAACCCGGAACATGTTAGTGAGAGATTAATTAGAACCAGCTCTCCTTATTCTCCAACACCAGGAATAACCTGCCGCCTTATGAAGGCCTGAACGCAGCAGAGCGGCCTGCATGTGCAACATATTAACACCATCCAAACTGAGCCCAGAGACCCAGTGTGTGTGTGTGTGTGTAGCTTACTGGTGTGTGTGACTGATGTGATGATTCTTACAATAAATTATTTCTCCCATATTAACTCTCAGTGTGACTGGCAGGGCTCCCACTTAGCTGTTTGTGCACGCCTAATAATTAAAAAATTACTTTGTCATGCGTAAAAGTTTGCGGATCGCCCTTTACGCACTGTCTGCCTGCGCCATAATTCCACCGCAGAGCCGCACGTAAACCTTCTGGGCTACTTGCAGCAGCTGTGTGTGGGGGGTGGGGGTGAGTGTCCGGCCTACCTGCCCGCCTTGGTGATGATCATCTCCGTGCCGATGTCATGGAAGCGCTTCCACAGATCTGCGCACTGCAGCTCCACCTGGATCTCCTCCATGGAGGCCGGGGGCGACTGATCGCAGGGGCCGGGAGCCAGCTCGGCAGGTGAGCCAAAGGAACACGATGTCCTCTCGGCCAGACCTTCTCCGTCCGAGCCGGGACTCGCTTCTGAGTCTGAGGGGGAAATGAGGAAGATGATGAGAATGCAGCTCTGAAACAGTGGAATTAATGCGCTTTAAGCTTTACGCAGGAAACTTGGCGCAGCGAGAAAGAAAAGCGGTTCTCTCCGCTGACTCCAAATCACCTGCCTTATGCAGCCTGGAGAGAGGCGGACGAGTTTGGCTCGCTGGCTCAGCTCGTCATGGAGTTCTGGGCTGATGTCAAAAGCAGAATAAATGTTGCGTGAAGCCTTTGAAATGCGATGTAGAAAATATTAAAATTTGAATTGGGCCACACAATGATGAATTCTGATGGGAGACGTTCAGCAAATGAAGTTTCCCCTCAAATGCTCCTTCTGGATCAGGTTTTACAGACTGACCATTCAGAGTCATCACCGCAGTCACAGCGTTAGAGCAGATAAAAACGTTCCCTCCACCCTGAATCACATCCAGACCTACAGGAGAGCTTTCCATCCATATGAGCCTCTGACTCCCAGACACCAACCAGGGTGACCTCAGCCCCCTTTACATTTGCCTTATGGGCTTCAATTTAAAACAGCAGCCAAAGGATTCAGGCCACAGTAGAGTCTGAGAAGGTTTTCCACCATTATTTTGTCACTTTCCACTGTGATCATCACTGCATTTTAACACTAAACTCAAGAATTTCTGTAATGTGAAATACATCAAAATTATTTTTGCCAGTAAAAAAAAAAAAAAAAAAGATTATTCTCCTTCACTTTGACCCTTAAATATCACTCTACACATGTGTGATGTTATTTAAAATTTTGGTGTTGAATGTCAAAAAGTATCATAGATTTTCCAGCTGGGAAGTGAAATATTTAACGCTCAACACCCCAGAGCTGCCCTTCAGCAGACAGAACTCTCATAAGATCATCACACGCTAACTCTTATTTCACTTTTCTCAGAAACAGTTTATAGCTGAATATCCTACAAACACCAACCAAAAAATAAAAAGACAGAAAAAAATCTAATAATGTATTATTTATCGGGGGCCCTGACACGAGGAGGTTGACTTGGCAGACTAAGGGCACACAAATATGGTTATGCAAATGCAAAGCTGCTGAGAGACTGGACAGCGTCCCAGGTGAAACCGCCGAGGCGCGGACTGAGCCAACTCTGCTGGAAACAAGAGCACAGAGAGAAGAAATGGAGATAGGAGGAGCTGAGAGAGGAGGGATAGGGGAGGTGGAATGACCACAGAGAGACGGAGAGAGACTTTCCATCATCTTCTTGGGAGATCCTTCCAGTGTCGCTGCAGCCAGTGAGGACTGTCACACATGATTTGTCTCCTCATCCTCTCTTTGTAACTGTTCACACACATGCAGATACACACTCAGACACTCAATCAGTCAGCTAGCTGCCCCCTCACTCTCCATAAAAGACATTTATTACACACACGGCTGGTGTTAAAGGAAGAGGACAAGACACATGGATCAAGTCCCCCCAAAAAATGTTGTAACGTAATCTTCAGATGGGACCAATAAGATTAGATCAGGCCAACAGAAGATGATTGATTTTACATAAATGATAGAGGGAGATGAAGAATATCTTATTGTTTTTATATAGTCATCTACATTCTATGCACATTTGGACTAAAATTTCGCGTCGTGTTTATTTGTTTCTATCGATGTTGCACAAAACTTTTGATTATATTAGCTTAACTTCCTGCTGCACAACAGTGCTTTGATTGAGGCAATTTATTTTTCCTGTATTAATCTTTATTATCTTGTGTATTTTCTGTATTGTTCTGTAATATCTTCTTGATGGCTACTGCAACACTGGTATTTCCCTCTGGGATTAATAAAGTATCTGTCCATCATATCAGCATCAAGCTGTTCTGCAGAAGAAGAAAACACACTGGTGTTATTAGGTAAACTGCATAATCCTGCATGTTTTGAAAATCATGCTTTAACTAAAATTAACAGCTCAGTGTTGTACACAACATATAACGGGCGCTCCTGATGAAATCCAAAGAGAAAATGTTTTAAGGTGGTGTGAAATTTATTCTCTTAATAATTAATGTTCAGTAATTCATCACATAAAGGCCTAAATTTAGTCTGTGACGCTAAATAAGGTGATAAACCTAAAAGAATGTCGCTAAGATTTAAATGTTGTTGTTTTTACTCTGTTTCAGACTCGACACACCATAAAAATATGCACATTTTTGGAATCATGACAGAATGTTTGCAGCAAACTGAGTCTAAAAAGCCACATTTAGCAACTCCATATCTACTATTAGGCATCTAAAACTGGATGTCAGTGTGTGAAATGGAGGCATTCGGAGGAAACAGACGCATTCCAGACAGCAAGAGCAGTCTGATTAAATGAGACAATTTGGCAGGAATGCCTCTGAGATGCAGAGGAGGGCAACGTCAGCCAAGCAGGAGCCTGTGAACTCTGCCTGGCTGCCCTGTCATCAGGCTGAAGGACCTGTCCACCAGTCACCAGCCACACACAGACACACACACACGGGTCTAAAATACACCACAAGCTTAATGTCTGAGTTAATGTACATATTCAAAGTCAAACATCAGGCCTAAAACTCCCAAAGACAAAAATAAAACAAAGAAATATCACTGGATATACTGTACAGCACAGACTTTATACAAAGGTTTAATTTTTCCCTTAATTCTTTATTAGCTGAATGAATAAAACTGACATTTATGGTAGAACAAAAATTTGCTCATTCAGCTGAACGCTGCTCTGTCACTCACACACACACACAGACACACACACACACACACACACCTGGGGCCTGTATCTTGTGGTTAAAGACTCCCAATCAGCTCATGCCAGGCCTCATTACAACAAAGCTAACATCCATAGTAGGCCCCTAAATGGTCTGAATGTAATCAAGCCAGTGCTGAACATCACATTGTTGAGTAGATCATTGTTTATTGCTGTGGTTGCCCACCTCTGATGGAGCCTTTATGCAATGAAACTGAATTTTATTAAAACACCTGTGACTATTTTAACCGAACAACAAAGCTAAAGTCGTTTTTATTAAATTGTTTTTACCTCTGGTAAAGAGAGAGAGTTTCACTGAAGTCGACTCAGATAAATATTTTGTCTTTAGGTAGAAACTCAAGTCATTTGGAATATTTCAGTTCATTTCAAAGACGCCTCTTCAACCTGCACTCTCTCCACACGTTTTATATATTGGTCAGATCTACACGAATATATTTTAACCTTAAACTCATCAAAATGCTAATTTGGGAAATTTCTCTAAAGTGATTTTATATCGTCTCCAAAAATTTCCATTTGCTGCTGTCGAGCGGGAGTAAAAAGTGAGAGGATCCTCATAAACACTAAGGATTCACGTCTACTACACACACTGCATCTGATACCGTTACACAGCGCGGAAATAGTTTTCCCTCCTTTGTCTTATAGGTTTTCGAGGGTAAATTAAAAGGACATATCAGAAGCGCGAGATGTGAACAAGTCGTAGATCGGACATTGTAAAACTCTAAGAATTATTATGTGAAGTTGTCTTTTATCAAGGAAATAAACAGTAATAGTTTGCCAGCCATGAAATCACCGCGTAACTCTATCCACGCCGTGAGAGCACCTGTTTCTTCACTGATGGAGACGAAGGAAACAGTAAAAACCTAAACCTTCATATACACGTCTCTTTTTATCAGCCTGCATGCTCCACAGAGAACTGACTCTATGAAGAAACACTGAAAGCAGGAAGCGTGTTTGGTATTTTATTGTTTAGTGTTTAATTAGCAGATACCTGGTGAAATGGTCACTTTAGAAACGTGTTGGTTCTGTGCGTAATTTATGCGTAAAAACGAAAAGTGTCATCTTGTAAATCACATAACTTGGGTCAGGCCTTTAAATATTAAGTTATACTAGATGTAGCTTAACGTGTTAATTGTGGTTTTAAGTTGCAAACCTTAGTAAAAATGTAGCTGGAGAACTTTTGTGGGGTCTAGCAAAACTACTTTTTCTGTGCTAACTGAACAGCTCAGCTCTTACAGTTCGACTGTAAAATGCGAGCCTGTGCTTTTCTCAGTCCTGGCCTTGTCTTTGAGGCTAATAAACGTGTTATACGACCAGACGGCTTCCAGCTTAGCCTGGAACTGGGTAAAAATAAAATCACTCCGTTAAGGATTCTTCTAAACCACATAATCTGACCACAGAGACTCGCTGTTCTCGGTCACAGCCGCCCGACAGCGCCAAAGCGGAGGCATTAGGACCCGAGCAGGACACGATGAACCTGCCAGAAACCCGCCTGCTAATGAGAGGGACCAGAGGGGGGCGGGAACTGTGTTATTCATACAGCCACAAATTGTGAAATGACCCGGGACAAAACCTGGAAGAGAGTGAACAAAAAAATATTTGCCTCACAGAATTAAAACGAGTGGAGAATTATTCCCGTGTTGCGTTAGGTTGAATTTCTGTTGACAGTCTCTGACTTTTTAAAATACACAAACAAGCTGTTTGTCTTGGGCAACGCTGCAGCCTACGTTTAGTTTCACCTCAGTTCACACAACTCAGTTCTATGCAACAACAGCGTTATTCCCATGATGGTTTCTAGAACAGCTCCCTTAAATCCTGCTCATGGCGATTTGTTTCTATTTTCCATGTTTGTTTTACGTTTTTGCTTCACGCCAGAGAGAAGTCGTGCGTAAAGGCGCAGCTCCCCAGGGGTCAGCGGGCAGCGGGACTAAGCCTGGGCCTGCGCTGTGTGAGCAGGACGCAGAGGTGGGAAAGCTTCATCTCCGCCTGTCTCTACGTTCCTACACAGATTTGAGAAGCTGTAATGTTCATGTGACATAATGTGAGTGTACAGGCTTATTTCATTAAATATGTAATTACAGAAATCAACAATCCTCACGAAGAAAAATAATTTTCACCAACATTTTGCTAATAGACGAATAAATTAATAAAAAC
Source organism: Ctenopoma kingsleyae (assembly GCA_032353495.1). Classification (NCBI taxonomy): domain Eukaryota; kingdom Metazoa; phylum Chordata; class Actinopteri; order Anabantiformes; family Anabantidae; genus Ctenopoma; species Ctenopoma kingsleyae. The sequence continues at coordinate 3,849,269 of JAUBNQ010000013.1, forward strand.
TTAAAAAGTACTTTTTGTACTTAAAGTACTTTTGTTTGCAACTTTAATTTGCAAACAAAGGTTTGTTTTTTTTTAAATCTGCGACCAAGCAGTGACGCGCGGCTCCGTTTGTGCAGCTCAAAGCGAAACGTGGAGGTTAAAAGTCACGTACAGTTACTTTTCAGCCCCACAGCAGGTTTTTCTCAGTGAGATCAGTTCGTCTCCAAACACTGGAAACCAAAAATTATACGGAACCAATTCACAGATACAAGCATAGAAGCTCCAATGTTACTGTAAGATTAACAATTTATTCCTGACAAAATATACAATTTGATTGCTCATAAAGAATTTGTAATGGCTGTAAACTGTCTCGTGACATGTTTATTATAAAGAAAGTTAATAAAAAAAAATAAACAGTAAACAAAAATGTATTTGTTTTTAACTTCTTTTTCCAGAATTTGTCATTTCTTTTGCTTTATTTAAAAATAAATAAAAATCTTAATCCCTCCTCGTTTCGCCTGTAAATGTATTTTATTATTTGATCTGTGAGATTTAACCTGTTTGCATCATCCTTACATCTTTAAACTGATTTAAACT
>JAUBNQ010000013.1:3857476-3869111 GCA_032353495.1 Ctenopoma kingsleyae
GCGACGTTACATGTACAAAAACAACACTGTAGTTGTTGTGTCGCTGGGTTCAGACCAACATTACCACTTCGTCCAAAAGACCAAGTCCACTCTGCTTTCAACACGTTCGGTTATTACGAGTTATATTCTGGAATATTATAAAAAATAAACAAACAGTCTTTGGAATAAAATGGGCACCAGCAGCTAAGTGCTCAGCGTGGAGTTGTTTTCCAGCCTCGCTGCCTCTCAGCAGAATCCAACACGCTGTCGGACCTCCCTGAGAACCGGAGCAGCCAGTTCCCGAGCCCTGCGAGTCCCCTGATCCAGCACTCCCTCCAGATGAGCCCGGTCGGACCTCAGCCTCTCGATCTCCTCTCTAATGGGGGTCAGTCTGTGCACCACAGCCTCAGTTACGAGCTTCTTATAGGCTCCTGTATCCAAACCTCTGGCTTGGCACACCGCTTCCTCCACGGTGATCGTCGCCATGGCAGCATGGATTGTCACCAGGTTGGACACACCTGGACGCATCTCTGGGTCAAAGGTGACTTCAGAGGTGAAGTCCGTGACAGCACGGCGGATCTTAAGGGCGATGTCATCAGGAGAGTCTGTGATGGAGATTGTCGCCGCAGTTTGGGGGTCGGATTTGGACATTTTGGCGGAGGGGTCACGGAGGGATTTGACCTTTCGTGTTGAGGCTGTGGAAGAAAAACACATTGATTGTGTTTCAAAATAACATCAAGCTATGGAATTCAGTACCTGGAAAAAAAATCTGACATCAAAGCACAGTATGCTGATGAAACTGGAAAACTGGGGGGTGCACTGGAGGAAAACACTGTCTTGCTTTTAGGCTCTAATATTTATTAACTCCCAACATTCATCAGGTCTCTAACAAAAGTCCAACAGATCAAAATGTTGTGAATATATAAAAGGAATTTCCATATCTCTAAATATTTAGTAAAACAACCCAAAAAAAAAAAATCTAAATACTACAATAATCAGTAGAGACCTGACATTTAATGATAAATTACTTTGACTTTCTCCGCTAATCAGAAGCTACAGCAGCCTTTATTCAGCCTGACAGGCTGAGCAGCTTCATGCGATGGGAACTTAAACGAGCGCAGCAACATTTTAGTCAGCTCTGAGGTTCTTGATGGTGCGGACGTGACATTAGGAGAAGACTTCATGGAGATCTTAGCAAGTCAGTCAAACTGAAAATGTAGGAGGGGACATGAAAAGTGAAGGTTTCCACCCTTAAATCCGACTTCAACGATTAGTTCTGAGGACATTTGGAAGTAACGTCATGTAAATTTTCAGCAGGTAAATGTGATTTTGTTTTAATGTTGAAGTATGTTAATGCGATCAGCTCGTTTATGAAGCTACGACACGGCAGATGATGCTCTGAATCGTGTTAATGTCAGAGGAAGTGTGTGGAAACATCACAGAGTGAAGCGAAGCGATGGGAAGACTGTGGAACCCCGGATTTCCTTTGTATCATCCTGCAGCCATCTTGCAAGTTCTCCCTATCCCATCAAGCAGGTCACATCCATCCCACATGTAACGTCCCGTGTATCATATTTTTCAAGAAAATAAAAACTTTATCTCAAAATAGGCTTTGGTTTAGTCTCAAAGGGACGGTGCTGACTTCCAGCTTCAAATATTGCTTCTGGCTGCACAAAAAAAGAAGCGTATCCCCCCTAAATGTATTATCATGTTATTATTGTGATACATGAGGAAGAAAATATTTCTTTAATCAAAGCTGCTCTGCACACACGACTGACTGCATCTCGTGCTTTTATGACACTGATAATCAAGGACAATGAAACCGGGATCTGAACATGTGGGCCATGTGTGACAGCTATGAGCACATCTTGTTTATAGCTTGTTAACTCTTTGTTGAAAGAGATCATATTCTCCAGAATTTCCCTTCACTGGTGGGTTATTCTGCTCTGAATACATACATTTTATAATTCAAACTTCATGTAACCAGGTTCAGAACAAAAAACAAACTAAACTTAAAATGTAATGTCAAATTATTCCTGTGAAATAAGTTTTATAAATAGTGATTCTGGGTTTAGGGATTAAGATTTCAGCCCTGGAACGAACTGGTAGAAAAATGGTTACTGCTCATGCTATGTCGCAACGTCCGTCTCCTAGCCTCGGGCCTAGCTCTCCTGTCTGCATCTCCACCATCTATCAAATAAAGGCTCAAGAAAAGAAAAAAAAAAAAAAAAGATTCCAACCATGAACTGCCCCGTCCATGGTTAAAATCCAGCTGGGGATCTGTTGCATTCAGGCGTTCCCAACCTCTCTTCCTTCTTCCCTGTCATCTCTGTGCTACAGTTGTTATCAAAGGAAATGCATTAAATGCCAATAAAAAAAAATGGGAAAAGCAAAAATAAATCAATAAATACACATAAATGAAAAAATACACAAAGAAAACGGCTTTAAAAATGCATCGTGAAACACGAAGTTCTTCACGCAGGCTTCTCTGTGCTTATATTTCGTAATCCAGCAGCGCGTGGAACAACATCTGATTTGACATCGCGTCATCCAATTATTTCTAAAAATGGTTTGTTGAACAAAATGTATTTAGTGTCAGTCTTTTTTAAACGAAACGCAGCAGCTAAAGGATCCAAGTACAGATAATTTAAAAAATATATTTATAAACTCTTTCCAGAGTGTAAGAGCATCCATCTCATTTACAGCTGCTGATAGTAAAATGTCTTTAATGTGTTTCATGTGCTTAGTGTCCAATTAAAAATGAAAAGCTTCTCACTGCTAGTTCCAGTTGTTAAATAACAAAACTTAGCTGTGCCTTAAATAGTCAGTTGTGTGTGTGTGTGTGTGTGTGTGTGTGTGTGTGTGTGTGTGTGTGTGTGTGTGTGTGTGTGTGTGTGTTTTCTTACCCAGGAGAGCGCGGGGTTCGGGGAACAGGTCGCCGTAGTGGTTGTTGAAGATGCGAGCGAGATCCTGAGCCAGCTCTAAATGCTGGACCTGATCCTCTCCGACAGGTACGTGAGTGGACCTGAGAGAAGAGCCCAGAACAAAACATCGTCAACAGCTGCAGCGTGAGAGCGCAGGAGCTAAAACACGCGGCGAGAGAGAGTCCAGCACAAAGTGGAGGCACTGCTGCAGATTTCTCCAGTGTTGGTTAAGCAACGTAGCAACTGTCAGCCAGGAGGAGGCAATCCATTAGCCTCCACTTTAATAAAATACATTAGAGATGAGGGTGTCTCTGCACCATCAGTATTTTTCCACAGGAAACTGGGTTCTGACTGTTTGATGGAAGCTTCAATAACCCAACTATCAACTGATGTGATCCCTAACATGCACCAAAATCTACTGATGCCACCAGCACATTTTAAACGTTATACTGACATTAAATTACACCAGATCACAAAATAAAAATCTATTTATATTTGTAATTTATACTGAAACAGAACAGTTTGGTTTACTACATTTTAAATACACTCCGTTTCCTATAAACCTTTTCACAACAAGTACACACACAGTTATTCAACAGCAGTATTTCTCTTCTTGTGTTGAACTGATTTCCAGTCACGTAGTGGGAACATCACTGTGGATCAGCCACAGGCGATGTTTAACTAGCAGAGCTCGTTCTGGTTGAAGAAATAGTCCTGAAAACGTGGAGGAACAGAAATGTTTCTGCCGTGTGGGGACCGAGTTCTCAAAACCTGAATCTGCATGTTGATTTATTATATGTGGGAACCGTCCACAATAAAATAAACTATAGTTAAACTAACAGCCTGCAATATGGATACTGCTGGTTAATTAGACTGGAAAGCAACTTAAACCCTGTGAACTGTTGATCAATTTTGTTCAACCCTGCTGGTTTTCACGTTGAACACACCTGATCAATACAAATCACAACAAACTATGGTATTAAAAAGGAATCGTTCTTAAAACTCAGAGCTCACTGGGAAATAATTTATACGATCTGTTGTAATTATTCAAACCACTTCCGACTCCGTTTCTCTTTGAGATTAAACACAGAGAATGGCCTTGGCTTTCAAATACAAAGATGAATCTGCTTTTGAACACGCAGGATGACTGCACATGTCTGTGCACTCCTCCAGTAAGAATGGCTGCAAAACATCCCATCAACAACCGCACAGAAACACAGTGCATGACCCATAACTAGAGAAGGAACATGCATAAACTGCTTTAACAGGGTTCAGCGTTCAGAATCACTGGAGCTTAGAAAATAATAATGAAATTATACCTAACACCACCAGCCACTTAATGGCTTGAAAACCTAGTGAAACACAGTAAACAGATTCAGTAGTGATATTTAATTTGGCAAAGACACCCACACAACATCCTATGTGAGGTTCTTACTTGTAGAGGAGAATATCTGCAGCCTGGAGGACAGGATACGTATAGAGACCAACGCTGCCTTCATTCTTTTGTTTGCTCTTCATCTGGGGTAAAAGAAGAGGAAGCGAGTGGAGACAGAAGAGAAACAGAAATAAGAACATCAAAATATAAGCGGACAGAGGGGGGAGACTGATGCGAGTTGATTTTCTCCTTTCCTCCTCACAGAGACGTCTCCTGTGACATTTACCACCATTTTTTCTCTGACCGACTGAAGTGGTGAGTAAACAAAGGTGTTTTCTGTGCAGCGACGGAGAACAAGAACAGGGGAAAAAAATCAGGTTCGTTTGCATCGTCTGATGTATCAAAACTACACGAGGCTGGAGAAAAGGTTCTCCTGTAAAATCTGTCAGTTAACAAAAATAAAATAAAATAAATAAATCGATAAAAACGATAAAACTCACAATGGGGATGCTGGATAACTGCTGGAAAGAGGAATCTATTAAAGTAAAGATAATCACAGATGTGCTGATAATCAGATCGGCATGATTCTGAACCAGTGTGGGAGAATGATGAGGTCCAAATGCAATAATTACTCCAAGATATGCAATTTACTATAAAAAGGAGCCATCTTCACTCTGCAGTTTGTTTGATGAAAGATTCAAAGCTGGATTTTAAGGCTACTCCCAGTTTAATTGTGTTCAGCTATGAAATAAATACTTCTGATGATATGGTAAGTTTAAAAAGAAGAAGAAAAAAAAAAGACCAGACCACAGCGAGTTTCAGAAAATGCAGGCTGAGCCCAATCAGCCGATTCAAAATTATTTGGCAGCGCAGTTGGACAGTGACAGTCTCTATGATTATAGATACAGGAATCAATTTTCATCACAAAAAAGGTTCAGTCTGTAAATAATCTGTGGCTTACCCTGATATCTGTAAGTAAGCCTCATAATTAAAATGATTATTATGATTATTAAGAATGAAGCTTTTTGTTTTCGATGCAGCAACGCAGGTTTCTCTCTCACAGCGCCCTCGTTCAGCCAACAGAAATAAGACAGACTCGTTCAATGTAGTGTTGCTTGTTTTATTTTGTCGTTTATTGTTGTGTTAGAGGAACTGTTTTCTTACTTAACTATATCAAATTCATATATTTAATCATTTTTGATTTAGTATTTTATTTATTCAGCCTCTACATGGGAAATATTGTGGTTACTAAATACATACAGAAATGCTTCTAGTTACACTGTGTGTGTAAAGCGTATTTAATGCTTATATATGGCTTAAAATGCTACATAAAGGTAATTAAAATACATAATTTCCCTGCTTTCTTTGCTGTGATTATAAAGTTGTTTTTATTATTTGGTTAAAATAAAAAAAAGGCTCTGGTGCAGTAAGTTATTATTAACAGATATTTGTAGTGTGGCTTATAAAGCGTCAAAACGTTGTTTATAACCACATTTACTGGTTAATAGAGGCTTGTTCAAAATAAGATTTGATAACTAATGGAGAATGTGTTTAATCACAAATAAAGTCAGTGTGAACGAGTATTGCTGCACCACAGCAAGATTAGATTATAATCGGGAACGAGATTATCCACACACACATATGATGACAATGCATTTGTAAATAAACTCTGATGTGTCACATGATTATGAAGCAGAAATACAAATCAATATCCACTCAAGATCTCCAGACGTTTTACTTCACCATTTGTCAAATTACTTGAAAAAGTACTTTTGCTACCTTTAAAACTGTGTCTCTGGTGCAGGAAACCTTAACGTCTCACCTTCCACTGTGGCAGGTGTCGTAGGCGGGGCATGCTGGTCAGACAGCCGAGGATCCAGGAGAGCTCGGCGTGCTCGGACACCTGCAGGGTGGAGTGATGGAAAGGGGTGGGGATAAAATGATGAGTTATAATCACAGCAACATAAACTGCCTGTTAACTTTGCATCTGTGCAAATCGTATCTCGGCCACCTGGCACTGAATTATTCAAGACCTTAGAATTAATTCTTTAAATACATTTTCAACAAAAAACTAAATTCAATCCTGTGGCTGAGATGCATAACGGATTTATCATATTTTACACTGCCGGTCTGTTGTGTCAATCTTTCCTAATCTATAATGTACTATGTTTAGAAAACTATGACCAGAAGTATGTAAAAATGTGTTTACCCATCTATTAACCATTAGTTCTGTGCACACTTTGTTGCTGCACTTCTTGTCCCCCTCCCTCCTTTTCTCCTTTAGTTTTATTATTCATTTCAAGTGTTGGTGTCAAAGGCTGCATTAGAGAAAGTATTTAAATTTTAACAGGGTATTAATACACATTTACACTGCGAAAAATAATGTACTGATATGTACATACTGCACATACACATGCAAACTGCCTGTGTGGATTATGGTGACCACAAAGAAGCTTGCAAGAGATAAATAGAATAAATAAATTACGCAGACAGCTTAAACAAACACATGTGAAGGGATGAGAGATCTGGTATGATCCAGCTGTGGTGGAGAAAGAGGAGGGAGTCTCCCTAGCGCCTCCAAGTGGAAGAGAAGAGTACTGTCAGTGTTTGATTCAATCTGCCCCACACTCCTGACAAAGACAGGTGTACGCACCTGTGTTCATCCAGTTCAGACTGATACTAATATTAGATCAGCTGAGGGTTCGGTCTTTGTCTTCTTCCCCTTTTTGTGCATTAATAGAACAGGAAACAGTAAAAACTTTAGCAACTGGAAACATTCACTATGTTTTAAAAGTCTTGGAGGCACAAGACTGTTTTGCAGTTTTCTTCCATTTGTTTCCCCCCTTTAAACATTTTTTAGGGGAGTTTTTCCCTTTCCAATTGAAGGGTCTGATAACAGATGGTGTTAGTATGCTGTACAGATTATACAGAGATTGAGATACATAGGGTTTATTAACTGAAGCCAATTATTTGAAGAAAGTTGAATACCAGCAAATAAACACTGAAAACAAATCCAGACATCAATACAATGTTCTTACCTTTTTGCTTGTTTAAAAAAAAAGCTCCATCTCAATTCTCTGAGCAGAGCCGATTCAAACTTTCACTGACTTATTAACACACAACAGCTCTGTGCATCTGGCCTTAAAGTTTAGTTATGTTTAGTGTTTGTTTTTTTGCGTAATCGAAAAAGCATTTTGCATGTGGACAAACGAATAGCAACATGTTGTGGAGCAGTGGTGAATGAAGAGACAAATGCTAATGTAGTATAGCTTGAGCATCTGGCAGTGGTAAATTAACTCCAACATATCTGCTTTCATGGAGGCTGTCGTGAAAGTAAAAAAGAAAGAAAGAAAGACAAGAAATATGTGTGTGTGGGTACACAGGAAATATCCTTCTGCTTCAGCAGATTAAAGTTTATGGACGCTGGCTGTGCTGCCATCCTTTCTTTCTCTTGTTGCTTGAAAAGCATTCTGGGGGCCGTGACGTCAACACCAGACAGCAGGGACATAAACCAGGATTTCAGGCTAACATGTAGGGGGTCGGTATTCATTACACGCTGCAGACAGACAAGAGATGGGACAGATGTCGATGACAGCGCAGAAAGAGATGGATATGGTTTGAAGTGCAGTTAAACTCTGATATTTAAAGGCTTGGGAAGAACAGGGCCTCCATTCACGCTGCAGAGATATGCTTATGTTACGGATCACACGGGCATGACATTGATAGTGACTTACACAGCCATGACAGCAGGCATGACCTTCAAGGAGGGATTTTACAGAACAGTCCAGCACAGTAGATCTACTTTTCCCCTCAATGCTTCAATAAAACCCAGAGGTTTCGCCGATCTGCTGATTCATTCACTTCATTTTTTATGCATTGACTTCAGCTCGTCACCAGTTCTGTTCTTTTTTTTTTCCCTCTTCTCTCTTCTCAATGGAGCTGAGTATTTTCTTTGGCCGGTCGTCGTATTTTTACATGTGGAGCAGGCGTGTTGAACAGGAGGGTCGCCTCGCTGCCAAGTTATGTGGCATGAAGCTAAACAGGAATATAAATAGGACTGAGTGTGTGTATGTGTGTGTGTTTGTATGCAGGACGATTGGCAGAGAAACACTATGGACTGAACTCTATCTCACACTCTCTCACACATACACCTCAACTTCTAAACTTGTAAGAAAACAAAACACACAGTATCAAGGCAGAACCAAACAGCTGTGGTTAAAGCTGTTTCTCTCTCTGTCCTCACTGAATTTAACCCTGAAATCTGGGATCTGCTGTGCGCTGGAAACACAGAATCTGTCATTATCCTTCTCAGTTTCCTTATGTGGCTGAAGCAGTTTATGGTGGTGTGTGTTTCTGTGCTGTTGTAGTACAGTTCAGGAAGATCATGGGCGATCAAACGAGCACGCCAGCAGGTGAACATCACAGAGTTGATTTAAGTGAAACGAGCAGCAAAAGACGGCAGATTTTCTTACTGACAAACTTGGGAAAGAAGAATGAGAAAAGAGAGACACCGACATACGTTCACGCCGCTCCAGTGGAGCATTGATTAAGATCTGAGTTTTTGTCAGGTCACAGCGCTTCTAATCACACGTATACTGTACTGCATGAGTTCTATCCCTCCATCATCTGTCTTCTCTTTCCCCAGTCATTATAAAACTGAACAAATGAGCTCGTATTTAGAACAAACAAATGATGCACTCCATGTGTATTACAAGCGAATAAAATGTCTGTTTGAAATTTAATTTTTCAGATACAGATTCAACACAGCGTGTCATCAGCATTGCACATTGTTTACCACTCTGAATTACACGTGCACTTAGATGCATCAGAGCAGCTTTGCAATTAACAGTAAAATGTTTAAATTCAATATGCACAGTAAATAATATAGTGGTGAAACTATTAATAAGATTAACTGACTCACCTGAGACTGTTGGAAGAGTATCGCCCTGTCAGGGTCAATGCCACATGCCAGCAGGCTGGCCGCCATGTCCAGTATGTTGGTCCGCAGTTGGCTCGGGTCCTGAGGCTGAGTGATGGAGTGCATGTCTACAATGCTGTAGAGTACTGAAGGATACTGGTGCTGCAGGGCTACCCAGTTCTCCAGAGCACCCAGGTAGTTTCCCAAATGAGGCACCCCAGTTGGTTGAATCCCAGAAAAAACGCGTCCACATCCTGGAGACAACTAGAAAGGAAGTGAATTTAAATAATATTCAATTATTTTAATTAGAAGATATTGTTTGTTTGTGATGTGGCAAGATGCCACGTGTGCATCGCAATGTGGTAATTCTAGTTGGTGCAAACACACATAGATCATGTCTTAATATCAAAAAGAAAAAAAAAGGATAATATCATAGATAGATAGATAGATAGATAGACAGGTGAAGTGTCAGTGTTAGACTACTGGTTGGTAGGAGGCCAGCAGCAGTAGCGCTTGCATTACTGGGAGGCTAACTCCATGGCCATCACCTCTGTTCTCTCCCAAACACGTCCGGCACAAAGAACGCATCACTGTACTGGCCAAAAGTAACACTTTATATCAACGAAATCAATATTAACTTTCTAAAAAGAGAATAACACTGAATGAAGAGGAGCAGACAGATCCACATGAATATAACATGCAGAGCCTAATTTTTGAGACAGTAGCAGTTTCTTGACTTGCTCTATAGCAGCAGCAGGTAACCCTGAACCTCAGCCCTGCTTGTTTACCCAACAGAACCTTATCTCGGTCCTTCCCTCTGTGGATTACCTGGATCAGGTGCATTCAGCCAATCAGAAGCTCTAAGTGCAGGAATGGCTGAAAAACAAGCAGAGCTGTGGCTCTCTAGGACCAGGATAGTCTACCCCTGCTCTAAAGGAACGAAGGAGATCATTGTGTTTCTCTTTCTGCTGAGCCTGGCAGGGCCAGACTGCCTCAGTTCGTCTGGCACTAGCTGACTCCTGGCTTGCACTCTGCCCCACTGCATGGGAGTCTTAACCACTGCTTGTGACACCAAGCACCACATGATACAATTAGTAGGCACCTGTCATGAGACATAAAACCACACTGGCATCTGAAATGTAGGGCTTCTTCACCAAAACCTTTCCACAGTAGGTTTAACCTTCAGCAGAACAGAACAACACAAAGACCAAGTGTTTAACATCTGGGCAACACAAATGGAAGCCAGGATTCACTTCCCGGCAGAGGTGTTGTGTGGCTTGGCAAGATGCTCGAATTAACAGGTAGGAGGGTGGTGAGGGATCACGTCTTTGTTGGGTTGTGGAGCTGGACAGAGATAACGCCAACTTCCATGTTCACCAGGGTTAGTTCTACAATCTCCAGAATGGGTTGAGAGTAAAAATAGCTTTGTAGAAAAAAAAACAAAAAAAAAAACACTATTCACACATTTCTGGAGGGTTATCCTCCGACTTGACAATCTGTTCACACATGAATGAAAGTAGTAAATGCGGCAGAACGTAGTAGGTAGTAATAAATAGAAAGTACATGGCAGTATTTGGCTTCTCGTGAATCTGTGATGACGCAATCAAATTAAGGTGGTGATATGGTTTGCATGCTGTTGTACTTTTTTTCTGTTAAAAGGTAACTTTAGTTATGCAACTTGTTTGAACATGTCTGTGTTTAATTGGAAAGCAGTTATTGTAATGATCAGCTTTTCCCACCTGGTTGTTAGTTCATACTGTATCTGATATTGGCATCAAAGTCTCCCTTGTAGTGTCGCTGGTTTCCTTTTTCAGTCTGTCAAGTTCCACGAGGGTGCAAGGGCTATAAACTCTCAAAGGTCTCTTTTTTTTAAAAATTCAGTTTGTTTAGCTGGTGCTCTCTAACATGGGACCCCCACTACGCCACCAAAGTGCTCTCACTGAAATGAAGGTGAAGGCTGTACTTTTGACCCAGTGTTTGGGTCTAAGCAGGGTATTAAAAAAAAATGGTACTGAACAAACTTGTAAGAAAACAGATCTAAGCAGGCGTACATGGAGACGTTAACACGCAGAATATGAGAAGCTTCAGGGGTTAAATGTCCACAACAGGCCTAAACTGGCTATGGTACCAGAAAAAAAAAAAAAAACATAAAAATAAAACTGAAAACTTTAGAAGAATCACTCAAAAGAAAGTACCTTATGACAAGAAAAAGAAATCAGACTGTGACGCACAAAGATATGGTGCCAAATCATGCTCTTAAGTGTCTTCGGATAACTCAGATGACCCAATATACCTGCTGAAAATATTACAGTCCAACAACTCTGCCTACAATATTTGGTTCATGCTGCCAAACTCTGGTGCATAATCTTAAGAAGGTTTCACATTTTGTCAATATTGCAGTATCATTGTCATCAATAACAAAATGCCAGAAAATGTCCA
>JAUBNQ010000013.1:3906394-3920722 GCA_032353495.1 Ctenopoma kingsleyae
GCTACAAAACCTTTTTTGAGCTACCTGCGAAGTTTTAACGCTGTTTATACAAATACAGGATACAACAAATCTTTTACTAAGTCATTTTTCACCAAAAGGGATTTGTGATCTAATACTGTGTTTTCAAAAGCTATTTTCCATCTAAATAGCTGTATTCCCGTCACATCCAGTGATTTTGAGTCTTGATCTTACAAAACTAAGCCAAACTCAGTGCTGTAATTCTTCTGAAACAAACCAGACTTTAAATGACGGACAGTTCTATAAACTTTGTTTTAGCTCAGTCAGAACAACCTAATAATCCAGCCAGGTGTAAGCGAGTAGGTAGTATGTTAGTTGTATGTGCATGTTGCCATTGGTGTGTACATATATAGTATGTGTCCACCCACAAAGGGCTGCGACCTCCTTTCCCCCATTCAAGAGGCAAAACAAGAAAAGCATCAGGAATGAGTAAGCAGTTTGGTTTGATTCTAATTGGCCACATTATTTGCATAAGTTGTAAGAAATGGTTGGGAAGCCTCGGAAAGAGCTGATTAGAGACAATGTCACAGTGGATTCACGTTTCAGCAGCAACTGATTGGACACGAAGCTTTCCAAATGAGTCTCAGGGAACACATGAAAAATCTTCAAATGATGAGCAGAAAAGATGAGAAAATGTGGGAGAAAGACGAGAAAGCGGTGAAGAGGGCAGGCTGGAGAGCACTGTTATCCCGTTCTTTTTTCATAGAGGCATTAAATCAAAGCTTGCCGGATTTTCAGTGATCAGAAAGAATCATTCCAGAGTATTTATTACATATTATGAAGTAGAATAACTGCGCACCATGAGTTTTATATGCCGTTTTTTTTATGCAGTCTTTGTGTCCCTGAGGCGAAGTATTCACCCCAGTAAAAGGGTTCACACAGCCAGGCATGAAGACACAAAGTTTCAAGACGGTTATTAGAAAAGTTGAGCTCTTGCCCCCCCAGACTTCAAAGTTTCTTTTTTTTTTTTTTTTACTATTATGGAACTTTTTTTTTTTCTTGGAGAAAATAAATGATTGTTCTGCAGTGTTCTGAAGTGTTATGCTGAAGAACAGAGAGAAGCAACAGTACACATGCCAACAGCCTCTGAAGTTGACAGACTTGAGCTGCTGGCAGGCACTTTTCCTCATCTGTGCCCACACTGAAAACACCCCGAACCAAATGGTCAGATGTGTTACTATTTCAGCAGTGATTTCATGTTTCACTGTATCTGTCACTCCACACACTGCGAATGGAAAGTAGAAAATATTTTTATTTGCACAGCATTAGTAAGGACGATTGCAATATAAACAGCATGGTGATGAGTATCGGAAAAATAACAGTTCCTACTAATAACTGGTTTCGCGATGGCAACAAGTGCAATCGAGCGTTAGCAATAGCTTGCAATGAGTCTGTCACATCGCTGTGGAGGACTTGTTTTAATGCAGACACTTTAAAGCCTGTTGAAGGTCATGCCACAGCATCTCAATAAGATGTAAGTCTGGACTCTGAAGAGGCCACTCTATAACCTTAATTTTGGTTTTTTGAGCCGTTCAGAGGTGGACTTGCTGGTGTGTTTCGGATCATTGTCCTGCTGCATAAACCGCTTCAGCTTGAGGTCATAGATTGATGGCCAGACATTCTCCTTCAGTATTTTCTGGTGGAGCTCAAAATTCATGGTTCCATCCATTATGTCAAGTCGTCCAGGTCCTGAAGCTGCCCCAGACTATCACACTACCACCACCATGTTTGCTTGTGATATGAAAGGCTGCGTTAGTTTTAGACCAGATGTAACGGGATGCACATCTTCCAAAAAGTTCAACTTTTGTCTGTCCACAGAATATTTGAGGATATTTAATTTGTTTTTTGGCAAATGGGTGATGAGCCTTTATGTTCCTTTTGTTCAGCAGTGGCTTTCTTATTGTTGAATCATAAACACTGACGTTAACTGAGGCAAGTGAGGCCTGCAGTTCTTTAGATGTTGTTCTGGGTTCTTTTATGAGTTCCTGGATAAGTTGTCTTTGTGCTCTTTTTGGTAGGCTGACCACTCCTGGTTCACTACTGTTCCAAGATTTCTCCATTTGTGGATAATGGCTCTCATCATGGTTCACTGGAGTCATAAAAACATTAGAAATGGTTTTATAACCCTTTCTTGACTGATACGTGTTGAATGCTTTGTTTCAAATGTGTTCTTGAATTTCTTTATATTGTGGCATGATGTGTTGCTTTTTGAGATCTTTTAACATGCCTCACTGTCAGACAGCTTCTATTTAAGTGATTTCTTGGTTCAATAGGTCTGGGAGTAATCAGGTATGGGTGTAGCAAGTGAAATTGAACTCTGCTTTCCAAAAAATGTGGTTAATCACAGGGGGAGCAGTTACTTTTTCACTGGTTTAAGTGTAAAAATATCAAAATAAAATTGTTTTTAAATTAGGAAGGAAACAAATACTTTTTCACAACACTGTGCATTCACATTTGTGGTTTCTTTACCATAATTTAATTGGACAGAAGTCAATGCAATTGAACAAAGAGAAAAAAAACGCACTACAAAAGGAAGTGAAGAGGAAATGCATTTTTGTGCAGTAATGAAAACCCAAGTGAAAGTTAATGTCTTAATGTACTCACAGAAGGTCATCACAGTTGAGTTGTCATGACTTTAGGCTCACTTGAGGGAAGAATGAAATTACCACACAAATTACAACATGCACCGCCCTCATTTAGGGGGTAAAACTGAGCAAAAATAACAGAAACCATGGGCCTGTGGTAGATTCACTGCTGAAACCCACTGCCTGTATGTATGGATTGAATCATAAGAGTCTGAAATGGCGTGACTGCAGACTGTGAGTTATGCTCAGATCTCTCCCAGACATCAAATACTCTGAACATCCATCACTCAGCTGCTACATGACATTTACAGCCACTGATGTGTTCACTCCTTTAACTTTGCTTTGGCACCGTAAACAATGCTTTCCACTGACACATGGAGATACTGCAGCTACACACTCCCAAAAACTAGGCAGCTTTTCCAAGCCTCTAGAAGAACAATAAAGATACTAGACTACAATTAACATATAATTATAGCTTTAAAACATCTACTTTCACTATTTTAGGCACTGTACTCTTCAACTAAAACAGCTCAAACCAGTTTTAATTCTTATTCATAACTTTAAAAATGTTATATAAAAGACAACATCTGATTATGGCTAATATCGGTTTGAGGTAAAAAGAAATCCTGGCAATTGCTGGCAGGTAATTTTCAACAAAATGCAAATGAGAGAAGTTTAAATGTTTTAATAAGGTTCACACTGACTGCAATACAAATTAACCTAAGACCTTGTTACAAGCAATTAGCTTTATTCAGTCATGTAAAATTTTTGAAGAAAAGGAGGAAATTAAAGAAAAACAATACAAGAAAAAAGTACAAGTACATAATTAATTACTAGTTATTATTTTAATTAAAATATATTTCTGAGGTGATGGGCAGAAGTGAACGTACTGGGATCTTACTGATCCTGAGAGGACTTTTGATGACTTCGTATGGAGGTTGATACGGCTTTGTTTTTTACATATGGAAACAGCTAACCTGCTATTAGCCACTAGTTATTAACCTGCGAAACATTGCCTGCTCCCAGGAGAGAGACCTGAAATCCACCTGAAATCATCCAGAAGAACTGAAATCCACCAGAGCAGAGGAAGCAGAAGTGTGGACCGATCTGTCTCATTTCTCCGTTTAAAGGCATCTGTCAATTCAGTGCAGTTGTTGCATCACAACAACTCACAAACTTTATTATATACTGTATCTTATCTCCCTAACTGTGCATCTACTTCACTATTGATCTATTCTGTATTTTTGTACTATATTTATTCTGTTCTGTTGTCTTGAACTTGTTTTTTGGGCACTTGCACTTTTACTTAAGCATCGAGTTTGTTTACAATAAAAATACACTCATGTGGGATAATAAAGGTTTTAAGAAAAAAAAGTTGGAAAACTCATTTTTTTTAACTGAGTCAGACTCACAGCTGCTCTGTTTTCATTGCAATGCTTTTTGTTCTGTGAAAATAATAAAAAGAAAGAAAGAAACAAAAGTATTCTTGTCTCTTTCAATCTGTTATTGTTCACTTTCACTTCTTGTTAAATCATTTCACTGATCCTTTGTCCAAATTTGTGTGAGAACGCAGCAAACATTCAACGTCCACAGCAGGGAACTCTAACATTCCTTTGAATTTTTTCTGATAAAATAGGTTATAAATAAAGTACAAAAAAATGCACTTCCCTTTCTGGTCTGTGTGCAAAAATGAAAACCCTGATGGGCAGCCATCAGTTAGGATGTGCTGCCAAGTCCACGCTGTACGGATTTGTGACGTACGTCTGTGGACTTGGCTGTATTTAGTCTGATAATAAACCTGGGAGAGACAGAGGTGGAGGGGCTACAAGCCTCACCAGGGCATGATAACACCTTGACAATTCAACACACATGTGCCGCGGCGTGCTGGGCCACAGCCTCAGGGCAGAATCTTAGCCAGCATGTGGAAGAGGTTTTCCACTCAGCTGAATGTCCAGTACCTTCAATATAGCAGCCCTGGAGCCAGATCTAGCTCTGTGGTATAAGGCATCAAGGCCAGCTGTGATTAACACAATTTGCACCTCCTCTCGGTGCAGGTAACACCCGCACCTCCCCTTGGAGGTCCAACTCGTCAGATTTAGCCCTTGGCTCCACCTTCACAGTCTTTGGTGTTAAAGCCAAAAATAAAACACGTCAATTCAGAGGCCTACACGGAAAGACGCACATCTCCGAAGAAGCCAGGTTTTGTTACAGAAGATATTACATTTACAAAGAGTAAATTCAATTCAAAAGCTGTAATGAAATAAGAGCGAGAGAATCTAATTTAACATCATTGCGCTCCACTGCTGTTTTAAAATGCTTGAACAACTTCTTGAGGCGTTTGGTTTTGTCCGCGGTGAGCTGAGACACTGTGGCATTCATACCATTTTCTCTCACATCCTGCCATCCATCCATCACTTACTGTATGGCTAAAACCTTTAACATAACAAGCTCATGATATCAAAGGCTGGGACATCTGTGTTTTATATGCAAGGACCCTCAAAACACCTGTCAAAGTCCACACTCTGCTTGACGTTTCCAGAAAAAGCCTGGGCACCTCACAAAGTTGTTTTTTTTTTCTCCTATACATAGCTAATCAGAGTTGTATCACATTATGGAGATAACACTGCTCAATCATTACTTCGGCAGCTGAAGTCAGATTGTCTGCTTCTCATGTCTTCTCGTGTAAATCTTCTACAATACACAACCCAATAACTACTTATCCTTATATGTCCCATATGTACGTACTAACATTAGCAGGAATGAATGTAGGTACTGAATGCACTTCAAAAACAAAATGGATTGCAATCTTCACTCGAGTTCAATTTCTTAATTTCTCTTGGCAATTTTAATTTATGTAACTGTTTTTACTAGTTTTATGTTGTCTGTGGACATTTGTTTCGTTTCCAGATGTGTTTTACAAATTAGTGTTATGACAACGAATGTTTTCAGGTCTCTCTTGGAAAAAGAAAAACGTTCGCAATAAGTTTTCTGTTTACATGTCATCTATTACTTTCAGACTGAATAGAATTCACACAAAAAGCTCTACGGGAGCAGATGAGGGACAAAAGAAGGAAGGAAGGACAGACGTAACAAGTGTAGGAATGAAGGAGGCTGGAATAAGATGGGAGAGAGAAAGGATGAACGTCAGGAAGTAAAGTGTTTGCTGCTCCTACAAACAACTGACCTGAGCGAGCTTTTGGTGTTTTTTGGCACAAAAGAGAGGCCACGGCTCAGAGTGCTGACGAGAGGCTTAGCTGGTGGGGGAGGAGCATGACACTGTAGTGGGGGGTGGGGGGCTGGACTGCCCTATGACACGACCCTGTCACATGAGAGGGGAACCAACACCTACTGTAGGCTGGCCAAAGAGCTCAGGTTAAGGTAAGCCACTGATTTTATCCACTTCAGTAACTGTATTTATTTACACTGTGTTTTTCATTGGATTCTGTGTTTTCAGTTGTGAGTCTTGTACCCAAATGTAGACACCCACTGCTTTTCCACTAGATTAATTAAAAACATCAACAGAGTGACAGAGTTTATCTACTGGTGATGAGCGGCACTCGTGGCCAGTGAAACATAAGCAGGCCTGTGATACATAAACAGATTATCCATAACAGAAGCTGGTTAAATCTTCACCTTGTTTAGTAGGGTACTCTAAATACCAAACACCAGGTATTCTAGAAATTCACCTGGACAATGTGCTCTCAGCAGCCATTCAGTGGGTGACTTTTCACAGACTAAACAGGACGGAGGCTCGGATTCAGCACACATCCAGCTACACTGAGAAAAAAAAATTAAAATAAATGTAAAAAAAAAAAAAAAAAAAAATGTATCTGAAGCTATAAATTAGCTGTACTGGACTGTGGTAAAATAAATATATAATTTGTGTACATTATATTTTGTTTCCACAAATTTAAAATGACAGACAGCTACATTAAATATACACGAGTACAATAATCAGCAACTAATTATTCTACACACATTTCTATAAGTGCTACTATTTTTAACTCACAAGCATATATAGCAAATAATTAATTAAATCAAAAGTAAATAAATCTGTAAAACTAGGGTTTCAAATATTACCACAAACCAAAACATTTTTTTCTGTAGTTTAACCTAAACCAACAGAGGTTGGAAAGCAGCTTGTACAGCACACATACTGTGAGCACTATTTACTGTAACATTACATTACTGTAACAGGTATTACATCAGACGTCACTGATAGTTTTTGTATAAAGGCACTAAACGTGTAGTGTGCAATACCAACACACATTAAATGCAAGTGCATTAAATGAAAGTCTACATGTGTTTGCCTGCTTTACAGACCTTGAATGGAGCTTTAAGATTAGACCATTCGTTTATTCAGTGTTGTACTGCCCTCAAGTGTTCAAAGCTGAACACTTGCAGAACAGGATTTGTGCTGGAAAGATTTTTCTAGGTTACGGTAAAAGTGTATGTTCTACAGAATAGAATAATACAATTAAAAACCAGGGTTTGAATTAGATCTACAGCACATACTTTAACTTTGTTTTAGCTTTTGCAACCACAAATAATCTAATCAAATACTTATTTAAATTACTTCTATTACTATTTGTAGCTGTTGTTGTGTCCTTCCATTGGCAGCCATAGTTAATATAATGCAACAATAAGAAAATTACTGGACCAGTTAAATTTTTCTGACATCATAATAGACACTGAAAAACACATACTTATATCTGAACAAATCACAAACAGATTATGTTAATTAAAAAACGCATAACGTAAAAGTATAAATAACAGTATTAATACCAGCTGTGTTGGTCATTTCATATTCATTAACTGAAGGTAACACCACTGCAGCAGAAGCAGTAGCAGTATTTAGTAGTACTATCAGTACTGGTAACACTTGTGCTTTCTGTTCGCAGGTTATGAGTCTATTAGGAGAGAAGAAATTCTGCTGAAAGAGAATGAACATCTGTAATCGGTGAGCGTCCATCGTTTGCTTTCTGTTTAGTCACTGTGTACTCAGAGAGAAAATACTGAAAACCCCTACTTGGAATTACAAGCGCTCCTATTTTCGTGAAGCAGCTCCATAAAAGTGCAGTGTTTGTTGTTTCTGTGGTTATAGCTTTTTCCTGTAGTATAGGTGGGAACAGAGCCATACTTTTCAGCCCAGCACACTGGATAGGCGTCTCTTAGGTTTATTTAAGCATCTATTGACAACTTAAATAGATTTTACCTATTAAAAACATTTAACATTTAACACAGAAGGTCACACCCTTAAACAGACTGTTCAGTCCAAAAGTCAAGAAGAAAAAAAATAAGCATATGGTCACACAACATGACTGATGTTCTGTCAGTTGACTAGTTAATTTATCATTTTGGCATTAACCTTGAAAATTCCACATTGCGCTGCAATCATTATTTATCTCCAAAGAGAGTATCTCTCATTAGGGAAATTTTATACTTAAGCAAAGTTTTGGTTCTTACCTCTAAAAGATGATTGTCGAATATACCGCGTACTCAGTCTATTCATGTAGTATATTCAGTTAGCTTGTTGTCTAGTTTTAATAGACCAAAGGTTTTATAATATTTTATGTTGGAAAACATTGTATTTATTATAAACATACAAGAGTGTGGTCAAACTGGAAAAGTTATCAAATTAACTGCACTCAATCAAAAACAGCATGCATGCTATGTGCTCAGAAAACAAATACAAAAGGAATTTGTACAAACATTATATTTACCTACTATTGTTTTATTCCCACGTTGGCAGTAACTGTCCAAAGACACAGGTGTGTGTGTGTGTGTCCACTGAGGCACCATTTCCTGTTTGTACAAAAAAAGATTTTTGTGTCTTCTTAACACTGAAGAATCAGAATACTGTTAAATGTAATAGTAAATATTCTATGTTGATATATTTTGTGGATTTGGACCACAGGATGGTTTTAAGTTTAAGTAAAGAGGGTCACCCTACTAGCATTAAAAATGGGCGTTGCTTGTAGTGATGGGAAGTCTGGCACTTTGGCAAGCTTCAGCTCTTTTGACTCAACTCCAGAAGAGCCAGCTCTTACGTCTCCCAAATGGCTCTTATTTAGTATCGCTCTGAGCCTTATACTTTAGCCTAATTTAGCAATTATGAATGGTTTGTGTGTTGGTAATGAATTTTTATTCAGTGTTTTCATAAGTGCCTTATTTTTTATTAATATTTTTATATATTACAAAAAAAACAGTTACTATTTAACATTTTAATCAAACCTTTAACCGAACAACTGAACAAAGAACCACAGCAAACAAATCAAATAAATAAAAGCCAAAGTCCTAACATTATGACTCTTTATATAAAAGCCTTTACTGCAGGTTGGCATTCAGAAATTTATGCTCATTCATTCACTTTTTCCCAGCGCACGTTCATTTACGTCTCCCCGTCGTTCTGTGCACCTGGCCTGTACCAGTACATTGTCCTCAGAGCGTCTGTCCCCCTTCTTTCTTTCACATAATGGTATGATCCTAGTCTATCTTTGCATGTGATTGGCCACACAGTGTGCCCATCAAAATAAAGTCCCACCCCTGCCTCCATTGATTCTCAGCAGAGGCTGAAGATTTGGCTCTCCCCAAAAGGAGTCGGCTCCTCCGGTTCTCCACAAAGCATCGGCTCTTAGAGCCGGCTCGTTCGCGAACGACACATCAGTAGTTGCTTGAACGGTTAACATTAGCTTAAATATGTGGTGGTGTGTTATGTTTCAACGTAATATCTACAAACTAACTGATGACCAAAAAAGAGAACTAGACGTACAGGGGTGCTTTAGTGTTTCGTGAACTTAGAGAACCCTACAACCTCGGCATTTTACTCTGAAGAACACACTTAGTTAACGTTAGCATCAGGTCGTTTAGCTAAAGGCAACAGCCGCTCCTGCGTGTGGAGGAGACGCTGCAGGTGGACACGTTTTGTAATGAACCACGCCAGGTGCGTGACAAGTTCAGTTCCTGTCAATTATGTGTTTAATAAGTCGTTTTACTCGCCTTACAGAACTTATCCGCAGTAACTAGGTGCATATATTTCGTATTAAGTGTGTGACCGTTTATCAGCCGTCACCGAAATACATGCACTTTTCCCACAGGCGACAATATCAGCAAAGCTGCCCCTCGATAAACCAGTTGACGGGTAAAGCGGTCACATTTAGCCTGTTTATCCCCAGTTTTTCCTCCTTTATTAGGTGACGTTAGCATACATGAGTCACAGAGATAAACTAATGCTAACCAACGGCTGTTTGTTAGCTAGCTAGCTAGCTGGTTAACAATCTTAACTACAGGCGTGAAGACACTTACTTAAAAAGTTTAGTCCAAAAACTTAGACCAACTTCATCTTAACCTCAAATAAATGACAAAGGTTACGCTGCAGCCTTATCACGACTAGGTTAGACTAATTATATTCATGTGTTGTTGTTTTTGTCTTTAGCAAATGTTTTAGGCCCAGATCCTGGACACTGTCAAAGCTAAACTGATGAAGTTATAATTGTTAATTTATCTTTTAAGTTTTTCTAGGCCTGAAAATAGTCACATTTAATGAAAGTTGTGTGAAACAGCTGTTGTATCTGCCTCCACTGTGTGTTAATTTAAATTATGGAGTGTAACTGCAGGCTAGGTTCTTAAATTACCTGATAAACCTAAGAGATGTCCTTAAAGCTTCAGTTTTGTTTAGTAACCTGAAGGTGACAGGGAGATCTATCTGCAGAAATGGAATATAGTACTTATAATTATGTTTTCTGTAGTTTCTTTAGGCTAGAATGAGCCTTTTATACCTACATAGGGAGCAGGTCCCCTTTCACAGACACTAGCCTTAGAGAGGGGATATTGCATTTTCATTGTGAAATCTCAGCTTGAATTTAATGATGCCATAGCACCAAATGGAAGACAAAAGAATACAAATGAAAGTATCTGAAATAACCTCATCTCTTTACACATTCCTACTTGGTGCCATACCAGGAGACGGCATCCAGCTGAGTCAGGCGACCTGACAGCCAGGTGTTATTAAGATGGGTTCAATCTGCAACCTTACCACTAGATGTCACTAAATCCTTCACATGGCACCTTTAAATTTACATGAGGACTGTTGCTGATTTACTTTAATGGATTAAATTTTTTTGTTTATTTAGACTTCTAATGTCTTTTAAGGTAAATAACATGAAGTGCAACATTTTTGAAATTACTGCACGTGTGTACTTCCTATAAATGTGACTCATAGTTATTCTTTTATTTGTAATGTAGTGATTGTGGTATTGCATTGGTTACTTCAATAAGGACCTGAATACTGCGTCCAGATTTAGCTATACCTGAGTAAATGATCCCTGCCTGTTATATATGAGGAGTAATTTCATCATCTGTATGAGACAATGTATGATTAATGAGAAGCATTTTCACTTAGTCCTAGGTGAAGGTGTTTTTATATTGAATGAGGGTTTACACAACTGTAACACTTTAATCTGCCATCTTACGCAACTAAGAGAAGTTACATGACAACAGCAATATCCCCCTGAACGTACAGTATGTGTTAGTATGTAGGATTGTGTGTACACAGCGTGTAAATATGTTTGCATATGTGCCACTTTATGTACCATCTGGACTGCAGAGCACTGTGTCAGACACCTCTTGTCCTCACTATAGTTGGAGTCACCATCAGCACATTTCCAGCTTGTGTAAACACAATAAGAGCTGGGGTCCCTCTCGGGTCACATACACTGCCAGTGGCTTTTATAGTGGCTTTATGAAAGTTTGATTCTGACTGACACAAAAGCAACACAGTGGATATAAGGAGAGACACAGACACAAGGATTTAAACCTGTTTATAACAAAAATGGAAAAACGTAAGTGTAGTTGCTCAGGTGTCAAAGTGCAGAAGCTCGACTGGTGAATTGTTGACAACGTGATTGCACTACATTTGCTGATATGAGGGGAGTTTCAGTTTGAGCAGTGATGTTGCAACTTCAGTCCTCCATGGAGGCCACGTCATGTGAAAGTTCGGGATTTTGTTTATGACAGATCAATAATTTGTGGTAAGTCTTGAAGCTGTAACTTCTTACATATACACAAGTCTTTCATTCTTGTTTGCTGTTGGTGCCTGCAGCTATTTGTCTCAGATGCAAAGCAACAAATCCTGTTTCCAGATGACACAAAATATGAGAGCTCACTGGTTGTGGTAGAGACAGAAAATAAATAACTAATTATCTTTAACAAAGTCAGCAGTGTTTAGCATTGAGAAAGGAAAAATGTTTTTTGTAAACTTGATCTGTACTTTCAGACAGTTCATATTGTCTGTGTCTATGGTGAAATTATCTTGAAACATCTTATACTGAACAATTTGTATCAGTGGGCAATTATGTCCTTCGTTTTCTGCTGGTTTATTGTACACGCAGATATTAATATGCACCAAAATGAAAATGTGTGATATCCGCTCCCGTACAGAGAGGGAGGTCGCTGTGCAGAGATGGCTATGGTATGCCTGACAGATTTTGAGGAGTATGCCAAAGAGCATCTCTCAAAGGCCACCTGGGATTACTATGCAGCGGGTGCAGACGAGTGCTGCACCAGGGACGACAATCTACTGGCTTACAAAAGGTACAGCAGAAAAATAAACCCAGACATTCAAGGTCATCACAAATATGTGATTTAAGCCTTTCAGTAGTGCTCTAATACAAGTAATATTTTATTATTATTATTATTTAGAGACAGCACAGAGCATAAAATGTATTTTCATGACACTATATGCATATAAATAATTAGTAGTTTTAATATTAATATTAAACTGATGGTCGTATGAGGACAGTGCCTGTAAAAATGAAATAGATGTTTTTGTGGACTTTGCCCTGCTGTTGCTGATTTCTATATGTGTGTGTGGTTCTGATCCCTTATAATCACTAACAGGCAGTTAGATTTTACCCGGCTTTCATGCTCCACTGTTCCCCAACTCCCTGTAGTGACCAAGAAACTAATTGTGAAAATATGAGGGTTTTTTTCAAAGGAGGAAAATGAAGTAGAAAGCAACACTAAACATTTTACATTTTCTGCTCATTTTACTTTTATTGTAATGTTCATGATCCATTCTCAGCTGCCCTAAATTCATTAGCTGTTCATAATATAGCTTTGCCTGCCTGAACTACCCCTTGCCTTTCCTCTACCCTCATCCCTGTTACATGCTGTGTTATTATTTACATGTTCACCTGTACTTCACACTCAGGATCCGTCTGAGGCCTCGTATCCTGCGGGATGTGTCAGTGAGCGACACTCGGACCACAGTGCAGGGGACGGAAATCAGCTTCCCAGTTGGTATCGCACCCACTGCCTTTCACTGCCTGGCCTGGCATGAAGGAGAGGTGGCCACAGCTCGGGGTGAGGATTGTGTTTGTGTGTCTGTGTGTGTTGATTAATGAGCGGTGTCACAGAACTGAAGTATAGGAAAATATGTATTAACACTGATCATAAAAAGGACTTGAACAATGAAAGGTGTAATGGAGTTAAGGATCTAAACATCTAAACTTAATTTGAAGGGTTATTCTGCAACTCAAAATATTAGGAGCTTTTGGCTCATAAATGGTTATGAAGTCGTTATTCTAATAGGGCAGAAAAGATCAGGAGACAGTTGTATAATCCAAAAAGATGTTTTTCAAAGTTGCTGACAAGTTTGCATTTTATAGACACAATATTTTGATCTAAAAGCAATGTTATTATACACAGCCAACGCTAGAGGGGGCCATAATTTCACACTGTAAGGAAATAATGTATTGGTATAAATAACAATTCAGCTAATGTCTCAGTTAATTTTCAAAATTACATATATTGTTTAATCAAAGCATTGTGACACTAGACAGTGACTGTTCTGCATTTCGGAAACTATGGGCTCTCAGAAATTATTTAGGTCACTGTGACCCTGATTTCTCAACTGTCACCACGCAGCCACCGAGGCGCTCAACACCTGTTACATCACCAGCACCTACTCCACCTGCTCGGTGGAGGAGATCGTGGCGGCAGCACCAAACGGTTACCGCTGGTTCCAGCTTTACGTGTACCGGGACCGGAAGCTGTCAGAACAGATTGTGCACCGCGTAGAGGCGCTTGGCTACAAGGCTCTGGTCCTCACCGTCGACGTCCCCTACACCGGGAAGCGCCGCGATGACATTCGCAACCAGTTCAAGCTGCCACCACACCTCAAGGTCAAGAACTTTGATGGAGTATTCCAGGTAACAGTACATTTATTTCTATACAGGCACAACAGAAAGTACACAATGAGAAAAATCAAAGATAAGACTGAACAAGGTGAAATGAAACAAGAGCAGACAAGACAAAACAAAGAAGAGACGTCAAACAAGAACAGACAAAGTACAAGTCTGCTTCATTCAAACAATATTCCACACCTACACTGACTAAGATCCCTGTACTGTTTGTACTGTTATATCAGATAGAAAATCTACGTAGCTGTTCATTATTACAGTATATTCACACTTCCCTGTCGTAATTACATTTCTAAATGAATAACTCGGATACAGATACCTTGGTACTTGTATGTTGAAACAGTTTTAATCATATCATGAAGTATTTGCGCAGCAGAAAAATTAAATGTGGCCATAAGTCTGCGTATGATATATCCAAACTCCATGTACCAGCAATGATGAGTTCAGTGAAGTAGACACTTACAGCAGATGTATGTGTACCACATGCACTATAAGCAGGAGACAGCAGGCCCAGAGGAGTATGG
>JAUBNQ010000013.1:3945082-3956709 GCA_032353495.1 Ctenopoma kingsleyae
GACAAAAATGATTTCATAAGAAATTTAGAGGTGTGTGTGTGTGAGATTAAAAAAGTTTCCTGCTGTGTTGACATCTCTCTGCTCAGCTCATCACATCCTGCTGGAGCTGGAGGTTTCTCCCCTGGATAAAAGTGCAGAGGTGGAGGTGAATCTGAGGACTGGGGACCTGGGAACACAACAGAGGCTCAGACTGTGGGTACTCCATCGCCAGCATCACAGTATCATTCAATTTCCATTTTTCCAAACGGTTACCACGTCTGAGGACAATAGAAATGTTATCGCTGGTTTTTGTTGTAAGGTCTGTTAACTGGCCACAGCAGCTGTGTTGACAGATTTGTTTTCCAATCATCCCCACACTTACAGCTTTTTGCTGAACACACCTGAACCAGGTGATCAACAGTGGGTGGAGCAGGCATAGTTGGGAAAAGAAGTAGGACAGCGGCCCTCAAGGACCAGGACTGGACACTCTGTTAGTCAGAAGCTGGAAGATACCAGCTCACTTCCAAAACCCTGTTGGTGTTGAGTGCTAAATGTAAACTGAACGTCCTGTTATTCTCTACTGAAGCAATGGAAATAAACACAAAACACTCACAAATGTGACATGTAAAAATTGGTTAGAGAACAAAGAGGTGATTTATTTGTTTAGTCCACAGTCCTCTTCAGAGACATGTAGAATTCAGAGTGACAGTCTCACAGACGTCCTTTGTTCAGCTCACAGACTCTAACTCAGTGTCCCGGTGTCAGAGCTCAGCCAGGTGCAGGATACAGTACAGATAAAAGTGCCTGTGCAGTGGTTCACTTGAGCTCAGGAAGATGCTTTTTACCTTTTGTGTTTGTTTGTCTTTTTTTCTTTGTGCCTTGAGTGGAGAGTTGTTTTCCTACCACAGCGTCTGCACTGATGGATGCTGACTACCTGAACGAGTGCATGTGTCTCATCTTTATTTACAAGCACGCTGTGTGTTAAATGTGTATTTCAGTCAGACGTCTACGACAGCGTACAGGCTGGTGTTGGCTCACCCTGTGGCTCTGTGTGAAATCGACTCCATCAGTCTGAAGAACACCGGAGTTCGGTTCTACAGACAGGGAGACGTCCACGTCAAGTCCGTGTGTCTGTCCGAGTTCCCCCTGCTCAGGTATAGAGCTGCTATCTGAACACAGATATTTAGCACTAAACAATCATCAGCTGAGTGGCACTGAAATGTGTGTAGTTTGCTCTGTCGTGGTGCACAGCAAGATTAAGGTTTATCAGAGGATTGTCTTAAACTGTTTCTTCACTTTCTTCCTGTGTCTCTTATCTTGTCAATCCGTTCTTAAAATAAATAAAGGGAACAAACACAAAAGAACCAATTAATCGACTGCTTTATGGATGTAGAAGTTCCACCTGCACCATTGTGTCTAAGCTTAATCTCTAAGTTTGATATTTAAAGTAATTCTAATTTTTTTTAGCATGTGTGTTTCTGTTTAAGGCGAGAGACGCCGCTGTGTGTGAATAACATCCACGTCAGACGAGGAGCTCCGTGGACACATGAGTTTGTGCAGGTGTGCGGCATCTAAAGAGACAGAGGGAGAACAACACTGATGGAACACGCCCGGCGCATCGACAGTGGAATCGCACAACATTTTCACCACCTTGTTCATGATGACAAAAAATGTTAAAGTTAAATCTCTGGCTGGTGCCAAAGAACCACATTTTATTCAGGATTTACTCTACTACCCTCTGACAAATACTGCTGTTTAGCTAATCCACTGATCTTCCATCATCGTAACTGCTGTGATCATGAACAGAAGAAATGATTTACACGTTTATGTTTCACTGTCAGAGTTTGTGCTTTGTTATAAGTGTCTCCTACTGTTTTTTCCTGCTTCTGCTTCTGGACAGTGTTCATAGAATGAAACCGGTTCCTACAGTCTGGTTTAATCTAACCCACAGTATCTGCTCCAGCTTTTTGGATTCCAGCATTAAACTGAGAAACAACTGGTGCTTTGTGTTTTTAGGTTTTTCACAGTCACTGTTTGGATGTTAAATAATGTTTATAGAAACACTTTTAATGCACTGGCAGCCAAATAATGGCCACGAAAAAGGGGGCATTCGTTCCCGGAGAGGTCAGGGCACCCTGCTGCGTCAAAGTTTAGTTATTCACTTTAATAAGACGTGCAGTTGACATGCTGTGACCTTGTCGCAGAGCCACTATAATAAAGCATTTTTACAAGCTTTTACTACCTGGTTTATAACTGAGTATAAGCTTATGTTTATGTGGTTGTATGCGGAAGTACTCACCAGTACACAGAAAACAAACCAGTACTTTGTATTTTCACTGCACCCAAAAAGATTTATGGAGAATTTTTGGACCCATAAAAATACTTTTCAAAAACACTGACTTTTTAGTCCCATCTCTCATTGTTGGAAGTCAATAACACACAAACTACACAATTCACAGTATATTTTTGTGTATTAAATACTCAATTATAAAAAAAAAAATATTCTACAGGCATCCGAAGAAGATGTTGTTTTATAGGTGGATTTGGCATCATGAGTATATGAAAGGATGATGCAGATATTCCCTTTTTTAATCAGATGTACAACACATCAGTTCATTCAAAGGTTTTTTAAAATTGACTACTTAACAAAAGTGTCAGATATATCGTGTGTAATTAAATCAACAGTCAAAATCACCAGTGTTAAATCAACACGAGAGTTAAACGCATCTCTCTCATTGTTAGTTTAACACTGGTGATTTTGGCTGTTTAACGCTGAGTCCAAGTCATTTGTGAAGCAAACATCAAAAGTCAGGTTTAATAATTAAATCGTGTGACGTACAAGTCAAACAATCGCCGCTCCAACATCAAATATTAGTGACATGAAAACAAAATTCATCTGTTACAGAATCCCCCATTTTTCAAACATAAATGTGCTCGTACGTTACAGGCTGAAGGTCAATTAAGACGGTGCCATCATGAGTTCATTTTAATTTAATTCTAAACTTTTTGTTAAACTGACCATGTCATAGGAGGAGATGAGGGCTTTTGAGGAATTTCTTTGGCATTAATTAGCCTAAATAAAGTTAATGTGGTGATAAGTATCAGTTTTTAATATTATTTTTTAAAAATATCAACATTGGCTTTTGTAATTTTAACTGTAAGAGCAAACGTTCCCTGTGGTCGGGACTGAAGACGTGAACTGAGGTGAGAACAGGGACGGACAGATTCATACTGTAATACTGTAAATGTTGTAATATCTCCATGAGAGACTGTTCTCACAGTTTAGGAGTGTCGGTGGGAGCCAGCGGCGCTCTGCCCCTCTGGAATCGAGGCGGTAGACTCCCATCACTATCACCTCCTGCGGAGACAACATTGAAACGTCAGTCAGTTTAATAATGGTGAAAGAAGTACTCAGATATCTTAAGTTAAAGTATCAATACCCCACTGTAACAGTACTGTTACAAAATAAAAGCCAGGTCATAACAATAATAAGCTCTATATCATATTATAGGATTATAATATGGTGATAAGTGATGCATAATGTGGCAGCTTGTAAGAAGTGGAGCTAATTATATTATATATGTAGTTCTAAAACGAGTCCTCAAGAGCTGCAGTGCTATTTTTCAAAAACTTGAGTCACATTTCCTACAAAAATATATTTTCTGTTGCAGTTTAAATGCAAATAAACACCATTTCTACAAGGCAGAATTTGCATCCACAGGCCCAGAAAGAGTCTTTATGTATTTATGATTACTTGTCAGCTAGATCTGAGCGATTGGCCCCTTTCACAGCGTTTCACGGTCTGATATGTTTGACCCAGTGTTTCACAGGAACACTGCAGCACTCACCCTGACCTCATAATCCAGCTATGAAATGTGATCCAATGTGATCCCCCACCTGTGACTGGATGAGAGCTGCTTTTTGGATGAGGAGGAGGATGAACAGACAAGCAGACAGATTGCCAAAGGGTGGGCACACTGGATTAATAGCATGGCACAGGATTTTGTTTTTGGTCATTCCCTAAATTTCCGAGCTCTAATCCCCATCAGATAAGACGCAGCTGCTGCTCCGCCGCCCTAACTATTGCCCTGTCACCAGACACAGTGTAGAAATCCCTCACCTGGTTCACTACACACACACACACACACACACACAATGCAGTGCTGCAAAGAAGCGGGTCAGTTGTCTGAAACCATGTCGAGCTCACGCTGAGTTAACAGATTCAACTCTGCTACTGTAACAGGACTGTGAGAGGTAGAGCCAAAGCAAAGATTAATGCAGATTAATGCAACTGGCTGAGAGGGAAAAGTAGTGTGGGAAAAGTAGAATAATAATCAAAGGAGCTGCTTAATGACATTTACAGCAGGAAACAGTTTAGTAATTTCACAAATTCATTGTGAGGTGTGTGGTCTATTTCAGTGTATTTATTTATAGTCATTGGTCCATTAACATGTAAAGACCATTTTAATTACTTAAGTTTATTTAATCAACTGTTCAATTTGTTATTGTATGCTTCAAGATGTTTTTAATCTAGGAGTGCCAAGAAGACTGTCTCTACAACTATTAAAGTGTAGCAGTAATGGAGATTACTCAAAATAAATACTTCAGAACCAAGTGAACCTAGGACACTTCCACCAGTACAACTGCAACACTGCCATAAGTCTATAATTTAAGCCTGGAAAATAGTAATATTAATCCCAGCCCTATGTCTCCATACAAAGCCAGGTTAGTAAGAACTGTGCACCACAAGCACAAACAGTCCCCCTCACCACCCCTGTGAAGTACTTACATGTAGCTGTGACCCAGTGTGTTAGCTCCAGCACCCTGACCCTCTACCTCAAATAATCCCTCTCACTGCCATAATCCATTAAGGATCCTGCCACATCAGCAAAGTCCTCCAGGACCAGGCTGGTAGAGTCCTCACCAAAGGGCAGCTCCAGGTCTGTCGCCCAGGGGTGCTCATAGCGGTCATGCTGGGGTGCCCGGGGTTCATCCAGGTGGGTCTTCTTTGGTCCCTGCAGGTGCGGCTCGAGAGGCTGAGACTGTGCTGTGTCGCATTTCTCATAAGCCGGTATTTGGTCTTCACCCTGATGTTCACTGTGCTGCTCCCTGACGATGCCGCAGTCGCTGCTGCTGCCGCCCTCGCTGCCCTGCGAGGACGGGGCCAGCACGTGGTAGAGGCTCGGCAGGCGGATGTCCAACAGTACGCCACTCTTAATGTAGAGCTTGTTGTTGAGGTTGTAGAGCTTCTCTGCGATGTCGTAGCCCAGCATGACAGAGAAGAGACGGGCGATGTAGCGATCCTTTGAGATCAGCATGTAGAGACGGCGGCGGCGCCATGAGATGTAGCTGGAGTCTTCCTCCGCTGTCAAGGTCACCTGAGCGGAAAGAATGAAACACCTGAATATAAAGCTTGAGAGTAAATAGAATATGTAACTCAGCACCTCAGAAAGCCTTTTAAGTTGATATGACAATATGAAAAAAGGAACAGGACAACATTTACAGATGTCACAACTCTCTTGGAACTACGGATTTGTCATTAATTATTAATAATTAATAATGCCATTCTCTGCAAAAAAAAAAAAAAAAACAATATTAGCATAGCAAACTGTGTGTGAGGCATTCAGGGACAGTATAGAGTGTAGGACTCCTGTGTTTAGGGAGCATTCAGAGTCCAATATCCTACACAACTGACTCAACATCTCAATAAAAAGAGTTTTCCAGGATGGGATATCTGTATTTGCATTTTCCTGATTTACCTGATTCTGAAAATAGACCTCAAATTCAACACTATGAGCAGTACTATGACGGTTCTATCTTCTCAAATGAGAGAATTTGATTTGAGTAGTAATATGACTACATCGGAATGATTTAATAAAATGCAACATTGATATATGACATCAGTGTCTCCTGAAATTATCAGCACAGTACCTGGAACTTTCCCTCTTCGTTTGGTCGCAGAGACTCCCACTCTGGAGAGTCGAGGAACTGGTGGCGGTGGATGTAATGCAGGAACTGGCCACAACTGGACACGTTGATCCTGAGAGAGACGGAGGGAGATGCAAGGTTAAAAATAAAGGCAGGGTTTTAGAAGTGATAATGAGAGCAGAGAAAAGCTGGAGGTCACTTTGCAGGGCCAACCCACGACACTGGAGGTAAATATTAGCATAAATATCTATGTCAGGGCAGCTATGGGTGGACTGAACTGTACATAGTGTATATAGAACATTTTCAGTTTCTTCCTCTGCCTTTCATCAAACATAAACCATATTTCAAGACGTCAGGACATTAATTCTTCAGAAGAAAGCTTTATTTTAAAAAGAATAACTTCCACAGGGTGAGAAAACCCAGCACACTCAACACGGAGACGTCACTGGATTACGTCAAACGTTTCTGTCAAAGTTTGTTTTATCCTCATTTTAATGTGAGTAGAATAATGTCACATCAGTGCTGCAAACGACCCGCTGCGTTTCAGTTGTCTGACATTTACAGAAACAAATATCCAAGACATCCATGTCGTTTTGTGCCTGACTGGGTAATACCGATGTAGGTCTGACACTCACAAAAGCGTAAAACAATAAACTCTTATTACCAGTCACTACAATGTGAAATCTGAAACACAAACGGCACCACCCTTAGGATTTCCACTTTACTTTATTACTTAATACCTAACATTTTAATCTTAAAGAATAGGAGCACAAAAGAAGATATGTGACAGATTCATTTGTTTGTGGTTCTAAGTTTAGCTCGTACACTCAGAGCTGTCGACAGCGTGGCCAAACATTTAATTCAAGGTAAGAGGAGTGTCTGCTCTCATGTCCCAAGTACAAAGATATCATCTAACCAGCTGGCGCTGTGCAGAGGAATGGCGCATTAGTGAGTCACAGACAAAAATACTCTGTTTACAACATTTCTCTTGTGTAGTCTCCAGGACTGTGAGATCTAATGCAGCTCTACTTTCAGGATGTCTGGATGAAGAGGATACATTTCCTGTGACGATTACACGCT
Organism: Ctenopoma kingsleyae; assembly: GCA_032353495.1. Taxonomy (NCBI): domain Eukaryota; kingdom Metazoa; phylum Chordata; class Actinopteri; order Anabantiformes; family Anabantidae; genus Ctenopoma; species Ctenopoma kingsleyae. The sequence continues at coordinate 3,952,070 of JAUBNQ010000013.1, forward strand.
GCCAACAGCCTGAAAAAGTCCAAAATAGAAACCTGGTTGTGGAATAGCCAGTTACAATAGGATACATACTGTACATACAAGAGGCATATATACACGTGGTACTACAACACAGCAACATCAATCATACTTTATCATTAATCTTTCCAATCTCAAACATCCTAAACTACACAGGAAACCATTTGTGAGGTTTGGTTTTATCCCAGCTCCATCAGACAAATGTTGGTCAGTGATGAAAAGTAATAAGGACGTCTACTCATTACTTTGAGGTACTTGCACTTTAGTTGTTTTACCAATGACTACTACATTAACATGTGATCAGCATATTATTAAATTCTAAAGCATAAATCACCACGTATTTGACAGAGGTCAAATTATCTGCATCTTGACTAGTTTGCATGTTTATAATAATCCAGTATTATTGTATTGTTGTGTTGTTTATATGTGTGATGTGATGAACAGGGGTCGTAATGAGGCGATGAGTGTAACGCTGGTCGACAGGTGTCAGAACACACAGTCAGAGAAAAGTGGACCTACAGTAAATTCATTGAGCAGCTCTGTATTGATGCTGTTGCTCGGTAACTAGTACGTCTGCAAATGCTTCCCCAGCTTCCCGACAGGTGACGACTGCACGTGAGATTATGTTGTTACAGTTTCCACTGCCTCCAGATGGCAAAACAATATTTATTACCACTATAATAAGATTCAAAATATAAAGTATTTTTACTATTTTTAGTAACTTTTAGTTTGAGTGTGTTGGTTCTACTCAGTGGAGACAGTGGTGGTGTTTTGCTTTACAATATGCTGTACAGGTGTGTACAGAATACACACACACACACACACACACATACACTCTCCCCACCTCCCAGACAGCAGAAAGGAGAGCTGGTCGATAGGCGTCTTGCCCTCCACAGCATACGTCTCTCCTGCTTTCAGCTCCACCACCTTATTCTCAAACGCACATGCTATGTCCTTGAACACCTGGATGGGCACGCCCAGCGGCAGGTAGACCGCCTGGTAGAGGGAGGTCAGCTCCTCACTGCCGATGCCCTCCTGGTGCAGCCGGAAAAGGAGGTGGCAGATTTGTGCAACGCAGGCCAGCAGTAGAAGCAGGTTCCACGTGAAGACGTCCAGGCCGCACATCGTCATCCAGCCCCACAGGGTCAGGCACAGGAAGGCGGGGGCCAGGAAGCCAAAGATGAAGAGGCAGCCATAGGCCCCACTTCCCCCCATGTAGCCCAAGAACAGGATGGTGTTACCCAAATGGTAAATGGCTCCCTCAGTGTTGTTGCTCCAGCCATCGCAGAGAGGGGCATATAGCAAGCTGTCCAGCAGAGACGAGTTTTCTGCGCTCATGTTTGAAACTCTTCAAACGACGAGTGGTTTTTGATGAACAAAACAAACAAATGGAACAAAAAAAAAAAGGCTCCTCACCCAATGAAACTTAGTGTTATTTCTGTCCGGCTTCAATTGCAGGCTATTGATAGATAAAAAAAAATAAACAGAAGCTACTGACGAAAAATGTCAGAAGTAAATGTTTGTTCCCTTGGCATGCAGTGGAAGATTCTTCAATGTGAAGAAGTTCTCACGGTTTTATTTGTTGTAGAAACACAGCTGGAATGTGCTTCTTCTTCTCCTCCTGTCAATATCTGTCCCTTCCCCTCTTCTCTGGCTTCTCGCCCCTCTTACTGTGCTCTTCTGTCTGTTTCTCTCACCCGCCGGCCTGCACTGTGGAGCTAACAGCTGGAAGAGAAGGGATAAGGGAGGGTGGGTGTTGATAGAGCCTTAGAAGGATAACCATGTTTGGAATTGAAACCCAAGGAGGAAAGAGTGGCGGACAGAAAGCAGGCCTGCTACTTAACATAACAGAAAAAGAAAGAGAGAGAGAGACAGGAAACAGGAGGGAGGAGGAGAGGGCCTATAACAAATATCGCTCAGAGAATCACAGATTGTCACAGTAAAAAAAAAAAAAAAAAAAACAAGCTACAGCACAGGTCCTCCTTCAGCCAAACTCCAGTTTGGATTTAGTGGCTCTGCTGGTGCATATATAGAGACACTGAAATGAGTAGGGTGACTACAGAGGTCAGATTTCAGTTATAAACACCCGACACCACCGGCTGTCCCCTCCAAGCCAGGAGGGTCTGCAGCTCACAGGGAGAAGTCCATCTCAGTCTCTTTCCATTAGAAATGTGTCTTCTCTGCTTTATGTTTCCTTTTTTTATTAATGCAAGACAATGAGCAGACGCTGTAATAATAAAATACGTACTGTCAAAATAAATAAACTAAATTATGGCTCCATGTAGAAGCCAAAGACGAACGTAACACACACTTTCTTCTGCAATGTGTTATAATAATAATAATAATAAACTTTATTTGTATAGCACTTATCAAAACAAAGCTACAAAGTGCTTCACAATAAAAGGCGGGAGAAAATATAAACACAAAATATAAATACATGGGAAAAAAATATAATCACTTTTGTAGACACATAAATCTATGCAAAAACAGGTATATATGGACAGAGAGCGTTTCTGGCACATAGGCCACTAGCAGATCGCTGATGTAATTTGGTGCTTGTTAATAATCCATGCTGAGTGCTCATATTTTTTATCAATATGGACAGAGAATAATATTTTCTAATTTACAGTCGCCAGATTTGCATCGTTTCATGCATTCACTGTGCTGCCATCAGGTGTTCACACTCACCTGGTGAGAGAACAAATGAGTGCTTCTTTCTTCTCCTGAAGTGACTCAGTCCACATTGCTGAGACGTTTTTTGCGCAAGCATCATGGAAACATCTGTCAAAAGCAGCTGTTTAAATCAGCATATTCCAAAACTTCTACAATTTCATTCATTCAAGTACTGCACACAAGTACAGTTGTGAGGTAATTGGCTTGAGTATATTTACTGTTACTTTTACTCCCTTTAATTTCAGATGTAATGTACTACTTTGAACTCCCCAGCTTAAGTTACTTTGCAGATGTACATTCTGAACTTACATAATTAATGATTACTACAGATTCAATTGCTAATCAGTACATACATTAACAGAGGTTAGCTCTGCCTTCAACATTATCGGTGTTTACATATTAATATACATCATTCTGAAACAGACCACTGCGTGAGCACTTTTACAGTTTGTACTTTATTTCATTATATTTTCTGTACCCAACGTTTTCAAAACAGGCTTCCACTTGCAGTATCATTATCCAATAAGCTTGATCCTAAAATAATTCACATTCAGAATAGTAAGTCTTTAAATTAGGATAATTTCTTAAAATATATTTAGTAGCATGAACATGCAGTAAACCAGTTTCAGTGTTAAAGACTATATAACGGCAGTAGTTTAACCTTTTCAGCAGGTTTGTGAATGCGTCGAGAGCGGACAGCCGCTGTTAGTCAAGCTTCACCAACAGTGTCACACTACGGAGAAAGAATGCAGATATGCCAAGTATTTACTTCACAGGGCAGGAGTTATTTTTAAATCCTAAGTGCATATCAAGGACAGCAACTGTGTTGTTCACTGGACCTTCACTACAGGAAGTAAATGGGTTCATATTTAATCACAATAATATGAACAACAGTCTTATTGCATAGGACTTTATTTTCAGACAGCATCTTTCACACATTTCTCAAATTCTGCAGACTTTAAAAAACAACTTTCACACAAAAAGAGACATCAGCCCATCAGCCCAAGTGCACTTATCCACGTTCCCTTCCAATGGAAGTATAAATAAGGGGGTGAAGGAAGAAGAAAACATCCAGGGTTGTTGTCCACGCACACAGCACTACACTGCAGGAGAAGAAAGACAAAGAGCAATTTATCTTTCTAATAGTACACTGGTAAAGTCATTATAGATAATTAAAAGCGCAAACTTTATTTCGTGTGAAAGTTAAAGATGAATCATGAAAAACTGAGGCTTGGATTTGTATTCAGTGAAAATAAACATCTTAGTTTTACCACCTATAACCTGCGACATACTGCATTCATTCAGTCATTCTTGTTGCAGCTGACTAAACAATTACAAGATCAAGTCAAGTAGAGCTGCTGAAACGTGAACTGAGCCAAACAGTTTCAGTTTATGCAACTTAATCTAGTGATAGTATGAAATTCAAAAATCAAACATGCCAATCATTTTGTGATCATTCTGTATAGAGATATATCTACACAGTCCAATGAAACGGTCAGCAGCAGACCTGGTTAAATGACATGATGTTGGTTATTTACATGGCAGGAGCCCATTAACACGCCCGACTGAATCAATTCAAGCTGGATTTAACCTGTCAAAGTACGCTTGGCAGCAGATCGCCAACTCAGCAGTGTGTCACCAGCACATGTGAGCAAAACAAGCATTTAGGTTTCTGGTTTCCAGTTTTAATCGGAAACCAATGAAACAAGGATCAAATTAAATAAAGTTTTAATGACGCCTAAAGTAAAATGCATTTGATTTTTAACAAGTCTGAGTAAATGCAGAGAAACAGCATCTTTGACATTTAACAGAACAATCTAACATCTATGGCACTTGGCTTGATCAGACTTCAACTGGTCCATTTTATGAAAACTCCAAGGTGACATTAAGGTTTAAAAATCTTAGTGTAACAAGAAAGGATGTTAAAAAGGTCAACAGCTTGCACTGCCAGT